>PVJL010001003.1:0-218627 GCA_004026885.1 Lyroderma lyra | reverse complement strand
ATCATGCTGCTGTCTACTAGACCTGGGCGTGTGCCTCAGTGCTCAGATTTTACAGTTAACAGGACCTGTTGCAGAGGGTTGTTTTTATCACCATTTTAGAGAGGACAAAAATGATGTCCAGCCATGGTTGAGTAGCTGGCCTGCGCTCAGCCTCCTAGTATGTGGTGGACGTGGGCTTCCAATTCAGGCTTCTGACTCCACTGCTGGCTTTGGTCATTACTGTACAGTATTTAAATATTTTAATATGTGAAATAAAGGAACTAATGGAGAAATAGTTTTGTCTTCTCCTTCTTTAAAATTATTAACAGAAATTTGAAGCATAAAAATATTGATAATATAGGAAAGTAGAGAAAGATGAGCTCACTATTTTTCGTAGCTTCTGACTGGCAAATATGAAGCTGTGTTTTATGTGTAACTCTTGCTGTGAGGGCACTTCAGTGGGGAAAACGTGTTTTATGGTTTATGCGTGTGTCTCTGTTGGTCCATTATCTTTTATCCAAAGGACCTCTAGGAGTTTAGTATTTTAATGTACCTTGACAGTCACATGATGGAATTTCAAGTCCAACATGACCAGATTAACTAATGACTTAGCTGTCGAATATGTTATGTCTTATCTCATAGTGGCTAAGGTAGAGGAATAATATGTACCTGTGCGGGTACAAAAGGGTTTAGAGTTTTTTTGTGCTAGTAAATATTCATTTGTTATTTTAAACTAAAATTGCTAAATCTGAAGTCATTGGATTTTTTTCAAGTGAGTAGAGGAAAAAGCAGTTGCAAATGTGTATTAAATGTTAGTGACAGAATCTGAAATCTCCATTCTTTTAGGTGTTTTGCTGTGAAGACTTGCGGATGCTCTTTCTCTTACTATTGATGTAAGAATGCATATGCTAAATTTTTGTTCTTCCTTGTATTTCCTAGACTCTTTACTGTTAGTGCTCTTTAATTTGCCCATCTCCCTCTTACTGCGTAATTCCTCACGCATGCTTGATACTACAGTCCAGACACTGTCTCGATACTGCAGTGCTGCGGCCTCCCTTGGAAGGGACACTGTCCTGTTCTCATGCAGATTCACCAGGTGTTTTTAAAAAACAGCTGCCTTTCTTCCCACTGCTTACCCAAGTTCTCCCGTCCCTCTTTGAAGGAATTACTCAAAAATTCTCATGGCAGTAATTCTTCCTTTGCACCCTCTATTTTTATGTTCATTCACATTGTCTCCATTTCCAAACATAAAGGTGATTTTTGCTACAATGATAGCTCACCTAACTAGAGCTTACCCTGCTGTCTGGCCAGCGTGCACCACCACCCATCTTTTCTGGAACACAGCTGAAAATGACAGAACAAGCATTCAGGGGGCCCCGATGAGTGGGCCCTTTCTCTGTAGGAGTCAGAATATTACTGCCTGACGTAATGTTCCCCAGGGCTGTCACTTAATTGCTAGGACAGGATAGTAATTGATGTTCATAATGATTTCCCTGAGCCATTAAGAAAAGCACCTTCAATGTACTCAGGACTTCAGGGTTTAGAAATATTTCCATCCAGAGTGGTCTCTTAAAGAAACAAGATGTGATACATAAATTATTATTATTATTATTATTTTTTTTTTTTTTTTTGCTTTTTGGTATGTGGGTAGCTCCCTGACTGGGAATCGAACCCAGGCCACAGCGCTGACAGCGCCACCACTGAAGCCTTAAGCCACTACACCATCAGGGAACTCCCTGCATAAATTATTTTACTTTAAGCTGTCTGCTAACTCAGTTATGCAATGTATCCCTTATTGGAAGGTGGGCACTAGGTAGTTGATGTCTTACCAGGCTCTTTTGACTGTTTCACTCTTAGCAGAAGTTAAGTGTACACATTCTCTGCTGTTGAGACATAATTTTCCTTAAATGGAGTGTTGTTACAGATAAGATAACTCTGACCTAAGAAAGGCATAATTCTGTGTCGAAGCCTTTAATTTTAAACTTCAGGGAATAGAAGCACACTGTCTTATTAAATAAATCACAAGTCTTGACTGATCTCATAACATGTACATATTCCTATGCTTTCTCTGTCTTTCTGCTCATGCATAGCCCTGATCAAGGAAGAGAGGAAGAGGTAGATAAACAGCTATTAATTATAATAAGAAATTGTAGTTACGGGATAAAATGTGCAAAAATATGCGCCCGCTCACCACACACTTGGTTTGGCTTTGAAAGAATGTGATGAGAAAAGCATGTGTTCTTGGGGTCATGTTGCCACTGTTCCTGCTATATTGTAAAAAGGTATTTAGAAGACTGAGGTGGATGTTCTCTGAAGTGCGCTGAACTGTCTCTCTCCCAAGTGAATTTTGTGGTTGCTTATCTAAGATTGCTCATGGAGTGCTGTCTGGGTAATATGCCTCCCCCTTTGGATGAAATTTGGAATTTTGCAGACATTTCTTGGAAAAGAGCACTCACGAGTGGGACCTGTGGTTTCCTGGTTCACAGTGCAGAACCTGTTAAACTGGTCTTTGATTTGGGGTGGATGGATGTAGAACCTTAGAAAGAATGGTCAGTGGATGGCCCAGTGCTGAGCTTACGCCATTCACCACATGGTCATGGAGTTTCTGTATTTGCTTTTAAAAATAAGGCAATATAAGGGGGAGTGGGATAGAATTTTTAAAGTGGTTTATTTATTATTATTTTTTTACAACTATTGTTTAGAGCAGTTTTAGTTTTCACAGCAAAATTTGTAAACGCAGAACCAGCTAACAAGATACTGAGTTGCTTTTCAGAGAAAAGAGACCAGTACCATGAGTCATGAATGTGCAGAGGAGAGAACTTTGACCTCCTGATGCACTCGGAACTGAGGGTCCCCCACCACCAAACCAAAGAACCAGGACAGAACCGAAAGGAACTTGAATACCCGTACCCTTTCAGAAGCCAAGTGTTCCACTGTTGACGCCCCTTTACCACAAATGGCCGAGTTCCAAGGACCTCCAGTTAAAACTTGCTCCACCAGCACTTCCACATACCTGTTCCCCCAACCCATTAAAAACCCTTGGCTAGGTCCAGTGAGCAAGATGGATTTGAGACACCATTAGATCTCCCATCTTCTCGACTGGCACCTTTTGGATCAATAAAATCTTTCCTTACTTCAAACTAATGTTTTGGGTTTTGGCCTATTGAAGCCTCAGGCACACAGACTTTGGTTTGGTGTAATATATTGAGAGGAAGGTACAGAGATTTCCCATTTACCCCTTACCCCCACACATGTATAACCTCTTCTGTTACCAGCACCCCCATCAGAGTGGTATGTTTGTTACAACTGTTGAACCTAAATTTACACATCATAATCACTTAGATGCCATACTTTGCATTAGGGTTCACTGTTGGTTTTGTACATGCTCATTGGGAAAATATATAATGACATATATCCATCATTAGAGTATTATACAGAGTATTTTCACTGCCCTAAAAATTCTTTGTGCCCTGCTTATTCATCCCCCTTCCCGGGTTGGAATTTTTTTTTTTTTTTTTGGTTTTTGGTATGTGGGTAGCTCCCTGGCTGGGAATCGAACCCAGGCCGCAGCGCTGACAGCGCCGAAGCCTTAGGCCGCTACACCATCAGGGAACTCCCCCGGGTTGGAATTTTTAAATTAAACTGAGAGATGTGACTGAGACATCCTGGGGAGAGAATGGCAAACAGACACGTGCCAGTTTAGCTCTCTAAGTTTTTCTCATTGGTAAAATCAACAATTTTGTTGAACTATTCTTAACTGTCCTTTGAATTCTTTAACATTTCAAAACATAAATTGTGTGATTTCATGATACACATAATTGAGGTTTGTTAGAATTTACTTGTTACAAGTCTAACCTTTATACACCAAAATCCCCACCTAAGGCAATGAGTGCATGTATTATTGTAATAAATACTACAGTAGACTCAGTTAACCAGCACCCATGGGGATTGGGAGATGCTGGATAAATGTAAGTAGACTCTCCATTGGTTGGAACTCAAGCAACCAGCATGCTCAAGCAACTGGCAAAATCTCTTGAGAGTACTGGTGGCTTGAGTTCCGGTTAACAGAGAGTCTACTGTGTAGGGCCCAAAAAGGATATGAGCACTTCAATTTGGACTTTTTCATATAAGCTTGAAGTGATTTCCCAACTTCAAAATGCCTAAGAATCATTAGAGACTGGATTAAAAAGTCATGGATTCCTGTACCCAACTTAGAGAATTTGCATGTTTGACTCTACTGTGGGTCCTGGAAGTCTGCACCTCACTAGTGAAAGAGAACTCGACTTTCTTAGGAGAAAAATTTGACACCTCTCCCCCCACAGTAAACTTCTTACATCTAAAATATTACATCTCCAAAGCAACAAAACACCACCAAAATCATTCAGATCAAGGAACAAAGCTTCCAGGGTGGATGGAATGAGAAACAGCTAGGTCATGGCCCCATCTGCCACAAGGGCACCCATCATGTCATGATAGAAGGCTGTCTTCCCACTTGGTGGGAGCCTGACACACTCCTTTTGTCTTGTCTGGAGGGAGGTAATACAGTTTTGTGACACAGCTCATAGTTTTGGGTGAATCACTGAGTTCTGTCCCTTTCTCCTGGCCTCTGGAGGGCTGCATACCCATTCCTTTCTGGGATTTGTTAAGATTTGTTTGCAGCTCATATCTCAAGGGCTCCATCCACATGCTGTCCTTGAATGATCTTCAAGGACATTAGGGCAACACTAGAAGACCTTGCTGCAGTCAGTGGTGGGTCTGCACCCCTGCCCCATAGCAATGTCCTGTTCCCTAAGTGTTTCTACTACAGACTACAAGGACTCTCCAGAAAGTATCCAGCCATGTAATATGAAAAATAGAGGCATTTGTGGCTGGATTTTTTCTAGACAGCCCTCGTATGTGTTTCTCAGTCATCATGTTATGTTCCTTCTTGTGGATTTTGGTTGCAGCCCTCTAAATAACAAGCTCCTTGAAGACGGATGTGGTGTTTTATGCCCTCGGAAGTGTTGGGCACGTCCTAGGCACTGGTGAAATGTTGTCAGTCTTCAGCTTACTGAGACTTGCATTGGTAGGCTTAGCTTTTAAGCAATTTCAGGCAGTTACTCCTTAAAGTTTTTGATTCTGATTAAACTCAGTGGAAAGCAAAAGCATTCTGATCTCTAGTATTTGTTGAAAGAGAATTTTTGATGAGATAAAGGAAGGACCAAACAAAAGCCCATTACCAGTTTTAGAAAGCCAGGGATGAGGGGCTGAGTGTGCTTATGTATGCCTTCAGACATCCTAAGGAATTCCTTTGGGAGTGTTCTTTCATTGACTTCTCCTGATTTATCATAGGAGAGCAAAGGCCAAGGATTGGAAATAAGTTCTATTATTGGTTTTTGTGTTGCCATGTCCTATTATAGCACTTAAAATATTCATGTTGTAGAATAGTATGCTTGGCAGTCCCTATGTAAATTGCTTAAATAGGACATTTGTGGTCATTTCTATTTTAAAGTCCACACCCTGCTATAGGGAAAAGACTAGATGTAAATCTTGAGCTAGTTAACACTCAGCTTCAGTTTCTCTATCTGTAAAATGAGGATAATAATACATGTTTTGGGATAGGTGAGAAATAAATGATAATGCATACAACATCCGTTGTTCACTAGATGTCCCCAAGAGTAGGGGCATTTTGGAGCCTTGCGTCCTGTTCTCACAGCCCTGTCTCCAGGATTGGAATGCTTTATGGGACTGTGCTTGCTCAAGTTCAGGCTGTTAAGTGTGCATGCATCTCTCTGGTTTGTTGAGGGAAGAAATTTCTTATTGATCTTAAATGTGTTTGCTTACCTTAGCTTACCATAAACTTAATAGAATTTCCTTCTCTAATATTCTGTCCACTCTCTCTCACCCTAAATGCGTACACAAGCTTTATGATTCTGTGAAGAAAGGTGAGATTTAAATAGAGTGCACTAGGGGCAGAAAAGGTGCTAGGTTGCAGTGCAGATCCTTGTTAAGGTCTGAGGTGGGGCCATGTGCTAACAAGGATGTTGGAGGGAAGGTTGGAGGAGCAGTGGTAAAACTCTTTGAGTGGATAATTGGTGCTGACAGTAGCATGACCACCCTTTAGGATAAGAGTCTGAGTTAAAATCGTTTCTCTGATTCCTTTGCATCCCCTCTTAAGTTTCGTCTTGTGAATGAGACCACCAGAGTTTGCCTCTCAGTGAGCATACTTATTCATCACATACATGTATTTTAATGAACTTATTGGGGCCTAGATTATGCAGCATGAATTACTACCTAGTACATGGTGAAAGTAGAACATTTAGGAAAATAGGAGCATTGCCGTCTTTTTTTGTTGGGATTTAAAAGCTTCCCTTGACTGCTCTCTGTTTGCTAGGCTCCCCTCTGTGGGTTTGGGACAGATTTAATTAGACGCACACAGGCTGTCACAGTGCCCTGCATTTTATAACCACGTGGTGTGATTTTTTTTTCCCTCTTGGAACATGTGTCATGAATGTAATGTATATATGCAAATGCAAGCTGGCAATTTTGACTGTTAAAATCATGAAGGAGAGTTGAAAATTAGGGCATTTTCCTTTGCTTGGATGTTGGCCAAGAATAGTTTGAGTTTTCCTTTTAAAAAAGAAACATGTGTTTTCCTCTTTTAAAAGACTAAAAATGAATCAAGTGCCACGAAGGTTGCTCTCCTGAAGGGGACAGTTCTGATTAGTTTGAACCAATCTGACTGCATGAAGTAGTATCGAGTACAGTAACAATTTTAATTCTAAATCACTGTGTTTGTTACCCCTTTGAGAGAATTGAGGGGAAGTAATTTAAGCTGTTTATTTAAAAACAAAAGACAATAGTAGGAATTTGACAAGTTGGTAGAGTCTTGCATTTTATGTAATCATTGTGGAAAGGGGATCCCATGCCATTGTACCTTGGGCAGATAACTTACTAATAAAATTCAATTGAAGCTTTTCATCTGCAGAATAGGATAGTGACCTGCTTTCTTTCCCTTATAGGATTTTTCAGGACCTATTGGGAAAATAGCTATGAATAGTGTTGGGAGGCTTATCATCATCAGATGTCTCATAAGTGCATTAATGTTTCACATGGCACCTTATCAATATACCAGGCCATGGGCCTTTAATCTCTGTCTTCTGGCATTTTATAACCCTGAATGGGGGACACTGCATCCAAGAAATGCAGACAATAGGACAGAAGAGTCAAGTTCACACATGGATGTTAGGTATGCATATTTAATACTGACCAAATCATTTATTTGTATATTTTAAGAATAGATGATGCAATAGAAAGAAAGGTCCTATTACTATTAAGTTCCTGATCTTTCCATGCACAGGCCAGGAGTTTCAGTGACACAGTATGCTGGTTCCAGAGTCAGGTGAAGGAAAGGGGTCATATTATTTGTCTGTAGTGAGCAGACTACATGAGGTAGCCTTTAAGAGACTGAATGGAGGTCAAACTGGGGTGATATGGTATATAGCCTCAGACTTCCTGTGTCTTAAAATCCCTAACACAGTGCAGTTGGTTCTGATTGTGTATGCTTTCATACTACTGAGGTAGTAGGAAGGAGGGCCTTTTGTTGTAACAAAAGCTTGGGAAGGTAGCATAGGTGGGGCCCCTCATGGGTGGGGCACCTGTCTTTTGCAGACCAAGCTTATAGCCCATCCTGAGAGGGGAGTCATATTTTCTCTTGGGTACCATTGAGTAAATCACAGACAAATTATCATTTCAAAAGACCCTTAGCTAGCCTCCTTAGCACACCATTATATGCACGTTAACATTCGGTGTATTCAGTTCTAGCTATTTTGCTGGCCATTTTGATTCCTTTATAGCAAAAATGGTGGCCCATCTGAGCAGATAGATTATTATGACTGTTAGTTTCAAATTTAGAAGTTTTCTCCTCTCCTCTCCTTTCCCCTCCCCTCCCCTCTATCCATAGAGAAGTACATAAGTATTCAGTACCTCCCCATGAATTGGCCATGCCTTTTGAACATGAGAAATGGACATAAGTTGATGACATTTTAGGTAGTTGCAAGCTGAATTAGTGAGAAAGGGTCAGAAAATCAGCATGGGCCTCTGGAGTGAGTGGACACAGGGAGATTCTCATCTATGTCCACCAGGTATGTTGGCTAAGGCTATATGTACTGTGAACTGACTATAGCCTGTTTTATTCTAGAAAGGAACTTAATGCATTGGGTCCTACAGTGATCTTAGGAAGCTTAAAGCTGGTAAGCAACTTTGCCAAGGAAATAATGCAGCGGTGAGGTGGTAGTGAGGAATGAGGGCTCAAGACTGCCTGAATCCCAGATTCATTTCTTCCAGAAATTGTCTCATTTCTTAGGAAGGAGGGAGACAGAAATGTTAGTCAGTTTCCTGATTTAAATTTCAATTTAAAAGGAGCCTAATTTTGGAAGACCCAGTATGGTGCTAATGAAGACTGTTTTGTAGGGTCTGCTATCTGACACAAAGATAATTGATTAGTTATTAAGTCCTGATTGTGTAATGTCTCAGTAAGGAAAACTAATATTCTATATAAAGCAAAAAGTGAATTCATGACTCTCAGCTTTTATACTACTATCAAACTGCTAAGAATACTTCTTAAGAATACAAGGGAGGGACCCCCACTGCCAAAATGGAATTATCTTCTGGTGGGCGGGCCCCTTGTAGTACAGGCTTCCCCTGCTAGGTAAGTGTTCTAGGGACCCATTTGCATCAGTTTACCAACTGGTTGTGAGAGGCTGCATTTGGCTTCAGTGAATTTGTTTTGGAGACTCTTTCAACACATTTGCCCATTTCTTAATGGATGATTTACATGAACAACGTGGGGCAGGACGCTGTACCTCCCAATACCACACTGAGTGTTCAGCAGTTTTTGACCAAAAGACAGCATGACCACCCCCTCTCCAGTCCACTCTCCCTGTTCACCAGATCTCATTCCAAATGACTTTTTTTTTTTTTGTTTCCCTGAATGAAAAAAGTCCTCAAAGGGAAATGTTTTGGCGAGGTGGAAGAGGTGAAACAAAATGGCAGAAGCATTAAAAGGCATCAAAATCGATGAGTTCAAAAACTGTTTTGAACAGCGGAAAAAGCGTCTCGATAGGTGTATTGCATCAAACAGAGAATACTTTAGAGGTGACTGAAGTTAAAACATGTAAGAATAAATACACAGTTTTTTATAAATAAATTCTGGGTTTTATTGGGGGTCTCCCCTTGTATTCTTGCAGTCTTGAGTTCAGATATAGCGGGTAAAAGGTAAGATGCTGCTGTTGCATAAACATCTAGAGAAGTTTTTCCATAGACCCATGGATTTCCTGGATCTTAAGGATCTTAAGTGTTACCATATCAGCTATTCAGAAGATCCTCCCCTCCCTTGCATCTCACTTAACATTTCCAACACTCAAGTGATGTTTTCTCTTATCCCTTGGTTCTGTCAGTGAGAAATTTGCTTTAGTGATTTGAAAGTAATCCCACCACACGAAGGGTAACAAGTATGTGTTTCCATATTTGAGGGCTGACTGGGTGCTAAAGAGATGATCTTTGTGTCTCTTACAGGGAAAGTACCAGAGGATTGCTTAATACTCTATATTCTTAAGTTCTGTTCTTTGATTCAAGGAAAGCGTGATTTGGCTTTATGATTGGGTTGTCATTCATAGGGAGTCATGTGAGTTGCTTGATACTATGTTAATAAATTCATTTCCTATCATCAGTTGAGAGAAACAAAGTCCATTCGTAATTTATTAGCAGGGTGCGTTTAACCATGTGCCATGCATGCACTCTTTGGTCCTCAGTTTTTCTTAACAGTAAACCTGTGAAGTAGGCACCACTGTTACCCGACTTGATAGATAGGGGCCTGAGGCACACCGAGCCGTGACATGCCCTGGTCTCAGGTACCACATGGAGGAGATGACATGTGGATATGGTCTTGCTGCCTAGCCCATGCTCTGTCCTGTAGCTAGCTGCAGGATTGTGCCCATGTCCAAGGCATGAAGGAGAACGCAGTTTCTCATGTACTAATGCTTAGCACATTACGGCACTAAAAAAAGGTTGAGTTTATGTATAGGTGGAAGTTTTAAATGAGCAATTCAGAAGGGGACACTATTACAAGATACTGACTCTTGGACAGACAGGTAATAAAAAATGGGAGTAAGATAAGAAATGTGGGAGCCCATATAATGTTCATAACTACTTTCTTGACACAGAGTTGTATTCCATTCTCTGCGTCTCTGAGATGGAGCTTCTATGGATGTCTAATGAGGATGTCTCCTCATTTTATGTGCTGTGTGGTAACATACAGAGGGGATGTTTTTTTTAGGAAACTGCGAATGCAGAAATAGTGCCAGACTATTCTCTGGGTTGTGCAGGGTAGAGAAGGCATGGTAATAGGGTACTCTGAAGTGGCAGTTGGGGTGGCAGTCCAGGTCTGTTGAGGCTAGACAGGATGAAAGGGCATACCTGTGAAGTGATAGCTGGGAGGTGGCTGAAAGGGCAGGAAGGCAGAGTTTCCTGTTACGTGACCCACTGTGGGATCACCGTGCCTGCCTCAGAACCAGAACTTCAGATCTTCTAAACTGCAGATATGGGGATGTGGAGTTGGTGCCCACACTCACATGAAACACTTCAGAAGACTAGGAAGATGATTTACGTTGGGGATGGTGGAGGCAGCCGTGTCTGCAGGAAGGTGACAGCTAGAATGAGGTCTTGGCGGTGGATTGTATTTGTCCTGGTTTCTTATATGTTAAATAGTTGCACTCTTCCTGCTTGTGAACTGCTGGGCCATTGCTGGACTCCATCCCACCATGACCACATATAAAGATGTAATTGTAATACAGGGTCATTTTCAAAGAGTTGTTTTGTCCGAGTTGTAACTTGAGTTTCTGCGTAAACTTTCCAGAAGGGAGAGCTTTCTTCAGGTTTCAAGTACTAAAGTTTGTAATGCTCCATCATGAGGCCCAAGAGAGGCAGGCTCTTGGAAAACGCGGGGGTGTTCTTTCTGTTTCACATTTGTTACAGAAAGACCGTTTTTCACAAAGTCTTGATTAGATCGTGGTCAGGATATCTAGGTAGCTCTGTGTTACTCACCTGGGAAATGACTGGTAGAACATTCATGGCAAAGAGTGGATAGAGAGGAATAAGACTGACTGTAATTAAATCTAATAATCCTCTTCTGGGTGAGGTCAGGAATTCCAATATAGCTATAAAAAAAACTGCCCCTCTCCTCCTACCCCCTTTCCCTCCTCTTCTACTCTTTGTGGGCCCCCGCCACCATCTCTTTGTATACCCCCTTTATTTTAGATTAGGCGTGTCCAACCCTGCAGCCCAGGATGGCTTTGAATGAGGCCCAACACAAAGTCTTCAAACATTATGAGATTTTTTTTTTTTTTTTAAAAGCTCATCAGCCATCATTAGTGTTAGTGTATTTTATGTGTGGCCCAAGACAGTTCTTCCAGTGTGGGCCAGGGAACCCATAAGGCTGGACACCTGTGTTCTAGATAATTATTCTCCAGCCTTACATTGGAACTACAAGAAAGCTTCAAAGAAGACTGTCAGTATAACTTGTAAAAATCAAGTAATAAGTATTGGGAAGTTCATTAGGGAATAATGACTATAATTAATTTTGACAATAAACATATAGAGATGATTTTTTTTTCCTTCATATGGAATATTAGGAAAGAAAGAGTGGTCAACCTGATAGTATAGAAGAAAACACTTAAGTTGCTTGGATTGAGAGAGAATGGTATGTAAAGTAAACATTGGAAAGAAAGAGAGAACAAAATTCATTTGTTCTACTGGTTTTGTTTATGAAGTTTATCAAGTGCGGTTTATTGGTATTACAAACCATATTGTTCTATTGAAAAAGCACAGGACTATTTCGTCATCACTTTTGGGAAAAAATATGGAAGAAAGAGATGGTTTGTTGAAACTTCAACCATTGTTCTTTTATAGTGATTGTATAAAACAGTGATGCCAATTATCTTTCTTTTCTGTTTCAGGGTCGACATGTTAAAACAGGCCAGCTGGCAGCCATCAAAGTCATGGATGTTACTGAGGTAAGGTTGGGTCACAGATGTATGAGTATTTAATGAAATCCTTACATAAAAGACAAGGATCCCCCAGTCACTCCAGCCCCCAGTGTAAGAGTGTTGTTCTGTTTGGAGAAACGATTTTGAACAAATTGCCCTCTTGTGACATTGTGGGTTCATAAAGTCCAGCACGATTGTTGGCTTAAATTATTGCAGATGGTCCCCAAGTAACTAACAATCAGTAGCATTTCTTTAAAAAAACACATCTGAATGATGTCATCTTTGGCAACATAATAGATCATAATTGGAAACATCTTCTCTAATGGAAAAGAAGAGATTTGAGAAGGGGTCCAGGAGGTCACATGAATAGGAAGATTGAGGGATGTGGGGTGGGGAAAAACTTCTCTAGGGTATTAGGCCACATTTGGGCCATTTCTTTTATTTTTAACATGGGGAAAGAAAACAGATCCAGCCAAGTTCCCAGAGTTTTGAAAACAGAAACATCTGCTAGGATGTTGAGCAGATTGTTGGCAAAATTTAGTAGCAAAAAATAGTTCTTGAAATGGTCATATGAGGATTTACTATGTGGCTTTAGATGGGAAAGAGGAGAAATTGAGACAGAAAGTAAGGGTATATGTACTTTGTGTGCATTGCATGCATGTATGTATATGTATATGCATGAATCCATATTTAATTTTAAAAAATAGCCATAGATTATAATGAACTAAATCCATTCTATTTTAAATTATAGTTGACCCTTGAACAACATGGGTCTGAACTGCACAGGTCCATTTATACATAGTTTTTTTTCAATGAATACTGTAAATGTATTTTCTCTTACGATTTTCTTACTATCTTTTCTCTAGCTTACTTTGTAAGATATACAGTATATAATACATATAATATATAATGTGTATTATATATGTACCACATTTTGCCATATATGATGCGCACTTTTTTGCCCAAATTTGTGAGGGAAAAATACGAATGCGCATTATACATGGGTAATACTAATTCCATATCTATATAAATGTTTTTAATTCTTTTACTTATACTTATTAGTTAAAAATGTAACTCTAGAAATCAATAACAGTATCTGTATGCAAAATAATATTCTGGAATATGATCATCAGTTTTTTTATATAAAAAAAATTTATACATAAAATTTTTTGTACCATAATATGTTAAAAAATAAATTCTAAACTTCCTTTATAATACAAAAAAGTACCTAAATATAAACTAATAAAAATTTGAATTAAAAAGTTAAAAATGAAAGATTTTTTTCCCCTGAAAATTTGGGCCAAAAACATGGGTGGTGTGCATTTTACACAGGAGCATATTATGAGGTGTGACAGTTAAGTTTGTGAACTTGCCACCATGGTTCTTACGTTGGCAGCACTGCACAAACAACTCAGTGAGGTTTCATAACCTTGGCATATCTGTATCTCACAGCTGTGTTTTTGTTGATGTGTGGCAGTGTCGTGCTGAGAGGTGTGCATTATTGTTGTTGCATGTATTTGTGTGCTGTGGCAAGAATGTTGGAGCTTGAATCAGATCAATGAACAAATAATGAAATTTCTTGTTAAATTTGGCAAGAGTGGAAATGAAATCAGGGACATGTTAGTCCAAGTTTATGGGGATAATGCCACTAAGAAAATGGCAGTGTACAAATGGATTAAACATTTTTCTGAAGGGATAGAGTCACTGATGAAGAGAGGTCAGGGCAGCCACTAACAATTGCAACTGACAAAAACATCAAATTTTGCATCAAAATTGTTGGCTTACTGTGAAAAGCATAGTAGACCAAGTGAACATTGGTAGAGAAACAGGAAAATCTTAATTGAAAATCTTGGCATGAGAAAAATGTGTGCAAAAATGATCCCAAAGGAGCTCACCGATGAACAAAAGCAAGGAGAGTTGAAGCTTGCCAAGACTTTTTGGAGAGACAAAACAGTGTGTTGGACCCTGTTATCACTGGTGCTGAAACAGGAGTCTATCAACACAACCCCGAAACAAAGTTTCAAAGTGCACAATGGAAGTCAGCCAATTCTTCACATCAAAAACGTTCTAACAGTCCAAATTGAGGGTCTGAACAATGTTGTTAATCTTTTTTGATATCAGAGGGATTGTTCATTATGAATTTGTACCAGCTGGACAGTCAACCAAGTTTACTGTTTGGAAGTGCTGAAAGGGCTGTGTGAAAAAATTAAATGAAAACAACCCGAACTTTTTGCCAACAACTCACGGCTCTTGCATCACGACAGTGCACCAGCTTACGTGGCACTGTCTGTGAGGGAGTTTTTAGCCAATACACAAATAACTGTATTGGAATACCCTCCCTGCTCACCTGATCTGACCCCCAATGACTTTTTACTTACCCAAAGATAAAGGAAATATTGAAAGGAATACATTTTGATGACACTTGGAACATCAAGGGTAATGATGACCACAGCTCTTGATGGCCATTCCAGAAAGAGAGTTCCAAAATTGCTTTGAAGGGTGGACTAAGCACTGGTGTTGGTGCATGCTTCCTAATGGGAGTACTTTGAAGGTGACTCTGGTGATATTCAACAGTGAGGTATGTAGCACTTTTTTCAGGATGAGTTCATGAGCCTAATTGTCAGACTTTGTATACACAGCAAAATATGGTATGTAAATATATCTGTAGTCTTCCAGTCAACAGTAGGTGATTAGTAGTTAAGTTTTGGGGGAGTCAAAAGTTGTACATGGATTTTCAGGTTTTTTTTTATTGTTAGACTTATTGGGGTGACATTGGTTAGCAAGAATTATATAGGTTCTAGGTATACAATTCTACAGTGCATCATCAACTTGTTGCATAACAAGTTCACCAGCATGAGTACTCTTTCCATCACCTTATATTTAGCTCCCACTCTCTCCTCTCCCACCCCATTTGCCCCTGAATAAACATTAAACTATTGATTGTGCCCATGGGTTTTTTGTTTGTTTTGTTTGTTTTTTCTTTGTTGCTTTCAGTTTTATATTCCGCATGTGAGTGAAGTCATACAGTTTTTGCTTTTTTTCTGTCTGGCTTATTTTGCTTAGCATGATGATCTCCAGGTCCATCCATTTTTGTTGTAAATGGCAATATTTCATCTTTTCTTACAGCTGAGTAATATTCCATTGTGTAATATGTATCACAGCTGCTTTATCCAGTCATCTGTTGCAAGGCACTTTGGTTATTTCCATGTTTTGGCCACTGTGAACAGTGCTGCGATGAACATTGGGGTACATAAGTCTTTGCAGACAAAGGTTTTCAAGTTTTTTGGGTAGATCCCCAGAAAGGGGATTGCTGGGTCATGTGGTAAGTCCATTTCCAATTTTCTGAGGTATCTCCACCCCATGTTCCATAACAGTTGTACATGGATTTTCAACTGTGCAGAGGATAAGTGCCTCAAACCCCCACATTGTTCAGGGGCCAACTGTATTTTCATTAGTAATTTTACTTTATATTCTCATGATTGCTTCTAACTTGCCTAAATATGTATAAGGTTTACTATCATATATCACAGATTCTAGAGAGTTAATCAGCAGCCTTGAAGATTTGGGATATCTTTTAAATCAAGCCATAATCTTCCCAAATCTGGGGTGTGTTGAGGGAGATAATAGCTGAACTGATCTCAGGTCTATAGTTGAGTAATCTCAAGAGGCCTCTTTGGCCGCCCTAGTACCCCCTTGGTCTGTGATAACATGCTCATCTCCACTATCCATGTTATTTTAACAAGAATTAGAACACATTGTTGTCTGTGGACCACGGGACAACTGATAGAGCTTTATATGAATATTTGAAGATGTGACATTTTATGAGGTGACTGCTCTCTTTTCTCTGCCATAAAGGATATGGAGATTTTATATTGAAAAAGTACCATTCACTGGCCAGAAGATTCTTGTAACATACTGAGATATGATTATTGTATTGTGTTACAGTAATCCTGTTTTGGTGTACAATATATTGAGCAGTTGAATGCTTTCTACTTAAATATCATTTTTAAGATTATTTTAAGGAGTGGTAAAGGAAGGGTTTCCCTGGTGGTGTAGTGGCTAGGCTTCGGTGCTCTCAACGCCATGTACTGGGTTCAATTCCCAGCCAGGGAACGACCACCCCCCCCCCCCGCCACCCCCCAAATAAAATAAATAAAATAAGAGTGGTAAAGGAGCAGTAAATTCTAACTCCTGTATTTAAATCAGTGGTGTCCAGCCTTTTGGCTTCCCTGGGCCACACATAAAATACACTAACACTAATGATAGCTAATGGGCTAAAAAAAAAAGTCACAAAAAAAATCTCATAATGTTTTAAGAATTTGTGTTGGGCTGCATTCAAAGCTGTCCTGGGCCGCTGGTTGGAAATGCCTGATTTAAATTTCAATAGTACTATTATTCGTGAAGTGCTCTCTGGCTCCTCCTACCAGCCTCCATTCCCCCTACTGTGTGTGTTCCTGGTGTTGCCCTGGGCCATGGTGTAGCTGGAGCCTGTGTTCTCTGACATTTTTAAACACACTTCCTGACTTGTTTATTGGCAGACTTGTGGGTGCCATTTTAAATGTAATCTTTGGAATTTTATGAAGCATATGGAAGTCTTGAAAGTTGAGTTTCTTTCCTCATTTCAGCCTGGGCTGCCTGCCTGACTTTTCCGTGATGTCCCCCAGGCCGTGCTCCCTTTCCCATCTCAACTGGAATCTAAGTGAGGTTTGCCTTCTCAGCACAGATCCTCTTCACATAAGCCTGGCTTTGATCATACATGATCACTATTTTTATAAAGTGTAAAATGTAGGAAAATATTAAAGAAGTTGCATCCTTATACTTCTATAAGTATACTTCTACCTTGCAATAACCATTGTTGGTGCTTTGGTTCTATTTCCGTTCTATCATTTCTCTGTGAGCAAAGCTATAAAACTAATACATAACTGTGTGTAATAGACACTTTTGTGTTCCACTTTTGTTAAGTTGTATGTAAAAGGTATTTCCTTGCCTGAAAAATCAGGCAGTGTTGGAAAAAATGCATTTTCAGGACCCTTTTAAAAATAATTATGCCAAACCTGTGTGTTCAGGTGAAATGAAAACCAGATGGTGAGGCTTTCAAAACAAATACAAACTGTCAACCATTTACCATATTGGCCTCTCAGTAATGTTTCATATGTGCAGTTTTCATGCAGTGATCTCTGGGCTGTAGCTTCGGGCACAATATGGATTGAGGCCGTTGTGTGGCTGGCACTCTGGGAAACTTGTCTTTGCTGATGCCCACATCAAAGGCCTCTCAGTATTCCTTGTAAACTTGCAGGCATTGCCCCATGTACTCTCCACTCAGTTTTCCCAGTGGGAACATCTTGTATAACTGTAGTACAATATCATAATTCAAGTCCATGCACAAAACAAGGCATGGGACCTAGGAGCAGGGTGGGCAGGAAGAAGCATTTGCAGCTGATGTTTCTGGTTTCATCTCCCACAGTGGGGGCTGTTGCTAAGGGCTCTGTTGATGAGAGCAGGATTCTGCATGGTTTCTGACTTCTCAGTTTTGTCTCAGGGGCAAAAAAGGTGTGAAGGCTTATTCTTGGTGTGGGGGGGTTGGTGGGGGGGGGGAATCACACACTCACCCTGACTCTTGAGCTGTTGCTTAGGTGAAATTGAGAGGCAGTTACCAGACTCCTCCTTACTTCTCAAGCTCTGAAGGCTAAAAGAGCAGCAGGTGTGGGGAGATAAGCACGTGTCTACTCTTCTCCCAGCTCTCAGCTGTTGGCAGCCCTGCATGAATGTGCTCTAGGCTGGCTGCACTGAGTCCACTTCACCTGCCTTACCTGATTGTGTGACCTGGGAAACAGAGCCAGTAGAGACTCCACCTCTTACCCTGGGTTGAGGTGGCTGTGTTCCTAGAGTTGTGAGCATGAAGGCTATGTAAATATCAGGCATTGCCTAGGACACCGATAAAGTCCAAGCCTCTGCCCGTCAGCAAGTTGGAGAGGCAAGAGCCACGAAAAAGAAGCCAGGGGCTGAGCGCTCTGTATTACCTCTGGTGGACAGGTATTTGCGCACTGAGTCCACAGAGGAGGAGGACCAATGTCTTACTCCTCCGGCAAGAGGGAGCGAAACAGACTTATTCCAGCGACAAAACAAGGACTGTGAGGCTTAACAATTGCACTTTTCAGCTGGAGGGGGGAGCGCAGTGTAATGAACGTGGTGTTCCTGTCTAGACTTCAGATGAGAACAAAAGGGAGGGAGGGAGAGGTCTCTGGACTGCAGGACCTATTGTTCCATCCTGTTGCTCCTCCAAGGCAAGTTAATGCCGCAGGCTTCACAGCTTGGTACTGGCTTCTCCTGCCCTTCGTAGCTCTGGCAGACTTGTCATGGCATCATTCAGGGTTGTCAGGCAGAGAGAGTGGTCAGTGCATCAGTGAGACTAAGTGTGTGTCTCTTCCCCCAAATACTCTTTCTTGCAGTTATCTTTTGCTTTTTACATTTCTTAACAAATTACCTTCTCTTTCTTACCGAGAGAGGAACTGATTTGCCAGGTCTGTAGGATGCTAAATTTTCTTACCTTAGATAACTTCTAACTTAATTTAAATTATCTTGATCTTCGATTTCAACTTCGTAGTGTGGATTGTTTCTCTTACTCAGCCTTTCTGTATGGAATGAAGGTCACAGTTATACCTCTTTATTTTTAATATTGGCAAAGACACATCCTTAAAACCCTTCAAATCAGTTGGAAATTGATTAAAGTTCAATTTATTTTAATTGAAAAGTGAGATAATGATGTTAAGAATAATTCTACTGTATCCTCATAGAATACAGCAAGTGTTTGTTAACCTTCCTTTTATTATCACGTACCTAAAAAGAAGCTTTTTATGAGATCTTCTCCTGATCACCCAGTATGAAATTTTAAACTCTGTCTTTCATGTACTGTAAGTATATCTTTATGCTTTATACATTAAAGTGGTAAGTTTTTTCCTCCACCTCTGAGAACCACTTTTCATTCCCTTGGGAGAATGGTATCACCCATTGAGAACACCTGGTATGGAGTAAGATAAACGTATGACCTTTACAAATGAGCCAGAGTAAGTTCTGTTCTATTTCTAATACTTCCTTTTTAAAAACAATTCACTAGATAATAGAATTAATCCTCAGTGATAAAGAAGATCTACCAACTGGAAAGTTTAGAGTGGGTAAAGTGAACTAGTATTTTTTAAAAGACCTATGCCAGGCATCACATTGGGTATGGCACAGGCATTCTTTAATTCATACAGCAGCTTTTGTATCAGATCTCATGATGCTCTCAATGAAAGTACAAGGCTGCGACTTGGTTCCAGGCTTTTTTGATGGTAAAGCTTGATTCTCTTTCCTCTGAGTCCCACTAACCTTCTTTCCTCCAAAGTAATACAATATACAGAAGGTGCCAAAAAAAGGTATGCACATTTTAAGAAAGGAAATAAAACTGTATTAGAATTGTAATATTCAATATATACCAATAACAAAAGATGAATACACGTTACATTTGACTTTTGCAATTACAAGAGTGCTCAGAGTAGTTACCATCGGCCTCCAGACACTTCTGATTATTGTGAACTACTGCTTGAGCAACGTTAACCAAAGAGTCCAGTTGTATTGCTGAGCATCTTCTTTCAGTTTCTTCCCAAAGTAACGCCAGTGTGGCCAGTTTTCTGTGGTACACCACGTCCTTTAAGGCCCCCCATAATTAGAAGTCAAAGGGTGTTAAGTGAGGGGAATGTGGGGGAAACTCAAACAATGTTCTTGAATTTCAAATGCCCTTTCAAAATGGTTTTGCGCTCCTCGAATGACAACCATGCTTCTGCCATTTTCTTTGACTGTCCTGCATGTTGCATGATGATGCTAGCATTCATTTGATGAACATCATACTACACATTGCTACTGTAATTCAATTCAACTTTGAAAAGTAATAACATCTCTTAAAATGTCTATACATTTTTTGGCACCCCTGGTATAGGTTGGAAGTGTTTTACAAATAACTATGCTGGTGATGATGTGATAGTGAAATTTTTTAAAGGATTAGGGTTTTTTTTGGTTTGTTTTGGCAGAGATAGAACGTTTTTCTATTTTGGATTAATTCATTCTAATTTAAGAATGTAACTGGGAATTTACAAAATATGAAACTTCTCTCATCTGTTTAGCAAGTAAATACGCAGAGGAAGGTAGAGACCAAGCTAGCTGTCTACCTGAGATGTTTTGTGTTTTTCATGTTGAAGAGTCTTCACTTTATTTATGGATGACAACAGTTGATGTTCAGAAAGGTGATTGACCTGCCTAGAGTTCCATAGCTCGTTGCTGGAATAGCACCACAGTCTCCTTTTCATACCGTGATACTTCTTAGTTCACTTTTGGAGCACATCAGTGGTGTTCTGGAGCTGGAGTTTAATGTAATGGCAACTAATACATTGCAGTGCCCTTTAAGTTGTGGGTACTCAAATCTTTGATGAATTGAACAGGCTGTTGTGTTTTTGGTGGGCACTTGGATAAACATGTAATATATATACATTATTGGCTTCATTGTCCAGGCAAATGATAGTAATATATCGTGGCCATAGAGGACTCTAGAACATCGAGTTCTATAGCATTCGCACTTTTTGTAATAAAAAAATATTAAAATTAATTATGGATGTTATACACTAATCATGTATAAATAAAAGTAAGACTTGCTCTTCACACTTAAACTTCATCCCTCTGGGAAAGAAATTAAAGGAGCCCTTTAAAATTTTAATTGTTAGAAAGAGAGTACATTTCTGGGTTTTGTTGTCAGAAATTGTCACTGAACTAACAAAAGTGATTAATTTTTCTCTCCTCTTTCCTCTGAATATAAATTTGAGATGTATAAATATGTCTCAAGGTGAATTTGTAGTTTATGAGCTTCACAGAAGTCGGCTTCATTATTTAATAGTCATGTCCTGGCTTTGACCCCAAGACAGTATTAACATCCTTTGTTAGAATAGTATCTAGAATTAAATTAAATAAAGCTTCAGTTTCCTCATCTGTAAAATGGAAAAATAATTCCTACCTCATAGGCTTTGTCAGAATTAAAATTATATAATGGATGTAAAGTGTCTAGCATGGTAATTTTTACATAGTAAATGAGGATTTCTTTGTTCCTTCTCCTCATTAACGATACTAAAATAACTCATCACTTTTGCTGAAGACTTTTTAGCACATCCAGATGCCTCCTTATTACTGTTCTCATGACCTCTCTCAGGTGGCCCTCCTCTTCTCTGTCTTTCATCCCTG
This sequence comes from Lyroderma lyra, assembly GCA_004026885.1. Classification (NCBI taxonomy): domain Eukaryota; kingdom Metazoa; phylum Chordata; class Mammalia; order Chiroptera; family Megadermatidae; genus Lyroderma; species Lyroderma lyra. Next base: position 197,364 of record PVJL010001003.1, on the reverse strand, counting down.
CAGGCATCTGCATCAGGGCTGCTTTGTCCCCTCTGGATGTAGTAGTAGTCACTGTCGGGTCCTTGGAGCTACTTTTTTCCTGCTTCTGAGCTGTCTTCTAGTGGTGTTTGAATGGCTGCCTCGAGAGCAGTTTCCATATGTTCATTTCACATGTGTACATCATCCTGTACTAGATTATAAACTCTTTGGGGCTCTCAAAAGATTCACAGGGCTTTGACAGGTCCTTTCACATGCATGGTGCTCAGCGTATATTTGTTGTTTTTAAAGAATGTCCTGGCAGTTTTAACGGAGAATTTCCAAATTATTGTGAGCATTGACAAAAATTATATATAGCATCTATTTTTACAAAATTAGAGACAGACTTTATTTTAATAGGTATGTTCTAGTATAGTTTTTATTGTATTACTTTATAATCATGCTTTTTCTAGTGCTTTGTGGGATAGTTTTAAATATTAAAACGGAGTAGAGAAAAATATTATTCATTCTTACCAAAAATATGACAAAGTACTAATAATCTCTTTGGTCAGATGCAGTTTTAGTTCATTATGGCTAGAAATGGCAAATGTCAGCAGTGGTTTGCAGGTATTTTAACTGTCATGAAGTTGCACAAATTCATTCATTTAAACAATTACTAAACACCTAGTCTTTTTAATAGGTACTATTCTCAGATCTGGGGTGGAATAGAAAGATTAATTATGCTCTAGAATGAGCTATTCTTAATTTCTTGGTAAAGCAGAACTTGCTGAGAGAGGATACTCTTTGTAATTGTTAATGAGCATTCTCCAGGTGGATAGAGCTTCTACAGTTTCTTAGTTTTATTCACTTCATGAATGAAAGGCATTTTTCCAAGTAAAATAAAATAGTTGTTTTTTTAAAAAGTAGCAAGATTTGTATAACCTAAATTGCTATTTTTAAAAATATGGACACTGTTCTTTAACAATCTCATCCTCCCTCTTCACCAGCTTTATTTGTTAAAACTTTTATATTTCATCCTGACACCTCCCTTCTTGCCTCCATTCCTAGCAAATTTATTGAAAGGGACATGGATTGCAGATCCTTAATAAGACTGTCCTCAGGTTCGATGATCCACTAGAAAGACTCACAGTACTCAGCACATTGTTGTACCCTCAGCTGTGACTTACTGTACAGAGGAAGGACACAAAGCAAAATCAACAAGGGGAAAGGCCCATGGGATGAAGTCCAAAGGAATCTAGGCACATGCTTCCAGACGTTCTATCCCAGTGGAGTCATAGGACATGCTTAACTCCTACAGCAGTGAGTTGTCATAGCACATGTGAAGTGTGCTCTACCAGGGAAACTTGTTAGAGACCTAATGCCCAGAGTTTATATTTGAAGCTGGTCACATAAGCAACCTCTGCCTGGCACATACCAAAAAATTCAGATTCCCAAGACGAAAGTAGGTGTTAACAAAAACCACATTGTTTGTTCACACAATCTAGGAACAGAGAGCCAAACACTCTTACTTCTGTGAGTGGACCTGAAATCCACGTCCCAGGTCCAAGCCAAGGGCCAACCTTCTAAGCAGGCCTTTCTAAAGATACCAGTCTCAGGCCTTGTGACCAGACTCTTCTCCTGAACTCGGCAATTATAACCTGCATGTTAAGCATCTCTAACTGGGTGTCTGATAGCCCAAATTCAGCATGTCTCATGTGAGTTCCTAGTCTTCCCCAGATATTATTCCACCTGCAATTTTTCCCTTTCTCAGTTGGTGGCAACTTCAGCTTCTGTTTGCTTGGGCCACAAAAACCTTGGAGTCCTCTATGATTACTCCTTTTTCTGTCACATACCACTCATCTGGTCTGTTAGGAAATCCTGGTGGTGCCACTTCAGACTATCCAGTTTACATGAAAATAATCTTGGCCTGTGGTACACAGTGGGAGGGAGTAGGCCACAAGTTAGTAATTGTTGAATCTGGATTATAGGTATAAGAGAGTTTGTTATTGTATTTTTTCTACTTTTGTGTACTTGAAATTCATACCAACTTAGTTATAATAGTCTATGAGTCTGTAAAAAAACTACCACACACATGAACCTGACTCTCTCCCACCACACCTTTTACTACTAGGATCACCTTGGTTTCAACTGCCATTATCTCTTGCCCAGGTTTCTGCAGTAGCCTTTAACATACTTTCTTGCTTCCATGCTTGTTCACTAGTCTTTTCTCTGTATAGCACCTAGTGAGCTTTTTGAAACCTTGGGATTCTTGTTGGCACTGAGTCTTAGCAGTGATGTCATATTGCTGTTGTATTGTCATCCAGTTCTTGAGGTTGGTTAGCTTTTTACTGACTTGGTTGCTCCTATAGCATGTCCTCTTCCCTTAAGGTGGTGAAAGTTTGGGGTGAAATGAAGATAGGGAGATGGAACCAAACAAATAAAATTCCAAGCAAGGGGAGTTCCCTGATGGTGTAGTGGCTTGGGGCTTCGGCGCTGGCGCTGTCAGTGCTGCGGCCTGGGTTCGATTCCCGGTCAGGGAGCTACCCGCACACCAAAAAGCAAAAAAAAAAAAAAAAAAAAAAATATCCAAGCAAACCTGTGTTCTTGTCCCACCCTACCCTACCCTTTCCCACCAGGTTCTCACATGTCTTCAAGTGAGAAATCTCTCAGGGTCTACTCACTCTCATTTCAATGACAAAGATGTTTATAAAACAACAAAGTCTTTGGTGTGACATTTTGTCATAAGTAAGAGAGCAGCAGTAACAGTAGTAACTATTAGGTTGAGGGGAAATGTCCTTACATGGTATTTCCTGGTGACTCACCTTCCCATGAGACCTCTGTGATCACTTCTCCTATGAATGAATGATGGAGAGAAGGTGTTTATATAAGAAATGAACCAACACCTTTTCTGTAGCTGTTTTCATTTTGAATGTGCCTGGGAACTCAGCACAGCATGGCAGCACTGAGTCCCCTCTCCCTTTTCTTCACTTACTGAAGATGTGTCCCCCCAGGCTAGAAACTAAAGATTCCTGTTTATTTGTTCCTCCTTCAGTTGTTTAGAAAGAAGAAGAAAAAAGTTTATTTGAAAAATGACTGCACAGATGTTTTGGTTCAAAAGGGGAAAGGACAAGAAGCCGTTGAGATAGGAAAGATTGAAATGTGGAACTGCAGAGGCAACGGTAGTTCTCCAGTCATTGTGTGGGCATTGTCTGCTTGGACCCGATTACTCTTCTGTGGTTGGTACTTGGGGAGCGACATTGCTCACACAGTGCCAGCAGCCTTTTCTTGCCGTCTTCCCTCAATTCTCTGTTAACCTAACATGGCATTTCATGATAGTTTGAGTAGATTAACTAACGTGTGTCAGTTATGTTTGTATAAGTGCTTCATAATGAATGACACCATGATCCACAGGGGTGGGTGGGTGTGGGGGGAGGGTTGTTAGGGTAGTCAGTTCAGAAGAGGGTGGGTGACATTTGTGGTCCAAGATTCAACAAAATGAGTTATTTTTCTCAAGATAATCCTACTGCCTTGCTGGAATTCCTACTAGGAGGATGGGAGCAGATGCCCATTTCTGCTTACTGTATGGGGAGGACGGAGATAACTCAGAGATGAGCGCTGCATGGAATGGGTGCAGTGTGTATGGGGTTGTGGTCTGGGAGCTCGGAGAGAGGGGTTATGGGCTTTCTGCAGATGTCAGGACTCTGCATCTCTCTCTTTACCCATGGAGTCCCTGCTGTGGCCCCACCCCTGGTTCTAATACATGGGAATCCAAAGCTGACAGTGCTTCAAGTAAAAGCTAAGGTCATTACAAGTGGTGCATGTTTTCTTAACCACTCTCCTCAAGTTAGCTTAGAAGTTCTAGGTTTTTCAGGCCTTTGAATTTTACTGGTTAGTTCTGCTTATTTCGGTGGTAAGAAAATTAAAATTTATCCTCTTCTTCCCCCAAGAAAAGTTTAGTACACTTACAATGGTGAATTACATGGTGGATCAATTATAGCTCAGGAGAGCAGTTGGAAGAAAAAGTTTAAATGACTTCTGGAGTAGTGTCTTTTTTTGTTGTCCGTTTTTATCAATTAATTAATTATTTATTTATTTATTTAATGAAAGGTAGATTTTTTTTAGGGAAAAATATAGAGAAATCAAGAGATGGAGAAAAGTGTTTTGTAATTCTGTCAGCTTGGCTTAATTACTGTTAACTTGTTAAATATATTTTTTTCTAGTTTCATATATAGAGATACATACTAAGACTGTCCAGAAAGTATCCAGCCATGTAACTGTTCTTGTTATATTGACAATGGCTGAATTTTTTCTGGACAGCCCTCATATATATGCATATACATATAAAATTATTTTCAAAATGATAAAGGAGCCTTTTCTGTAACATTAAAAGTAATGTACTCATCTAGAAAATTGGAAGGTGGAAAAAATGTTTTCTTACACTCTTCCCCCCTCCTCCCATGACTGTAGTTGACTTTCTGGTGTATTTTCAGTCTTTTGTGGATTAAAACTATTTCTTATTGCTACTAACCACTCAAGGAACTCCCAGTTGAACATGTGTGTTTATCTATATGGCTGTAGTTAGTTTAAAAGTAAGTTTGTATTTATTCTAAGAAGACTTCTAAATAATGTAGAAGGTGAATTCCATAGCCTTGTCTAGTCTCAAACATACACTTCATGTAACTTTTTTAAGTCACCATCTTAGAATACAGGTATAACACAGTTCTTAGGTTACTAAAAATGCCATGTTAATGTGAATCCACGTTAAATGAAACAAAGAACTAGTATAAAGGGGGGGAGTTAGGTTCTATAAATTAGAAAAACATACTATTATATTTTTATAGGTAAGAGAAATATCTTTATTAAAGCAATTTTCACGAAAAGTATAACATACTAATATGTATTAAATAATGTTTTCTTAGTCATCACTATTAAGCCGGGGCATTTTCTTTTTGACAAGATACCATCATACTCTAAATTTTGTTCAGCATAATCTTGACTTCTATTCTGTACTTTTTGCAAAAAATGAGATATCTTTTACTCTTAAAAACTTTTATTATGTTCCGTGTTATTCAGGGATTTCCCTAATTTTGAATGAGATATGTTTTGCTCTTGAAAGCTCTTATTACGCTCCGTGTTGTTCAGGGATTTCTCTAATTCTCAAACCGTGTTAGAGTGAAACTGTCTTATAGAAGTGCTGTGATATACAGGGGTTACCTGTACACTTCTACCTTTAAGCTTGCTTCTGTCCATATGCTTTGTTAGACAGTGTAGCCTTTAGATTGTAAACTGTTGTAGAAGAGGCCAGTTTAAGTAACTTGGTAGTACTGTGACTAGAAGTACTTTTTTTTAGTTCTTTTTTCAGTTTGCCTACAAGATCTTGTAAAGTGGGCACTAATTACCAATTTATGTAATGATTCCTTAATCAGTATATTTTCCTTGACAGGTGCTCCTTAAATGTCAAGGTATTTGTCCTTACCTTTATTATTGTAACTCATTTCAATATAAAGAAAACTGAAGGTAGGGAAAGGAAGCAGTATATGACTAACAGAAAGCCTGATGACTATTTGAAATTTATGTACTACTTGAAACCCCTTTAATATATATTAATATCTGTGCATTTTTACTGATACCTTGATTTCAGTCTTCCATCACCTGCTTAACTGAGGTGGTTCAGTGCCTGTATTTGTTTATGTAACATCTTCATCTGTTGTTTCATTTGTGTGGAAAGGAAGATAGCTGGCAGCCAGCTTGTCTCTAAGCTGGCCTGTGACATCATGTCTGTGATCAGTGGACACAGCTGTGGGGTTTCCATGCGTGCTTGATAAAACCAACACCACAAACATCTGGTCTAACAGTGCAGTTCTCATCTGCAACTATATGAAAATAATTTGTACATAATGAAATCATGCCAAATATACTTACTCAATGTAGAGGACACAAGTGATTCAAGAACCCAAGATGGTTTTCTGTGCAGACTTGAAGATTTCAGTGAATTGAAGGTATTACTTACTTGTCTTATCGAGTTGTGTACCTATAAATCACTTAGTGCCAAAAGACATGCTAGTTTCCTTCATTCTAAGTTTAAGAAGTGGCCATTTTGGTGTAACGGGTAGCAAAAAGAGCAGTGAAGACTTTGGCTAAACAATCAGAGTAAATTTAGTTTTGATTAAAATCTCACAAGGACTACAGCGTCTGAGTTGCATTTCTTAGTAAATAGTTCCTCTACAATTTTAGAGGGGATGTTTAGTAAGATTCCATAATACTACTATAGGTTTTTTCTTTATATAGATATTTAATATGTATGTGTTAATATATAATCATTTAACCTCACTAGCTCTTATATTGGCACTTGTGAGAAAGTCTTTTCTCTGGATTAACTCTTCTTTTTATAATAACTGAAAAAGTTCAAAATGTCATTTTAACACAAAAAATAGTCTTCAGAATTTGTTACTTACTTTGACTCCCCCCCCCCCCCCCAATATTAAGGATGTCAATGTCCTCAATTAAAATTAACCACTGAGGGCACCTTAGCTCCTAATAGTGAGCCCCAAATTAACCCTTTATTTACTCTGGACTCTTAATAGACATTTCTTTTCTTTTCCTTTGATTTTGAGGTTTTCCTTGTAATGATTGTAAGCTTTAGAGAACCTTAAATTTAAAACTCAGTGTTTTCCCCATTCTGTGTCTTTGCTTAGTCAAATATACCAATCTACTTAATTTTGCAAACAGAGGCTACAGTACTCTTGTATGCCAGTTTTTAGCCCAAGGCTTAGTATTCAATAGGAAGACTAGCTTTTGAATGGACAAGTGTGCACACATCCTTTTAGAGTGAGTTAGCCCTGTTGATGGACTCAATGTGCGTTTCCCAGTTCTACTGAACCTGGCAGGAAAAGAGGGGATTTTCTTGATTTCTCTTATAGATTTCTTTTGTTTTATTGTTAACTTTCTTAGTGTAGGCTCTGAGAATGTGGAAGTAGTTTTGCAGGCCTTTAAGTGTTCCTGCGAATTCCTGCATACAGTCTGATTCCTCCTGATTTTCTTATGCTGGCTTTCCCCAGCCCTCTTAGCTTTCGTAAGATATGCCCATATGCTAGGAGGTCTTTGCTTACCCTCCCAGACAGCTGGTTGCCCTTTCCTGACTGTTACTAGCCATTGATATCTTAGTCCTGTTTCTGTTCTTCGCAGTAACTGCAGTGACCATTAAGAAGTAGGCTGGTTGAATGCATTTGTACCAGTGAATGGGCATAGGCAGGGACATGGTTCTTATTAAAAGCTTGTCAATAAAAGTGACATAACAACTTCTTAGCCTTCATTTTTGGGTCATGGCCGATGGTAAAGTTGTGGTTTGTATTGCTGGACAGAGGTGGATGACTTGGGCAGGTTCTAACATGGTTAATTAATACCCTTTGTTTTGATGAGTTTGAGCTAGAGAATGGCCTTTTGAGGTCTTCACTGGAGAAATTTATTGGAACATGTAACTAACTGGTTTGCATTTTGGTCTTTATTTTCTTCTTGGAGGAGGAGGTTCCGTTTGAGGGAGTTACTTTGCATGTGTGGTCATGATGGTGGTGGGTTTACTTTCTTTGTTCCTTTTTCATTTCTGCTTGTGCAGAAATCTAAGCCCTTATACCTTGAAGGTAGGCCTGTGATATTTTGTGGTCCTTTTTCTGCTATCTGTGAGAAGTCCAGCCTTAGAACAATTACTCTGAGGTGGGCTGCCTGACTCAGGAGGCTGCACACAAACTCACCATGTGTTTTGCTTCATAGTCATTCCAAGTACAGGGAGAGGATGACGTGAGAAAGGGAGGGTTGTGTTGTTCTTTAGGTGGTGGCACTGTTTGTTGTCCAAGGGAAAGCCTGTGTAGGGTCCCCAGGCCTGCCTTCCAGATTTCTCCCCCAGTGCCCTGCAACCTGCAGTTTCCTTTCCGCAGTGTGTGCACGAGCATGCGCTTATGTGTATAAAGGAGGAAAAACGGATTAAGGAACATGATCCTCAATGAGCTATTTTAGACCAAAATGACCTATACAATTTTGTGAAATGTGTATGTTCTATATAAGGTGATTAGTAACAAAAAGTTTGCAATCTTTTATCTTCTAATGACCTATAAAAGAATACTATTAATACACCTTTCCTTTGTTTTCTGTAATTGCTGTGCAGCTGCTTTGCCACTGGTTGGGGTAGGGGGTCTGTATGAGGTTAAAGAAACAAAGTTAAGGTGGGGTGTGAATTTAGGTCTTCAAAATTTGTGGGGACTTTATTCTGGTTTCCTGTTTAGACAGGATTATTTTAATCCTGTGTTACTGCCTTCTATTCTAAAATTAAAAATTTATTTTCTGGAAAACACTTTATTTCTGTATGCAGTAAAACTCAAATTTTAAACAATAGTCCTGTATATCTTTTAAAATCATATTCAAAAGAAAAATTATTTTCTGATAAACTGCAAATTGTACCCAAGACCAGCATTAATATGTAGTGTGCTTAGCAGGTGTCTCTGAATGAAAATACTAGAGTTGGAGCTGTAGCAGAGGCAGTGGGTGTCCTGTGGTAGTTGAAACATTCCTTACAGCTGTGGAATACAGCTGATTAGTATCAGTCTCAGCAGCATATTATCTTATTTCTAGTTGAACCACATATTGAAGATAATTAGTTGTCTGTCCCCTGCAGTCCTTTTGGTATCTGGATTTTCGGCATTTTTTCATGTTTTCCCAAGAAAAGCCCCGACAGTTTATTACTGTGTTTGTATGAACAGACTGTAACGGCATATATAGCTAAAGACACCACTGCTGATCATTCTTTAGCAGTAACCTAACCTCACTATGTAGGCAGGCAGAAAAATAGGTCACAGTGGGGTGGATCATTTTGATGGCTGGCTGTTGGTTTAGTTGATGGCTGGGATCCTTGCTTGGCCCTCTTAACCCATCACAGCAGTGAGTGAATACGCCTGGCAAAATGCATGCTGTCCACCTACCTTCTTGCTGCCAGAGGGCGAGTGATGCCAGAGAGTCATGTGGTCCGAGTTTACCAGGGCTATTTCATTAATGCTTTGTGTTCAGAATTTTATCAAATACTCCATTTATACGGCAAAGGTAGTTGTAGTTTATTTTTCAAACATCCTGTTTGAGTACCTGCTATGTGCTAGGCACCATGAGGGTCTTTGCCTGTTACCTAGTTTTTTCTTTAAGGTACCCTGGGTTGTGGCTCACTGGCCAAGAACGAGTGGATTAGGATTTCCTCATCTTGCATGTAAGGAAACTGAGGCTCAGGGATTTACTCTTTCTTTTCTTTTTCTTTTTGAAATCTCCTGTCTTATCAGCATTCAGCTCTGTACAGTTGCACACATTAAGTATGGCAGGCACTGTCAGGGGCACCAAGATGAACAGGATGGAGTCACTGCCTTCCCAGAGCTTATGTTCTCACAGCGAAGACAGACTTTAAAGTAGTTATTGTAGGGTGGTGGGTGCTGTTAAGGGCAGTTCTCTGTCCCCACACCATGTGATTTTTATACTATTTAGTGTTTTCATTGCCTTTCTAGGTTTTTCTGGAACTTGAGACCTGTATTGGGCATGGTTGTGGTGCAGAGCCAGAGTGAGGCTTTTGGAGAGGAGGGGGTTTCTTCAGTGTGGTGGCTGGGGGATACACTTTGAAGAGTTTTTAGGAATTTCTGTGGCATCCAATAAGGCTCTTCTGAGAAGGACCAATAACACAGTGGGTTATAACTGGGTATACTGGTTTGATTCAGAGCAAAGCTTCCTTTTCAAGTTTTATAAGTGATGCGAGGTCATTTTACATACCTAGTTTGGTGCAAATGATGGTCCTGTAGAAGCAGACCCCCCTAGGCTGGTCAAGTGTAGTAGTTTTATCGTTAGGACTTTGAAGCTTCTAATTATGTATTCATTCCTCTCATTTTCTTTCTTCACATTATTTGGTATGTTTCTAAAAAAGTAGAGAAAATTGGGAAGGAGAGGCATTTAAAATTATTTTTCTGGTTGGAACTGAAACTTAAGGAGGTGAGGTTTAATTATTGAAGGCAACAATACTGGTGCCATCCTCTAGCTTTCCTCCACAGCACCATAGTGAGACATGATTGCAGAGATTTAAGAAGTGTCGGAGTGGTCTCCACATACATGCCAAATTCCACCTTTCCTGGAATATGGTGGGTGCAGTATGCTATCGCCAAATGAATACCCGTACCTGAAATTTGTCATCTAAAATCTCTTCAATGGAGGATGTCTGTCAGGAATTAGAATATCTTGATTATGTTTTCTGTTTTACCTAAAGATATGTGGAACTTAACTTTTTGTCTTCTTGATAGTGTCTTCCTGAGTCACTTCTGTGGAAACCATCTTTGAATACTCAGAGCTAAGGGAATGGTCCTTTGTATGTGGTTTCCATGAGGGTCTCCCAGCATGTTAAGTATGTATTAGAAGTCCCTCAGCATTTGAATGGAAATGGCCATTTCAGAGCAAAGACATGCAAATTATCCACAATGAAGAAACTTATTTGAAAGCAACAAGTGGCAGCACACACACATTTAAACTAAGGTCTATTCCCTTGTTGCCCTAAGAGGCACGCTACAGCAAATTTCTGTTATCCGGCAGGTACCGCCACATTTGAAGGCTCATTTACCAAGGGAAGATCTTACTACTTCTCTGTGGGTAATCAGTATTTGATTTCTTTTTCCTTTTCTCACCCACCTACTGTGGTGTATCGTGAACCATGTCAGGATAATATAAGCAGGAAGTAGAGTAGCTTATGAAAAGGGAAGACAGGAATAGTGAGGAAAAGATTAAGGTAAAGCTATGAGACATGCCCAAAATCTTGTCTTGGCCACTAATATCCTCAAGACCTGGAAAATCACCGAGCCATATAAAACTGGCCCTTAGACACGCTCCATCTCTAACCAGCACCCCATCCTTCCCCTGGCACTTTTCTAGGAATGGTCCAAGAGTAGTTATTATAGTTACTTGCTTCTGCTGTACTTTTGATTCAGGCATAAACAAGTAGCTTGCTTATAGCAATTGCGATCAAACAAAAATTCTTCTAATGATTTTATCAAAAACAGATTGCACACATTAATTTTGTGCAGGCTTTTTACCTATGTATGATTTAAATTAAAATATAAATTATGGCTATATTCTTTTAGTGGTGGGAAAATGGTTACAGATAATCTCCATGAGGTATGTATGTGGGGGGCTTTACTCTTCCACCCTGACTGAGGAGTTGGAGCACTTATAAATCTAAGATGTTGCTTTCCAAATGCATTGGGTTCTAATTTAATGGGCCATATAAAACAAATTGAGTATCACATTTCTTCACAGGCAGATGCCCAAAAGGCATAATGGTTACTACCCCCAGGGTAGGTAGTCAGTGGTTCCCGTGTTTTCATCTGCTAATTCTATCATCTGCGTCAGTCTGGGCTCTTTTCAGTTAGATCGCCTTATCCACTCCCATGAGTATTTGTTCCTGCTTTTCTGCATGCCTGGTAATTTTTAGTTGGATGCCAGACATGTGGTTTTTACCTTATTGGGTATTGCATGTTCTCATAATATTCTTTAGCTTTGCTCTGGGATGCAGTTAGGTACTTGGAAATTGTTTGATCCTTTTAAGATTTGCTTGTCTTTATCAGATCAGCATTAAGCCTAGGGCTAATTTTGACCCACCCCTGAGCAAGAGCCTGCTGGATACTCTACCCAGCTTCCTGAGAATATGGGTATTTTTGTCTGGTCAGTGGTAGCAGACACAATTTCCCATCCTTGTGAGCACTGGTGTTCTCCCATCCTTTTGGGGTTCTCTCCCTGACCTTAGTTTCCTCTTGAGGATGTGTTGAGTAGGGAGGGCTTTGCTGGCTACTCCAGAGGCATCTGAGCCTCTAGGCTCACTTGTGCTCTGTGCAGCTCTCTCCTCTCTAGTCTTCTGTGTCCTATACACTAGCGGCTGTGGTCTCTACAGTCTCTCAGCTCGCTCTCCTTAATCAGAGACTCCTCTGGGCTCTGATGGGGTTTCCTGTCCCTTTGCTGCAGTGTGGAATCTCTCTCAAAGTAGTCAGCTGGACAGTTGTAGGGCTTTCCCATCTCTCAGGGGTCACTGTCCTTCAGTGCCTGATGTCCAGTGTCCTAAGCTTTTTCAAATGTTTTGTCTAATTTTAGTTGTTCAAGTGGGAGGGTAATTCTGGTCCTTGACACTCATCTTGGCCAGGAATAGAAGTTCTCTTTATTCTTTTTAACTGAAGACTCTTTTCAGAGCCCAGCTTTTATCTGACTCACCATGTCAGATCCATGTGAGTACACAGGTGAATCCAGTAAGAAATGCAGAAACATGTCCTGCTATCACACCCATCCCTTGTTACTGTTCCTTACTTGAGCCTGTCCTTAGGGTTTGAAGCAAGGTACTTGAAGTGTGCGCAGTATTCTTTTCCTGCTTGCATGATGGGAAGCTTCATGGAGTTTGCCACTGGTTTAGGGAAGGGTGTGACAAGACTGGGCAAGAGTCTGTCTAAGGGACACTCTGGCAGGTCAGGAAATTGAGACAGCATGATGCGGGATCCTGGGCTCCATTTACCATCCCCTTGCTCCAGGAAAGACTGGCTTGGAAATTTCTAGTCTCAAGAAGTTACTGGTCTGGATTGGTACCATCGCTGCAAACAGGAAGAAATGACCATGAAGGCAAGGTCAGAGCTCTATAGTGCTATTGACTCAATAGAAGGCAGATTAACCAGTAAGGTTGTAATCTTCAAGCTCCCATCACCCTCCCTGTGTAACTAACTTAACCATTGGTGGAAGCAACCTGAGTAGGGAGATTTGGCAGGTTCTTACAACAGCAAGGAACTGGTGAGGATCCTTAGTCCAGGGAGATGGAGGACGGCCATGTGACTTGCCAGAAAGAAACTCATCTTGAATTCTTTTTTAAAGAGATTTTTATTAAATTATAGCTAACATACAGTATTCTATTAGTTTCAAGTGTTCACCATAGTTATTCAACATTTATAAAACTAAAGAAGAGATCACCATGGAAGTGCAACCATTTGACACTGTTTCATACTATCATAGTGTTACTGACTGTATTCCCTATGTTGTCTTGGATCTTCTAGAGCTAACTCCTCTATCTGAAACTCTTAACTCCCCTCCCGCCCCCAATTAGGAAAATAATACATGTCAATTGAAGAAAATTAAGTAAATTAAAAAAGAAAATATCTATAAACCAGAGATAGTCTTTGGTGACATTTCCTCTTTTTTCTTTCTATAGACTCCATAAAACATGTATGTAGTTATCTAAACATACTTACACACTGATAATTATATTCTCATAATAATCTTGAGTTTTGCTCTGGGATACAGTTAGGTACTTAGAAGCAATTTGATCCTTTTAACATTCACTTGTCTGGATCAGATCAGCCTTTTTTAGTCTAGGACTAATTTTGCTCTGTGATTAAGCAAGAGCCTCCTGGATGCTCTCCCAACTTCCTGAGAATGTATTAATGTCAAGAACATTCTATGTTGTAATCTTCTGAGCATTTTGGATTACTGCTCCCTTTTTGGTCTCATAATATAATTACAAGTAGTATTATCTGAAAGAGGAAAAAATCTTTCCTTCTATCCTCTTAAGTTCTTCCCTTGGGGTCGCTGTAACAAAAGACAGACTAGCAAGAGAAAAACAAACAAGTTAATTACAGTGTATTATCTCATATGTATGTAGGAGCCTTCACAAGAAGAATGAAGACTCAAAGAAGTGATAAAACCCAAATTTTTTATACTTGGTTGAACAAAGAGAGGAATTGTGCAAAAGTAACTAAAATATATGGAGAGCCTAAAGGAAGATGAGTTATTTTAACAAGGTTTGCTTATACATAATTCTTATTCTCAACTTCGTATCTCTGGTGATGAAATTTTTTTTCCAGTTGGTAAGCAGAGGGCATTGTTCATATGGGAGTTTTATCTCTTGCTTTCAGGAAGAAAAGGGGAGGTTAGAGTGCCTTCTTGTACATGGTATTTTTCAAGTGCCTTCAGCTCCAAATAATCCTTACGTCAAAGAAGTGTATTTTGGAATGATATATTCTGCTTCCTCAATTACAATCAGGTGTTACAGTGGAGGATTTGATTTTGGTCACAGTGGGCCTTACCTGGTAGATCTGCTTTCCATTTCATTTAGGATCTAGATTTCAGGTCCTGCTTTTGGTTGCTATACTTTAGGGTCCCTGGTAGCAGATATACACCTACCTGGAAGATACTGGGTTTAGTTGCACACCACTGCATTAAAGTGAGTACCATGATACAGTGAGTCACACAGTGTTTCCTAGTATATATAAAAGTTATGTTTACATTGTACTATAGTATTTTAATCATTATGTCTAAAAAAGGAATGTGTACAAGGGCTATCCAGAAAAAAATCTAGCCATAAGTGCCTTTATTTTTCGGATCACATGGCTGGATATTTTCTGGACAGCCCTCATATACCTTAATTTAAAAATAATTTTATTGCCAAAAAGTGCTAACCATCCTCTCGTCTTGATGTTGATGGCTGTGGTTTAATCAAAGTGGTGGTTGCTAAAGATTGGGGTGGCTCTGGCAGTATCTTAAAATAAGAAAACAAAGTTTGCTGCAGTGGATTGACCCTTCCTTTCACAAACAGTTTTTTCTGTAGCATGTGATGCTATTTGATAGCATTTTACCCACAGTAGAACTTCTTTCAGAATTGGAGTTAGTCTTCTCAAACCCTGCCTCTGCTTTATCAACGTAAGTTTGTGTAACATTCTGCATCAAGCTTGTCCACCTTGTGGTCTGCACATGAAGCTCAGGATGGCTTTGAATGTGGCCCAATACAAATTTGTAAACATTTTTAAAACATTATGAGATTTTTTGTGTGGTGTTTTGTTTTGTTTGGCGGTGGGGGGCGGGGGGGGATTTCCTGGCTGGGAATTGAACCCAGGCTACAGTGTTGAGAGCGCCGAAGCCTAGCCGCTACACCACCAGGGAACCCCACCCCCCCGCCCTTTTTTAAGCTCACCAGCTATTGTTAGTGTTGGTGTATTTCTTGTGTGGACCAAGACAATTCTTCTTCCAATGTGACCCAGAGAAGCCAAAAGATTGTACAATGTTGTTCTGCATCCTTTGTCAACAAACTTCACAGAATGTTTACCAGGAGTAGATTCTATCTCTAGAAAATCACTCTCCTTGCTCATTTGTAAGAAGTAACTCCTATCCGTTCAAGTTTTATCATGAGATTGTAGCAATTCAGTCACATCCTTAGGCTCACTTCCAAATCCTCTTTTGCTATTTCTACCATGTGAGGTTATTTCCTTCATGGAAGTTTTGAACCCCTAACAGTCATCCATAAGGTTTGGAATCAGCTTTTTCCAGACTCCTGTGATTGATGATATTTTAACCTTTTCCCGTGAATCACAGATGTTCTTAATGGCATCTAGAATGTTGAATCCTTTCCAGAAGATTTTCAATTTACTTTACCCAGACCCATCAGAGGAACCACTGTCTATGGCAGCTATAGTCTTATGAAATGTATTTCTTAAGTGATAAGACTTGAAAGTCAAAACTATTTCGTGGGCTGCAGAAAGGGTGTTTTGTTAGCAGGCATGAAAACAACATGAATCTTGTAAAGTTCCATTAGAGCTCTTGGGTGCCCAGGTGCATTGTCAGTGAAGAGTAATATTTTGAAGCAACTTTTTTTCTGAGCAATAGGTCTCAACAGTTGGCTTAAAATATTTCATAAACCATGTCGTAAATAGATGTGCTGTCATCCAGGCTTTGTTGTTCCATTACTAGAGCACAGGCAGAGGATTTTTCAGAATGGTAAATTAGTATTGACTTCAACTTAAAGTTACCAGTTGTATCAGCCCCTAACAAGAGAGTCAACCTGTCCTTTGAAGCTTTTAAGCCATTCATTGACTTATTCTCTCTAACTATGAAAGTCCTACATGGCATTTTTTCCCAATATAAGGCTGTTTTTTCTACATTGAAAATACGTTGTTTAGTGTAGCCACCTTCATTACTATCTGAGCTAGAGCACAGCCAGAGAATTTTTAGAATGGTAAATGAGTATTGGCTTCAACTTAAAGTTACCAGTAGTATTAGCCCCTAACAAAAGAGTTAGTTTGTCCTTTGAAGGTTTGAAGCCAGGCATTGATTTCTCCTCTCTGGCTATGAAAGTCCTAGATTGGCATCTTTTTCTAATATATGGCTGTTTTGTCTATGTGGAAAATCTATTGTTTAGTGCAGCCACCTTCATTAACTATTTTAGCTCTGTCTTCTGGATAACTTGCTGCAGCTTCTACACCAACACTTGCTGCTTCATTTTGAATGTTTATGTTAGGGAGATGGCTTCTTTCCCTAAACCTCATGGGCTAACCTCTGCTAGCTTCAATCTTTCCGTCTGCAGCTTCCTCACCTCTCCTAGCTCTTAAAGAATTAGAGAGTTAGGTAGGGCCATGCTTTGGATTAGGCTTTAGCTTAAGGGGATGTTATGGCTGGTTAATCTTCTGTCCAGACTACTAAAACCTTCTCCATATCAACAATAAGGCTGTTTTGTTTTCTTATCATTTGTTTGTTCACTGGAGTAGCATTTTTAATGTCCTTCAGGAACTTTTCCTTTTATTCACATCTTGGCTCTTTGGTGGAAGAGGTCTAGCTTTTGGCCTAGACCATCTTGGCTTTCGTCACGCCTTCCTCACAGAGCTTGATCATTTCTAGCTTTTGATTAAAGTTGTTGCATGTGACTTTTCCTTTACTAGAACACTTAAAGGCCATTATAGAGTTAATTGACTTAATTTCAGTATTGTATCTTATGGATTAGGGAGAGCCAAGGAGAAGGGAGAGATATGGGGGAATGGCCGTTTGGTGGAGTAGTCATACATATACAACATTTATCGATTAAGTTCATATCTTAATATGGACATGGTTCATGGCACACCAAAGTAATTACAATAGTAAAATAAAAAATCACTAATCACAGATCACCATAGCAAATATAATAATAATGAAAATGTTTAAATATTGCAAGACTTCTGGATATTTATAACATGAAATGGAAAGTCTAATAGATTCATTTAGATCCTAGAGAAAATAGTGATCTGTCTTAACTTTACTTTATTGTTTGAGTGAGATCACTATGTTCATTTGCCGTGTTGGGCTTATGGTAGGAGGTTATCATGGAGGTGTATTTTGGATTGTGGATCTTGGCATCAGTCATGGAACAACGAGCCCCAAGGTTATTCTTGAGTGAGTGATGCTGAGGAAATGGCCTGTCCTTGTATCATTTAGTCTTAGTTTGAAGTTTTCCACCATCACTCCCCTACCCCATGTCCATCGAGGGTGAATGGTGTGTTTGTATAATTCTCTTTTTGACCACACTACTTTTAGATATCAGTTGAGTGATACAATCTTACTGAAATATTCAGCAAGTAATGTGGCCTGGCTGACTTGTAGAAAACAGGGGAGCTAGAGGGCTACCCTCTTTGAGGAGTTTTTGTATCTTATAAGTTCTATCAGGGCCATTCTCCTTGGACTTTGGAATCCCAGAAATTCACTGATTCAGTAACAAGTGGAGAGTGTGTCTTTTTGTCTGAAATGTGTTAAGTACAGTATTTTTCTTGAGCAAGATGTCATAAGTGTCTGATTTTCATTTTAGTTATGTCAATTTTGTAATTTTTTCTTGGGGTTTTATCCTGGCACTGATTGATACTGGGAGATGGGGGCTGATTAATTTTAAATTATTTGCCATTCCTTCCTTTGATCAGATCTTATAACCTGAATTTTGTTGTAGAATCTTTCCTGCATAGTTCTGTTCACTTTTGTTTGGATGAATTGACTTTAAGTTGTATAACTTTTCATGTGTCTGTTTGAGTAAAAAATAATAATTTAGCTTGGTATGGTACTGAATAATACTCTCAGATGTAACTGGGATTTGCCAGGTAAAAGGTGATCTGTTTTCATTTTTCTACCATTTCCTTAATCACACATAGAAGGGCTTGGTAGTAGTTAACTAAAACAAGTAAACAAACATGTAAACTGGTTTTTAAAAATGGATATTTTCATTCTAAGTGTATATTCATTTATACATTTTGGTGGTGAAATCTGTCAGAGATATTTACATACCTCATTTAACCATCCTCTCCGACTAACAAAGATAGAGTACATAATGAATTACGCTTTTTTGTTGTTGTTGTTGTTCCACTATTAATGTGTAGACTTAATTCTGTAGGTACTCTGGGAAGAAAGATGATTAGCTTAGAACATTGCCCCGTCCTCTTGAATCCTCCTAGTTAGCTTATCTGAAGTCTGCCAGTCTCTCTTCTCATGGTTACTGCTATCAATGGAAGGAGAGAAAATTTACGTAATAAGAGTTTAAACAACCGTTTAAGGGGTCATTAAAAAAACAAACAAAAAAAAAAACACACACAAAAAAGACAGCATTATATGCCTTCCTGGGTGGGTGGGCAAGGCTTGTCATATGACTCATTTAAACAGCCGTAGCTTATTTTGAGAATTACTGCTATTCAGATGTCCTGCCCTACCTCATCTCTAGCAGCCAAGGAAGGCAGCAGAGAACTCCTGGCCTAGTCATCTACCATCCTGCGACAAAGACCTTTTCTATGAGCATTTGCTGCAGCTGGTAAAGTCCACTCTGCAAATTGGTATCAGCAGCATTAAATTAAACTTTGTGAGAGCTAGCAGCTGCCTCAGCCCCGGAGAAAACCAGGAGGGAACCTTACCTTTCTTTCCAAAACATCCTCTCTTCTCTTTCAAGTTACCTGCGCCCCCCCCCCCTTTTTTTTTTCATTTATATATATGATTGTGACCTCCTAAAGAGAATGAAGAGCAAAATCATTTGGATTTGGCCTAGACATAGGGGATGTACAAACTACTGTCATGTCATGTTGCCATTTCCACTTTCTTTTTATAAGTTGAATTTGTTACTGTTTTAAAATTTCAGTTCTAGCCTACCCTGAGTCTGTTTTCTGATGTGTCTTCTCAGGCTAAATGACGAGTTTGCTTGTGGGGGTGGGGATAAGAGGGGTGGTGTATGTAGTATCTATTTAAATATTGGAATGAGACCACCAAACTTGTTAACTAATGGCCAAAGGCAGGTTTGAACTCAGAAGTTGGTTTATTATTACTCTAAAGACAACATAAAACACTGTATTATAAGCATTAATCATAATTAGGATTCCAGTTGTAGTTGGCTCTAAGCCGTTGGCAAAGTCTGCATTTCTGATGCCTTCTCTCCAAGGTGAACACTCATTAGTAAATGACAATGAATAGTACTAAATGCCTTTTTATTTTATAAGCTATATAATAGTTATCTATTCTGTAATCATAGAAACAAAAGGAGGAATGTTCTTAAATCATGGTTTCATGACATTTAGTATATGTGTGTCTCTCTAGCAGCATCTTAGATTCAGGGACATACATTATGCAATGATATTCTACCAGCAGTATTTACCAGTATGTATATATTGTGTTTTTCACACCAGTCGACAGTACTGAATTTAAGCTGATAGGAATTTTTAATTGTATAAAAATGTATAAGAATTTTAACTTGATGAACTCTGAAAACATCAAGTGGCTATGGAAACTCTTGATTTTTCTTATAGAGTGGTGAACAACTTAGATCCTAGAAGAAAAAAAATACATTGAAACTAGTCAAAATACATTGTGATCCTTACTTACTGCTCAGGAAAAGTCTCGTGAAAGAAATGTGGGTAGCATTTGCTTCTGTCAAGAGGTAAAATCTACTGGCAGAGCAGCATAGGTAATGACGCTTGGAATAATTTAGCCAGTATGGGAAAGTGGAGAGAGATGGGGTCAGGGATGGATCAATGAAATGAAGTCTGTGTGATCCAGTCAGATGCTCGCAACTTTATGAAGTGATTAGCTGCTGTTCTTACAATGAAAGCAAAATTATAGTCAATATTTTTATTTTTCTCTATTTCAACATAGTTCTTGTTTTTATATGGTCTTTATACCACAGATCCTTGTAGGTTTACTGATTTTGGATAGAAAGGAGGAAAAAATCAAATCTTTAGGTTACTTTTTAAAGGATTCTGTTTTTGTTTTTGTTTTTGGTAGTTCCCTGGCTGAGAATTTAGTTTACTTTTTAATGACCTAGTTGTGGTCTGGTGTAAGGAAAGTGGGATGTTTGACTTCTGAGGACCCACCATGTTTAACTGTGGGCCTGCGCTGGGAGTACACCACATGCTTTTCTAATAGGAACGTGTTTGTAGTCATAGTCATGTGCTGATTATTGTTAGGAAATCTCAGTCTTGACAGTCCTCATTAGGGTTGTCCTGGGCTATGCAGGAACCCACAGACACTGTCGGGGGCTAGTTGTGGTGACTGGGGAGAGAGCAAACTCCATGTGCCTGTACCAGCAAATTGTACTCACTGTATACTATGTGTTTAAGTGTGCATTTGGGAAGTGCATATGATAAAGATTTTGATGAACCGGACTGTCTCCTTCTGTTTGGAGCATGCTTCCTTGTTCCGTGTTAATAAAAATTGTCACCCAAAAGTTCCTTTGAAGAAAGGTCCTAAATAGAAATGTGTTATTCTATAGTACTAGTCAGGCTAAACACTGATTTTGTTTAGAATTAAGGTAGTAATCCTAGTTACTCAGTATCGCATTGTTCATTGCTACTTTAAACAAGGCTATGTTGAATTCACAGATTGAAATGATGTGCGTTCGGTGTGATTTTTCATATATACAGGGTTTGAATGAAAATTATTACACAGACTTATGTAGACTGTACTTGGCCATGTGACTCTGCTTCATATTTGCAGTGATTACCTGCTAGTCACCTGACAACCATGCCCATAGAATATGCTCTATTATTCTAGAACTTAATGTCTTGGAACCAAACTGGAAGCCACATATTTTGAGAAACTTGTTCTAAGACGATTACATGTTTTGTTAATCTCTGTGGTTTCTAAAGCACTATTGTACAACTGAAAGTTGTATTTTAAAACATTTTATTTGTCTCATCGTTACTATCTGATTAGTGATATTGCAACTTTTATCTTAAAGAACAGTATTTGCAAACCAAACTTTAGGTTTGTGAGCCCTTGAATGGTTTTTGGAGATGCTCTACTGCAACAGTAGGTGGTGTGTACATGTGCGTACATGTATGTGTGTGTGACCTTCTTTTCCCCATTAATGTGTTCCTTCCTTTTCCCCCTTCCTCTGTGGGTGTATGTGTGCATGCACATGCAGTCACATACACTACTCTCTTTCTCATATGTGCACATACCTGCACATGCACTGCTCAGAAACCCCAAATCTTCGCTGGAGAGGGAAGAAAATCAGCTGTAAAGTGGGATGAGTGTGTTGGTGTTGAACAGTGTAGAAGTTTGGGGAACCAGTCACCATTTCTTTTTGAAAATGCATTTAGTCAAGGGAGTCTGGTCGTCAGATTTTTCTTGATCTTCTTTGTCTTCCCTCACACACTGCTTTTCTAACTAAGGCAGATTTTCTCTTTTCCTGTACCTTTTCTCATCTTTCTCACTTTAATTCTGTTTTCCTTTCATTCTCATACTGCCTGTCAATCTTCCTTAGCATGACTCTTTGCAGATGATTGGCAGGACCCTCCCTCTGTGTCATGTGTCTGTAACAAGGGACAGAATGTGCATGCTGGTGCCATTTCTTCCCCAGGGGTGTGTGTATATCAGAAATGTGGAGACTGGCAGCTCTCAACATTCACGAGGGTGACTTGTTTTTCCAGACCTGTGTCACTGTCTGTTTCCTTCATTCCTGCTCTGATCTTTTCACACAAATTCTGCATTCCTTTCCTTGTTCATCTTATTTTAATAAAGCAGGAGGCTGGGGGATGAGCCAAGTCTAGAACCACCTGCTGTCACTGAGTGGTGTTTTGTTAACTGGGGGTCTTTATGGGGTATAGATTGTCACTAAGCTTGCCATCCACCCAGGTCCTGCAGTGCTGGTCCGCATTCAGCATTTTTCCCATGGCCTCTGCAGAGGGTGAGGCTGTTGGTAGAGGTGAACCCTCTCTGCTGTAAGTGTGCCAGGTGATTTGTGTCCACAAGTGGTTTCTAGGGGGGGAAAAAAAGCCTTTCCTAGTAATTAGGAAACGGTATCAGTCATTTCTCTTTTTTTTCTCCTGTATTTACAGTTGAGCAAATTAAGACCCAGAGAAGTGGAGTCAGTTGCCAGAGTTCATATAGTTAGTAGAAGAGCTAGGACCCCAAGTGCCCTTTGCTCCGTGCTGCTTCCTGTATTTATCTTTACCTTTTATACTTTATGTACTTCTTGTGTGGCTTGTAATCACATTTCAGAGGATGAATCCTCAGTTCTTGGCATGAGGATAAAGTAAATGGATCTATCTCCCTTGCTGGGGGGACAGGGGACTTCTGTTGTTGCCTAGTGGAGGGAGGGTAGTAAAATTATGCACATCATTCAGAAACCACACATTTTATTTTTATTTTTTCTTAAGGATGAAGAGGAAGAAATCAAACTGGAGATAAATATGCTGAAGAAATATTCTCATCATAGAAATATCGCAACATATTATGGTGCTTTCATTAAAAAGAGCCCTCCAGGACATGATGACCAACTCTGGGTAGGCACATGTTTTCTTAGGGTTTCCTCTTGGGTTGTATTAAAATGGCCTTAAGGACCTTTCAGAAGGAGGGAAGACAAAAGCAAAAAAAATGGGGTAGTGACTGGGTGGGGTCATTTTTGGTTGATGTACTGAATGTTTATTTTGATGTTGATTTTACTTTGCCTGGAAAACCGTTAACTTGGTGTTTCACGAATAAAATGGCATGTTTTATAAGGAAAGTAACCAAATAACAAGGAAATTAGGAGCTTGAAAATAAAAGCAAATAAAAACTTTATTTGCACAAATTAATATGGAAGCTCAAGTAAATGCAGCTTTCTTTACCACCTGGAAGTCAGAGACAGATTGTAAGAAAACAAACTTATGTTAGTAATTTATTAATAATATTAGTGATAATCATTTATAAAAAATAGATAATTCCAGGAAAATTTCTAGAATTGACACATTCAGCCTCACCTTTTATCAAACACATTTTTATTCAAGAAGATGAAACTTTCATTTTCGTTACCCAAATCCCGTCATAGGTAAAATTTTAGAATAGTTCCAATTCAGTTCATTTCTAGGTAGTTCATTTCTAGTGTGTTCACATTGTTCAAAGGTATAGTAAATAATATATTATTAAAAATTATGTATGCTTATTAAAAATAGCATCTGTCTTTTGTACTAAACCCAGTTAATATAAAATACTTTGAGAATCATAATGTGTGAAAAATAGGACATCTTTGACTCTGGCAGATGAGAAATAATGATGATAGGGAGGGAGTATTTGTATCAGATTTCTGTTAATTGGGCACTAATTAAGAACAACAACAACAACAACAACAAAAAATGGTGCCATGTGATTAGGAGAGAGAAGGAATACTTCAAAAGCAGACTATCAGAAACTCAGTCTCCAGGACCAGTATACGTTAAGTGAGTAAATTGGGTGGTGAAATGCTCAATAATTTGGATATCTCCAAAATTATCATGTGCCACAGTCTTTAGGAAAGGCTTTCTTAATTTCTCTTGGGTGTGTACTGAAATGCTGATGCTCCCCTGACCCCTAGGATGTGTTGGTCACAGTGTGTCTTATCTGCCCTGTAGCTTGTGATGGAGTTCTGTGGGGCTGGGTCCATCACAGACCTTGTGAAGAACACCAAAGGGAACACACTCAAAGAAGACTGGATAGCTTACATCTCCAGAGAGATCCTAAGGGTAAGGAGCGAGCCTGGCTCTAGTCCTCGTAGTGTGGTTCTCTGTTTCCATTTTCATTCTCCTAGCCTGGAGTACTGCTTTGCATCAGTCATAACTGTAAGGGTCGTTCTTTTCTTCACAACCAAGGGCTCCGTGTCACTGGCAGGCTTTGATAGTTTAAGCTACATTATGGCTTTGACTCTGCTAAGTATCTAAAGAAAGACTGAAATAGAAAATAGTTTTTCTGTATTTTCCTGAATCCATCTCCATAAGTTAAAAATAAAATCAGAGTGGAGAGGAAGAGAAATAATTACTAATTGTTGGTTTTATATGAATCCTGTGTCTAAACTTATAAATCAGTATTAATGATGCTGAATGCTGATTTTCAAAATCATCTGTGGACTTTGGCATTAACTGTTCAAATCTGTTACAATATTTATGAAGAAAAGTTCTAAAGTTTGATGCTATTTACAGCCAACTGGAAAGCTGGCTTATGATCTTAGGTAAGTTTCTGGACTACTGTTTTAGCAGTTTCCCAGTGATTCCTTTCAGTAGTAGAGCCATCCTGACAGCACAGGTAGAAGGTTCTTAATTATTTTATATTTTAAAAGTATATGTGAGGTATGGCCTCTTTGCTTTGGTCAGTCAGCACAGTTTTTCTCTCAACTTTACATACATTACATACTTTAAATGACTTAGATTTCATTTACCCACAGCATTTTAAAAATAAAGACTTTGGAGTTAAACTGGACTCTAATTCTTACGCTTTTCTTACCAATTAAAAAAAATGCTTATTTTTTTTATTTGTAGCTAAATTTACCCTACTTTTTATATTTAAGTTTCACATGGGAGTATAAGTTTAGAACATGCCATCTAGAATTCATAAAGATAAGTCTTAATTGCTTTCTATTTAGATATTTTACAGAGCCCTTGAAAATAGACCATTCCTTTAAGAAAACTAGTTGTGAGGGTGAGGTGGGAGAGCCATCTTTTTATAATCACACTCAAATTTCATTATTAAAACACCAAGGTTCTGCCTTTTATCATTATGGGAAGCACAGCCTAAAAATGGGAAACTGAATACCCCACCCTACAGTGCTACCAAGAATTCAGTGACTGGGCAAATGTATTTGTTACATTAATAACTGAAACTCTTGGCCTGGTGGGCAGGAGAAAACCCTGGTTGAGAGCGTGGATACTAGAGTTAGCCAGACTTGGGTTTGAGTCCTGCTTGTGTCCATCTTCTACTACACACCCTTGGCCAAGTCACTCAACCTCAGGACTCACTTCCTTCATTTGTAAAATGTAGGTTCTGAGCCTATGAGAGGGTACATTATTATGAGAATTAAATGAGTTAGTGTATATGAATCATCTCATGTAACGTGGGTACACAGATAGTTCTCAGTAAATATTATTTGACATTATTCTCTGTTGTAGCACACACTCACACGTATCTGTCCTATATGTAATTCCATTGATGGATTTTTCAAGCAGAGTAAGAGGCTTTAGTATAAATGTCCAAGGCATCAAATGCATTTCAGTAATCAAAGACAATTTATGTGTTTTTATATGCACAGGCAGGCATTGTTTCCCTATCGTATATGTAGGTAAATTTGACTGTTTTACCACCATTGGTCTCAGGCAACATCTAAAAGAAGCCCAGGCTGTTTGAGGCCCCTGTCCAACCTGAATATTGGCTTAATGTATATCTTTTTGAGATAAGGCAAATGTTTTCCATATCAGTGAGCTTGTGAAATGTGTTTCCTTTATCTACAATACATTTCATTTAGAATGGGAGTTTTACTTACAACAAAAGTCTAAATGAGCTAAAAACAAAAAAATATGCCCATAGAAGAGTCAGCATATCAAAAGCTTGTGTGTATTGATCATAGGAGTTACTCAGTATCAGTTTTGGTAAAGAGAACACAGTGTGGTGGGAAGAGGGTGAGCTCTCATGGAAAGGAGGCAGCCACCCCCAGGCACATAATCTGGGTTTTCAAAGACACAGCTAGGGCTATTTGATGTCAAAACTGGTTTTCATTCCTTAGTGGATGTTAGATTCAGATGCTGCTATGTTAGGATCCTCAAAAGGTTGAGAGTCTTTAAGTGTATAGGCCTCAGACATCAGTAAAAAAGCTCTCTTGGGCCTGCTCACTGAAACCTTTGGGACCAAAGGTTTACTGACAAAGCCAGCATATGTGCATCCCAGCCCACTTCCATGTTTACAATCTACATGGCAGTTTACAAATTTTAGTAGAAGCCAATATTTCCCACTTTTGTAACCAATACTGAAGGAGAGCCTTTGCTCCTTTTCTATGTCTGTGAATGAGATAGCTGCAGGAAAAACGATTTCTAGTTCTAAAACATTGATTCATTTGGTCTAGAATGGGTATTTTTGTATATTTCGACTTGTCTGTGCTAAGGAAGAGTAACTGTGGCTTGGCTTTTTGCATGGGACTAGTTGAACACGCACACATTTCCCTCCCTCCCAGAAACTTTATACAGGAAAACTGTGTTCATTGTTCAGAACAGTCATGACTCATGTTGACATTGGTTGAGGCCTGTTAGCCATACCTTAAGCAGGGTCATGTGCAGAAGCAGCCATCCTTTACAGGAGAACAGGTAAAGAGACTTGCCTTACGTTTATTGTTCATAAGAATAGGGGTACACCCAGGCCACATTAAGTTTGAGAAAATAAGGATGCTTGTGTTTGTTCCTAAGGTAATCCTATAAAAGTGTAAAAAGAGGTATGTGAAGGTTAGAGAATAAAAATGAACTGAAGTATAAAAGTAGGAATTATGAAAGAATTAGGGAAGCTACATATTTTTTCATCTCTTCTTTTGGTATTCGAAATTATTGCATGCTGAAAGGAGGGACTGTCTTCCAAACTGTACCACTGAGATACCTTATATTTTTAGTGCTTTCCCCCGCTAGTCAGTGCTTTGTAGTATAACACTGCACATCTTGTTGGTGGAAAAATAAACAGAGCCATCAGATAAGCTCTGTTCTGTTTCACAAGCAGGCTAGTATTAGTTAAATGATTGGTTAGAAACCCCATGCAAGAAAAATTAGTGTTCTAGAGCAGCTATTATATTTTATTCATACCCACAAAATCATGATACCAATAAAACCCCACAAAAAAATTAAATAGGATAACCAGACCTTTATGTCTAATCTACCCTTTTTGAACTGAGATGTTACAGAGTAAATAGGTTGCTTGTATCTTAAGCTAGTGGGCTATCTGTTTAGCTTCTTTAGCTATAGATGAACTAAGTAAATGGGTTGTGAGAAAGATGCATTTTTGCCTATTAGACCATATTTGGATGCAAAATATGCTTGTGTTCTTGCACCATCTCTCATAAGAGACATGCTTTTGGGCTTCCTTCCAGATACAAGGTCATCAAAAAGCACCATATGCCCAGCAGGGTTTTTTATCTCCTTGGGAAAGAAATACTTTGAGCACAAAACTCTTTTGATGGCAGAATTGTTTTACACTTAGGGTGGAGGTGGGATTGATCAGCACTTAGCAGTTTGTCACTGTGCGCTAGGAAAGCCAGGCAGTGTTCCAGGGCCAAACTTTAAACTCTATTCTCCCTTCACTTTTCCCCTGGGATGTGTCTAGTTCAAATATACCACGGGGTCACCCACTGAAAAATAGATGTGTAGCATGGGAAAGGAACCACCCTGGACACAAATAGCACAAATTATAGCAGAGGAAGTGCAGATGGTCATCTACAGTATGTCTTCAAGGGGCAGCTAGAAATGGTGATGCTGCTCACAGGGGACCTAACCCATTGGAACTGGGGGTGGGTACGCCTTTCTGTCTGTAGTGTTAGGGGTGATGTCTTCCTGGAAATGCACGAAGATGGAATTGTATGTTCTAAATATGGTTCACATATTTGGCCTGCACGCGACCTTTGTCATGAAAAGTGTGTTTTTGCTTATTTACTTATAGAAACAGAAGACCTAAAATTCAGATTTGTCTTCTTGTTCAGGGCCTGGCACATCTTCACATTCATCATGTAATTCACCGGGACATTAAGGGCCAGAATGTACTGCTGACCGAGAATGCAGAGGTGAAACTTGGTACGTGATGAAGGTGCCACGTGGTGTAGTGCTTGTACCTGTGCAAACCAGCAGCACTCCCGCTCTGTTTGCGTCTAGCTGAAGTTGAGACTATTACCCTCGTTGTCTCATTTTGTTCAGTTCAACAGGTGGGAGGTAGACTTACTGCTTATCCTTTCTCTACCTTCCTCTCCCATGCTTCCTCTGCTCTGTTCTCCGTGTGGCACACAGAACCATGTCTAAGTCAGATCACAGCACTTTCCCACTTCAAGACCATTCATGAATGGCTACCTATTTCACTTGGAATAAAATCCACAGTTTTTACCATTACCCCTGCCTTCCAGCCTCACTTTGTGACCCTCCTCACCTCTTTCTCCTTCCTTAGTCCCCACGTTTTAAACTTCCTTGGAACTTGCCCCAATGCCTTCCCATATACTGTTCCCACTTTGGAAGTGGCAGTTTTTCCTCATGCACAGAGGCCTTCTCAGGGTTGATTTTACAGTGGTTCTTTTATATTTCCAGTGTTTCTTACCTGGGTCTGAACTTGTTTCCATTCCACTTCAGATCATGGGTCTGTCAGATTTTTAAATAGAATTAGCATTAAGCCTTTATTCCCCTAAAGCATCACACAAGAAAATTCTTTATGCTTATAAGAGTCTAAGCCACCTTTCAAAAATCTGAGGCACAGTAGTTAAACTTTAAAAATAAGGTCATCATTGCTTGCTTCTGTAATGCCTGCATTTATTGGTCATCTGTGGAGGAAGAATCTGCCCAATTGGAAAATCCCCTCAAAGCTAAGATAGGCACTGGAATTTTTCTCATTGCACACAACCCAGCAAATTTTGTGTGTTCCCTCCATTGGCCCTGCGGTACTAGGCCTGTGATAGTCCCTCGGTAATCACTTGGTGATCAATTATTGTTGTCCAGGTAACAGTAGCTGCCCTGCCTGTGTCTCTGTCTCAGAGGGGCATTCAGTACATGGGCCTGTATCCTGCCCAGATGGTGTTCTGAGCGTGCTCTGCAGACAGAAGCTGAGTCTATGGCCTCTGGGATGACTTCAGCCCTCTGTAGGACCCCTGCACGAGCTCCTCCACTGCTATGCTCCCTGTTGACTGGGGATAATGACAGTGTGTGTAGGTGATGACAGTGGTGGACGTTCCATTACACAACATTGTTTCCCAGCCAGCTCTGCCTCCTACCCTTAAACTTCCCTGTAGACCATGACCACCATTCTTTTGGGGTGGGGGGTGTAGGAGTCACTGTGAAGAATTAGTGAAAGTCCCAGGTACTTTGGGAGTGTTTCTCAGCATATGCGTATTTAGCTTGATTCTCTTTATTTAATTGAGTACTGTGGTCTTTCCAGAAAACCTTTATGGGTTTCTTCTGTTTCTGTGTTTAATGCTACTTAAGAAGGTAAGTCACATGGTCTCAGCCAATTCTTCTCAAGTTGGGGCTACCTATGACCCGATCTTGTTTGTGAAGGCCTGTACCCTGCAGTCAGTAAAGATCCTCATTCATCCACAAGTCCCTCTGGTGGCCACTGTTGGCGGAGCTCAGGGAGGGTGGTGGTGGCTGTTCTGGAAAGTTGTTCCTCATCTTTGATTACCTTGAGGAGGCTGCATGCCTGTGAAGTATTACTGTTTGAGTTTACTCTGAAGACACCTCTTCCTCACATGTCTTGGTCTTGGATTTTACTTGTTTGTTAATTGTGTTTCACCTTCTCTTCCTCCTAGTCGATTTTGGTGTGAGTGCGCAGCTTGACAGAACTGTTGGGAGGAGAAATACATTCATCGGCACCCCCTACTGGATGGCTCCTGAGGTCATCGCCTGTGATGAGAACCCAGATGCCACCTATGATTACAGAGTAAGAAGCACTTGCTTGCTTGGCCTTCACCAGGTCCCTGCCATTCCTGAGGGGTGTAGGCTTTGCTTATGCATCCCATACCCCTCTTCCCTTTCTGCATCTCTGAGGGTAACATGGGCACCCTGCTGCAGGTGCATATTTGCCAGGACCATACTTAAATGCTGGCTTCTCTTTGTCCGCTTCGTGTTACCTGTCTTCTCCTTACTAAGGACTTTCAAGGCAGTATGGGCCACTTTGTTGTGCATAGAACATTTTGTCATAGAAAAATGCTTCTGCCCTGTTTTCTCTCTTCTTTACCTTGAAGAATTTATTATAATCAAAACTTATTTTTTTAAAATTATTATCAATATACAGCAATTGCTTCAACTCTATGAAATTTAGAGTATTGTTCAAGACCCTTATGGCTTTGATTTGGTACACAAGAGTATTTAAATTATTAGAGTGATCTCTAGGGATCTGTATCAATAACACTTTTATGATTCTGGTATAAAATCCATATTTGATCATCAGATTCAGGTTGAATATGTTAACTAAAACTATTTAAAAAAGAAAATTCCCTTGACTTATTTAATGCGTCAGAGTGATTAATGTACCTGTTACATGCTATTCAAAATTAAGTTCGTATCTTAATATTCTTAAGTTACTTTAGTATTTATTACAAGTACCCAATTAATGATCCTCATTTAAGCCTAAGGTTCAGAGGAATTTTTATTTTATGTTTTCATACACTGAAGTATTTTGGAATACACTGTAGACCAAGCATACCCAATCTGTGGCCCAGGATGGCTTTGAATGCAGCCCAACACAAAATCTAAAACATTAGGAGGTTTTTTTTGTGTGTGTGTGTGTGTGTGACCTTTTTTTAGCTCATCAGCTGTCATTAGTATTAGTGTATTTTATGTGTGGCCCAAGAGAATTCTTTCATTGTGGCCCAGGGAGGCCAAAAGATTGGACACGGTGCTGTAGACTTCATAACTTCACTCTTTAATACATCATTCTATGTCTTTAAAACTTGAAGACGTTTTTCAACATACCCAAAACACTTTCATACGTAAGTAAATTAAAAATAATTTTTAAATAGAGTTTATAATTAGACCTAGCTAGTTTATACCTGGTTTGTCTAAACCACTATTCAGTATAGGAAAAGACATTGTGTTTGGGTTTTTGGCCATTGAGTATCTTTTAATCAAGAATATTCCCTCCCTTTTATTTTTATGACAGTGACTTACTGAAGAGGCACTGTTCCCTCTAGATATGCCTTAGTATTTCTGAATTTTAATTTTACAGTCCTTATAATGTCATTAGCTTATTTCCTATACATTGGGGAGTCTCAATTAATATCAAGAAAAATCTTGATAAGATCACCTAAAAGGAGATGTGTGGTTCATGCTGCATCACACCAGGGAGTGTGGGACATCTCTGCTTTTGACACCACTGCTGCTAAGATTAGTCATTAGTTTACACACGTATAGTATAGAAAACTCCATAAAATTAAGGGAGAAATTTGTGGTCCTATCCTTATTCTTTTAATCACACATATGTGCTTGAACTCTATAACATAATTATAGGTTATATAGAAATCCCTTAAACTGAGCAACTTTAAGTAATTCCTTTGTTAGGATAGCATATAAACAAACAAATGCTAGTAATAGTAATCATTCATTATCTACTTTTAAAAAAATCTTGTTTGGATTTTAAGAAATTGGCCGATAAACCTCTATTCATTCATCATCCAGTGTTTATTGAGTGCCTACTACATTGGGTCATATTATAATTCCAGGGACACAAAGTGAATAAAACAGGCCAAAATGCCTGTCCTCATGGAATTTATATTTGAGTGGGGAATAAAGTTAAAATTAGAATTTTAGAATTAATACTTCAAGTGAATCAGAAGGAAAAGATTCTGTGCACTTTGCTAATTGCCCACTCCTCACTAAGTTTGAGGGGCGAGTGGAAACCTAGTAGAAGCATGACTCACATTAGTGAATTGTGGTAGATTTTATTAGTTCAGCCATGGACCTTTCATAAAAAGTGCTTTCTAGCCTTTAAACTTTTAACGTTTCAATTAAGTTTGAGATATTAACATAAAACATTAAAAAAGACATAAATCTGGGCCAGGAGTCCCAAGTTTCTTTTCTTTTCTTTTCTTTTCTTTTCTTTTTTTTTTGAGTCCCAAGTTTCTGATTGCTTATAAAGGCACGAAGAAACATATTAAACAGCAGAGCCTGCGGTGGGCAGTTAGAAGCTTTTATATTGGACCATTTCTAATTTGTTCATGGTATGAGTGGTTCTAATTAACAAGTCAGTTTTATCTTTATTTTATTATTTATTTGGAGGGTATTCTTACAAATGTATCTGTGCTTTTATTTTCCTGGGAAACTTCCTTTGAGTTTATACACCAAAGAATGCATTTATATTATTTGTGTCAATAACCAGCAATAGTAAGCTAGTGGCCTCATAACTAATATGCTACCCATAACATACTGTTCTATTTTTGCAGAGTGACCTTTGGTCTTGTGGCATTACAGCCATTGAGATGGCAGAAGGTGCTCCCCGTAAGTAACATTCTTTCCTTTATAGCCCAGTTGTTATATGTAACTTAAACTGAGTGTGAAGACTTCAAACAGAACAGCTTCATGGATAAAGCCATTCCTGATGGGGCATTTAGATTATGGAATCATAAATACAGTGAAGTTTTAGGTATAAAAGAACCCTGGGTATCCACTACTCCTTTTAGAGATCTCCCTGAAGTCCGTGGCTACATTATTCTTTATTTAAATTGTATTCAGGTGTGTGACCTGAAATTATGGTGATATCAGATAATAGGCAGTAGTTTTTCTTTTTACAGTTTGAATTTAATATTCAGTGCCTAACACATGAAATTTAAGTATTACTTGTGTTTTAACTTTACACATAAAGTTAAAATTTTTTATCTGTAGAATTTTTTTTTATTAGTTATGAAATTTTGCTTCTGCTTTGGATTAAATCAGTGACAACTTTATAAAATTGATTTTTGATCAGCGATGGGATAGAGTTGTAGAGAACAAAGAAAAAAAACAGCATTTTCTGCTGGTTCCCCCTTTAAAAAAAGGTATACACAAAGAATGTATAACTATAACTATCTGGTGCATAGTTGTTGCTGAATAAATTTTTGTTGAATGAATGAAAAAAATTACCAAGAATTTGCTAAGAATGAGTGTGTGATACAGAAATGACATCTGTCTTGAACACCATATGTTTGTTCCCTCATCTTTCCCTCTGAAGAACTGAGACAGGCAAGTATTGCCCGACCCTTTGTCTCAGTTTTCTTTCACAGCGAAATAGTATCTTTTTCTTTGGTCCCCATTTCCCAGCTGCCTTGTAAGATTGTTGAGAAGGTAAATAAACACTTGAAAATGCATATTGCCTACTGTGACATTGTGTACTTGTGTACCCAACATCCCTTTATTGGGCAAGTGGTAGGAATACAAACAGTCAGTACACAATTCCATTTTACTCTAACAGTTTTGCTGTTTTGTAGTAATAATAGCTATAACAACAGTTGACAATTTTGGAGGGCTTACCTGTGCTTATAATTTCATTATTTAGAAACTTAGGCTGTTGACTCTTTTAAGACCTTGAATCAATATTTATCTTTGACCATGAAAACTTTCCAATGTCTATTTGAAATTGTGTATTCTTCTTGTTGCTCTTGTCCTCCTTATATTTTGCTGTTTACATGGGGAATTCAAGGTGTGCCCTAGGGCTCATAACTAGATGTATAGACTGCTTGACATTAAAGCATATTGACCAGATGATGGGACAGCTATTATGTCCCCTAACAATTTGATATTATGAGTGAGCCCTAGATCAAGAATGAGTAAAATAAGTGCCGTACTGACACAACCATCTCCTCTCCCCAGCTCTCTGTGACATGCATCCAATGAGAGCACTGTTTCTCATTCCCAGAAACCCTCCTCCCCGGCTGAAGTCAAAAAAATGGTAAGCTATGTCTGGTTTGTTGTTGTTGTTGTTCTTTTTCTTCTTTTAAAATATCGTTCCTTTTTACTTTTACTCCGAGACACAATTCTGGCCATTCTGATTCCCAAAGAACATAAGATCCTATGCCCCAAAACACTAGTTAAAAAGTGTATTAATTTTTTTGTTTGCTTTTCCATGATAAATTCTTTTTGAATTATAACATAGTGACAAGTGGCCATATGAAACACCATAACACTGTTAAAGACAACTGTTGGAATTTAATGTCAACACATTTTCACTAATAATATATTGCTAAACATTTTTGCATTTAAAAGCAAAGCTATACTGACTTACAGTTCCTAGGTGAAACAGGCTTTTAAAAGTAGTGGTGGCATTTACTGTAATTATTGCAAGTCATTGAAATTAGATGTATGCTCTTTCATTCCTGAAGAATACAGTAAAGGGAGAGTCCTCTCTCTTTTGGCTGCTACCTTTCTTTTTCCTTTCAGCTCTCTCAGTTGTTTGTTAAACAAAAATTTCTATCTGCAGAGGGATATGATGATGGCTCTCACTGACAAAAGCTTTAAGAATTGCAGCAGTGTGAGAAAATGCTGGTTGAGTTTAGTTTTAAAATCTGTAACGAGGAGGACATTGCTGTGTTTTTTTTTGCCTGAGAATTTTGCCCACTTGTTCCCTCATGAACTTTTGAGTCTTTTCCTGTCTTGTTGGCATTCAAGCTCCTTGAGCATGTGGGCCCTCCCTCCATTTTTCTGTTCATCTGTTTTCCTGGACTTGTCTGTCTTACTAATGCCCCCCTATTATGGTTTTCATTTTCTTTTTTTGTTTTTCTTTTCTGAAATTATCCTCACTAGTTTTCTAATTACTGTTGTCTCCTCTTAGATTCTTGACTCTAATTTTGAAATATGCAGATCTCAATTTTAAGCCTTCTTCTATTCTGGATTTGGTCTTTTAGTTGTTACTGTCTGCTCTTTCCTTGATTGTTCATCTTCTGATGTTCTGTAGTTTTTTTTCCCCATCTATGGGTATATTGAAGTTGAAGCCCTAACTTTCACTCTTATTTCTTTCATACTTTTCTCTAGTCCTCCCTGCTTTTCCCCCCAACACATTTCACCATCCTTTCTCCACCTTTTGTTTGTATACTGGCAAGATTTTTCTCATTCTTTTTATAGTACTGTCTTTAATCAAATCCAGATAACTGAGATTGTCTAGTTCCACTTAGCAGTTTTTGGAGAGGTTGTTTTTGTTTTTTGTTTTTAGGCCATATAATTGCAAAGATTTTAGCCCCAGTGGTCTCCTGTATTAAAACATATAACCATGAGCACCCATGGGTGGCCAACCCAAGGGAAACCAAATGTATGTAGTGGTCATCACCAAAGTATGAGCTATGGGGCTGGGGTCACACTTTATCTTGTTCATGTCAAACTAAATAATACTCATTTTTTTTCTTTTTCTCTCTCACAGTTTATTAAATGGAGTTTATGCTCTGTCTTCAGGGTGCCTCATAATTTATAAGTCTTGTCAGATGGCCCCACTCTGATAATTCTGTACATTACTGGAAATTTTGAGTTCACCGCTCTGCATAATACAGTGATGTAAAGAAACAGATGTAGATGAGGACCAGTTCTTCCTGTGTTCTCACACCAAACTTTCTTCAACTTAATGAGATGTATTTTCCTCCATTTACATCCTTACTCTCATTTTACCCAAGTTTTCTAAAGGGACAAGATGGTTATAGACATCAAGTCCTTCTTCCTGTATGGTTGCTATCTTCCTGCCTACCCACATGTAAGCTTCTACTGTTTCTAGATCATTGGCTTTTAAAAGATGATCAGTGAATTTTCTTCCAGCGTAACATGATAGTCGAATTTAAAGAATATATTATAGACCATTGATTCCTGATTATTAATCTGTAGACATGGTACATGAGAATCCCTTTGGAATATATTAATTTAGGGCTTCAACCTCAAAGTTGTGGGTTTTGAGTCTCTTAGAGCATTCCAGTACAAGTGTGTAGAATCCTCCATATTCCTCATGAATCACAGAATAAAGTCACAATCTCTGAGTAACTTTGGGGGCCCTTCTCTGAGCTGACCAAACCTATTTATCTGTCCTTTTCCACTTTCCATATTAGCATCAGAGAACAATTCATTATTCCTAATACTTGTTTACCTTTGTTCATGTTGTTCCTTTAACTCTAGAATGCTGGCTTCTCTCCCCCATCTTCAGAATATCAACTGTCCTACTTTTCCTTGGTATCTAACCCACTGTAGTAATAGTTCTTTTTTGCTTCCTCTGTAAGTTTGATGATACATCGGCTATTGTGTATTCCTCCACTTTGTTTTCTGTGCATATTTCTTACAGTCTAGCATTAACAAATTAGATTGTTGATCCATAAATATTTGTTGAATTGAAAAAAAATAGTAAGTTTGAATGGAAGTACAGGACAATGGAAGTGATTCCTAAAAGCAGTGAAGTAACTGGAAAGAACTGAACTAATTTTCTAAATCACATTTTTAATGAATAACTCATTCATTCAACAAAAATTTATTACCTACCGATTGTAGTCTGCCATGCTCAGTGATGGGCATTGCTGACAAACCAGCAGGGCACACAGACTAGTAAGTGGACAGTCTTATGTTCAGGTAGCCCTGAAGGAAGTCTCCTCATTTCTGGGGTATGTAGGATGGAGTATTGCCAGGAAAGGCTTTGCAAAGGAGTCTCAAAAGATACAATGGGTAAGAGTATCTGGGCCAAGGCTAGGGATGGAGGTCATGATGAGCCAGGCACTGAGAAGAGGGCAAAAATCAAAGTGGCCCAGTGGGTAAATGTTGGTGACAGTCGTTTTCTCCTTCAAAACTATTATTTCTACCTGTAGAGAATTGATAAATAAACCAGTTTGAGACTGATTGAAATGTCACATTAACCGGTTCAGGAGCCTCAGCATTTGGTCACTTACTCGGCTGCTTTTCTCTGTGTCTGTCCTTGTCTTCCAGGCTCCAGACATCTGTCCTCTGTCTGCCTGTATTTTAGCAAGAACTTCCCTTTACCCCCTCACCTCCTCCACCCCATGTTTAAATGATTAATAAGCAACATTAGATTTAAACCCAGTTCCTGTAAATCAGCTTACTTCATGACTCTTTGTGGTGTGTGTTTCAGTCATGCTCCAGGTCCCCAGTGTACCTTGCGTCATTCCTGACCACTTGTACGATGTTGTCCATGATCCTGAGGCTTCTTCATTTTCAGGCTCATAAGTTAAAGCTATTTTGGACCTTTGCTCTTTGTGATAGAAATTCGATAATCTTTCTCACTTCCTCTTATAGGTCGAAGAAATTTTTTAGTTTTATAGAAGGATGCCTGGTGAAGAATTACATGCAGCGGCCCTCCACAGAGCAGCTTCTGAAACACCCTTTCATAAGGGATCAGCCAAACGAAAGGCAAGTTAGAATCCAGCTCAAGGACCATATAGACCGGACCAGAAAGAAGAGAGGAGAGAAAGGTATTAAAACTGTTTTTATTTTCATCTTAAAAAATTTGGGGAGAGGGTTGCCAACTATAGTAGGTTACTCCTCTTCCAACCGTGAGTTTGCTCACTCTGCTAGTGCCTGAATAGTTTGTCTCAGCTCTGCAGATCATTCAGGGACGGAAGGGCCCACCTGGCTCCAGGCAGAGTCCACAGAGCTGCGTGGCATGTTGGAGTCTGACACCAAGTAGGCAGACACCACAGCCATCAGCTGGCAGCATGTTCTATCTTGGTCCTTCTCGGGAGCACATCTTTGTTGCTGCACTTTCTCCTTCATTATGGGTACTTTCTGCATGTGCCACTCAGGGTTTGTTCAGCCTCAGCTGTGAGCATTGTCACTGTTGTGCTCACCTGTACTGTTCTATTCCAGAACCGCCAAGGGTCCTTCCTTACTGCTTTATTCTGCAGCAGTACCGTGCTTAGGCCTGGGCCACATGTGTGGCCGGACTCCTTTGTTCTTACTACACATAGTATGCACATGCCTTTTGTTTGCTAACAGAGGTCCTGTTCTGTTCCCAGTATCTTGGTTTGGTAGCTTTAATGTTCTGTGCCCCACCTGCCTGGCAAGATGCAGCTCAGCCTTTGTCACCAGCTTTACGGCAGCTGCTACTCCAAGGCCTCTAGCCCACATTGTTCTTTCTGCTTTGCGCATTTTCACTGTAACTTTACAGAATAGCATTTGGATAATTAGGATCTCATTAACGAGTTCTTTTTGGCACTCAGATTTCAAGGCCAGAGTAGAAATTAAAAATAGCAAAATTCAAGGCAGTGTAAGAGTTGATCACAGTCATCTTTGGAGGCCTGTTCTGAGCTTTTTACATGTTCATTTTAGCCTTACACAACTTTGGTATTTGGAGTTAAGTCATCATTGATGGTTATTTGTCTTCTGATCTACTTATAAAAGTAATTAACCTTTTGTACTTTGAACTGTGTAGTTGTAATGAAGTGAACTAAAGTTTGCAACAAAATAAAGCTTTTTTTTTTTTTTTAAGAAAAGGTTATTTGCATATTGAATCATTTTACCATTACTTTCTTAATAATAGCCAACAGTCATGAAACATTGACTATGTGCCACATGTTTACTAAGCACTTAACTGGGAGCATCTTCTGTGTTTCTCATCACCCACATTTTGCATGTGGGAACAGAGGGGTACTTTACCTTCATTCTCTATCTTTAAGTCACAGTGACCTGTTTTACTCTTTGCATTTATTCACCTTCTAAATAGCCTCAGCCTCTTGTGAATAATTACTAGTTTATTGCACAAAATTTTAAACATAACAGGTTACCTATTTAAAGGATTCTAAAGATTATTTAGGTGGGAATTACCCTTGGAAGTTAGTCTATTTTTATGTTCTTTAAAATTATATAGTTTGATAGTTTAGCATAGAAGAACTGATAGATTTGTAGATATTATATACAGTTGTATATAATACAGATTTAACCATACTTTTAAGTTTTCAGTCTCATTTTTTTTAAACCAGGAAGCTGATTTTAAACTTATATATCTCTGAAAAAAGTTAGAAATGTATTGTTCGTGAATAGACTTTGTTTTATAAATCTCTGCAGTCTTTCTAGTTTTGATTGCTTTGTGGAGTGAAATTGCTCACTGAAAGCCCTGTACTGATATTAAGTCCAGGGTCCAATATAATGGACTGTCACTTTTGGGAAAATGGTATAAAACCTGTTGAAATGAAAGTATGTTATCCATGCTGAAACTTCTGCTTAGTCTGGTCTAAGGAGAGCAGCTTTTGTCTCCTCCTTCTGCTGTATTGTTTCATCAGTTTTTCCCCCATTTCATCTTTATATTATAATTTGGGAACATTCGATTTTGTTTTTTCTGCTGTAAGTACCTACTAAATGCTTCACTTTCTGTCAGTCCAGCAGACTTTTTTCTTTGTGCTGCATTCTAAGTGGATCCCCAAGTGCTAAAAATAACCAAATAAATTCTTTGGGTTGCAGTGATTTGGGCATTTAAATCTCTTTTGAGTTTTGGCATCAGAGTGAACTTTGTGAATTTGCTGACATGCTTGGGCCACTTCTGTGTCAAGGGCTCTGGAGCCCCTCTCACAGCCCATATCCCCTTAGCAGTGCATCCCCTAAGGAGTTGCCTTGATTCGCAGCAGAACCTATTTTTCCTGGCCAGGATGGCTCAAACAGGGAATTGCCATCGTTTGCTGTGAGGGCTTGGTGTCATGGTTCTCCATAGTTCTCCAAACAAATTTTTATTTTCACAAAGAATACATTGTTTCTTTTCTGCCATAATGCTGTTGGAGATGCTTTCCTATACATGTGCATGTCATGACTTGTAAACTGCCCCTTTTTTCTTGTCCTTTTTTAATAGATGAAACTGAA
Organism: Lyroderma lyra; assembly: GCA_004026885.1. Lineage (NCBI taxonomy): Eukaryota > Metazoa > Chordata > Mammalia > Chiroptera > Megadermatidae > Lyroderma > Lyroderma lyra. Next base: position 157,873 of record PVJL010001003.1, on the reverse strand, counting down.
TATGAGTACAGTGGCAGTGAGGAAGAAGAGGAGGAAGTGCCTGAACAGGAAGGAGAGCCAAGGTAACGAGAGAGCCACTGCTCAGCTCCTGCATTATGAAGGTGGAGCCAGGATTTCAGCACTCCTGTGTAGTATGAAGAGATCTTAAATTACTGTGAAAGGGCCTTAATATCTTCCATTCTTCTCTATTTTTTGAAAGATTCCTATAAACCTTTCCCCCTCTGTATCCTCTTATCCACTGGTTCTTTGGTTAAGATAGCATTGCTTTCTCCTCTTCAGTCATTTGGAAATGTGTGTGCTTACGTTTGGTCCTGGGGAAGGAACACTTGCCACTGGCATTTATTAGTCCAGAAGACATGGATGGTAACTATCTTGTAGTTTATTAAGCAGTCTTGCACAGAAAGAATTGTCCTCCTCATGGGCTAGTAGGGCCTCCACTGAAAAACACTACAATCTTTTCCCAAACATTTTTGTTTGTTTTGCTCTTCCCACAAGTGTGGGGACCAGCATTTCATTTCCTCTATTAGGGCATATTCTATCCTGATCCATTTTATGGTCTGTGTTTCGGTTATCTGTGGCTTCCCAAGGTACAGTGAAACAGAAGGTTGAAGAGATAGTAGCATGAACCTCATAGTAACTAATTGATCAGGGAGTGGAGGGTTTTAAAATGTTAATATGGGTCTTTCCTGGCAGCTACACCTAACTGACTAATTGAACTCAGGAGGATGGAAGAGTGTGTTGATGGACCTGCGGGGGGTCATGTGCAGAGATGGGAGTTTGAAGAGAGCATATTGAGAGATGAGGATTTCTGAATATCTTTTTCTTCTTACATAGAAGATTTGAATCCATTTGAGAATAAAACTTTTTAGAGTAATTTGAACTGCTTCCATGAGCAATATAATTGTTTTTGGATATGAGCATGATCTAATAAAAGAGGTCATTTAAGGAGACTTATTTGCCATGTTACGCTGAGTGTTTTGGAAGTGGAGAGGTGACTCTCAGCATGGAGACCAGCTAGTAATGAAGCCATTTAATCTAATTAATGGCTAATTCTTGGGAGCCACTGGGCTCAGCTGCTAACCCTGGGAATAAGGATAGAGGGAGGAGACACATGATAAGATGTGGGGGCCATGTGAAGAAGATGAAGGTAAGGTAAGTACTGAAGTTCACTACTCTTTTTGTCCTGGCAGACCCAGAGCATGATGTTGCCTTTACTGTAGGAAATAAGGTGGTCAGAGAGGGACTGACTGGAAGGTGGTGATTTCAGCTTTTCATATTAGCACTTGAGTTGATGTGAGAATCCTAAATGAAGATGTCCTATCAAGCAAACATTAAGAAGAGTTTTAAGATACTTAGGAAACAGATGAAAGAGGATAAATACTATTGGATTGGAGATGTAGTTGTTCCCATGGGTGTATTGTTGATTCTTGGCATGGGAGCAACTCATTGAGAGGACATGTGAAAATGGCGCAGCGCACCTGCTGCCTGTCATCTGGGGTGGGTGGGCACCCCTGACAGCCCTGTTCTTCCTACAGTTCCATTGTCAACGTGCCTGGAGAGTCCACCCTTCGCCGGGATTTCTTGAGACTGCAGCAGGAGAACAAGGAGCGCTCTGAGGCTCTTCGCAGGCAGCAGCTACTCCAGGAGCAACAGCTCCGGGAGCAGGAAGAGTATAAAAGGCAGCTGTTGGCTGAGAGGCAGAAACGGATCGAGCAGCAGAAAGAGCAGAGGCGGCGGCTGGAAGAGGTAGAAAGAGCAATGTCCAAGTTGGTTTTCTCCTTTATTCCCACTGGTAGGCAGACCCTCCCTGGAATATTTTCCACAGCCTCCCGAGGGGTCATACCTTCCCCGCATGTTAGCTCTTCAGTAACGTCTGAAGGGAAGCCTGTGCTGTGGGACAGACAGGCGTTGATATAGCTCGAGCTCTTAGCAAAGGTGTTCTTGCTTGGAAAAATGTCGAGGACACAAGTTAATCATCATCGTGTTGTGACAGATGCAGGGCAGCAGGGTCCCAAAGACAACCTCATAGTGGTTCTGGAAGGGTAGTTTCCATTTGTAGTTTCACTTGGCTGGCTCAGGCTTGACCTGGTTTCTTTCCGCTCTTGGCCTCTGGGTTCAAGTTTACGTGTACATACTTTTTCTGACTCCTCAAACTTTTTCAAAGGCACTTTTTCACCTTCCTACAAGGCTAGGTACATTTAAGAATAAGGGATGAAGCAAAGAATTATAATGCAAATACTATCTTGTAATCCAGTTGTTAATGTGAGATTACTTAATGTCCTGTGGTGGGGAAATACCTTTGTACTGCTTCTTCATTTAACTTACTAATACTATTAATGTTTGTAATGTGCTTACCCACTGCTTTTTCATTTTTCAGTCACAGAAACATTATTTCCCTATATTTCACTTGGTGCTCAAAAGAGGGTTTTGATTTTCTTTTCCTGACTGCCTTTTCTTATATATTTCATAGCTCCGAATTTCTATTCATAATAGTTTCTGTTTTCATTTAAGTAATATACCTTATCCTTTCAACTTTGTCTTTTACTCTAGAAAAAAAAACCCCAACAACAGTAAAGCTCTGTACTGATACTATATTATGGAGTTTAATAACAACATATGCTCTTGCTCAAGTTATTTAAGCGTACATTTTGTGGGGGAAGTCTTTGTTTAGTTTTCTGTGTACATAGTCTGAATTCTGAGAACTTAGAGAAATCCCTTAACTTTAGAAGACCAGTGCCTGTCTAACAAGGAGACTAGAAATATTCAACCAGGGTTTGTGGAAAAAAAACAAAGGATATAACTGTCTGTAGCAGGGACAGCATTGCTATTTTTGTGACTCTTTACAGCTTACTTGCAGACTTTTTTTTGCAATATTTTTATGGTGGTTCTCAATGCTCTTTGAACATAACCAAGTGGGTTCTGAGGCTTTTTCAAGTTGCATGCCGACTATTTGAATTTTGAGGCTCTGACTATTTCTATTCGTTTATCGAGAATGTACTGTGTTCTGTACTGTCCTTTGTCAACCTGGGCTGTACTTGCCTTAAGCATGTGATATGGGTTAGTTTGGTGGTTTATAACTTGAAGTTATAACCAAGGACCAGATCAGCTAGAGCTCATTTGTAACCCAGGCTGTGAGAATGGTTTTCAGGCCCAGTGGTAGTGAGGTAAGTGTCCATCATTCAGCCTCTATACACAGAAGGCAATGAGGATTGCTGAGTGAAGGCCAGCAGTGGCTCACGGATAGAGACTAAAGCTTTAAAGCCATTTGTTTTATTAGCTAAATAGAGGCTAAAGAATGAGGGATGTCTCTAAATGAGAACTTGGCACTTGATCACTTGCCTTGATTAGCCCTTTAGTGTCAGCTTCTCAGAAATTCAAACTCAAGAGTCACCTCCTTGCACCTTTTGATCAGGAAAGAGGGAGAACTAGGTACCGAAACGTGGAATGTTTCCGTGAATGGAATCTGCTGGTTTTGATTCTTGGTGATCTGGCTCCTTTTTATTAGCCTGGGTAATTAAGCACTGTCTTACACTATAGATCTCAGAAGGTAACTTGGTACTATTTGAGCCATAAATGGTTTGTAGCCCTTTAATGGCGTTAAAATTTTAGTCAGAACTATGTTGTGGGGAACATATGAGTAGATAAAGGTGGTCAGCCTCACTCATAAGATAATTGACAATTAAAACTGAGAAAGGTAACATTCTATCAGCAACTGGAAAAAAGAAAAAAATATGGTCCAAAAGTTGAGGTTGTAGGAAAGCACAGTGCAAATGTCCTTTCTTTGCAACTGCCACAAAATCAGGCCCACTGGTGATAAGGACTTCTGCCACCCACACCCCATCTCTTTCTGAACCCTCTTTGTAGGTAAGAGTTAGTGCTTTTGCCCCTCATAGGTCCTGCATCTTTAAGAAGTCTGTCTGTGTGTACATACTCTGCTCTACATTTGATGCTCTTTGAAATTTGCTGCTGCTGGCATCTCTCTCCTTTGTTTTTCTCTACTCCTCCTTGGTCCGGTGTGAACTGGAAGTCTTGGAAGTCCTTGCAAATGTTTTTTAGTATGTCTCCCAGTTTTGTTGAAAATGAGGCTTTTGTTTATGTTTGCCATTGTTCTTTGTTGCTTTTGGATGGTTCCTGGAAGTAAAGGGCGTGATGGTGAGCTCATGCAGCCCAGGTTCATCCTGATAGTTTCATCCACTCCTATCCTGTCCCTCACAGCTCTTCAAGTTTTTGACTGTGCTCCCCAGCCCCTCTCTTTTGGAAACACTCAATGCTTTTCAGCCTACTTGAAGTGCATTAGCCAGATGCAGAACCCCATATGATAAATTTTTCCCTTCATCAAAAAGTTGTATTATTGCTATATTATCTTTCATATTTAGATAGATCATCACAGCTTTGGCTTATATAGGACTTTTTCTCTAGCTAATGTTTTTCCATAAAATATTGTTCATAGGCCAGCTTTTTCTCCCATTCTGTTTTTTTGTTTTCTTTTTGAGCAGTAATGGAGATGATTTAATTGTATTGTCTTTTTATCCTAATGATTATGTGCTCTTTTTTTCATTGAACCTTGATTTAGTGTCTGTTAACTCTCTCTGCCTACTCTCATGATATCCACATATGTGATTAGCATGTTTTCTCACTCTTTGTCTGTGCCAAGATTACTGCTACCTTAGTTGGGGTGCTTTGATATGTTTTTAATCTGTTACATATTTAACTAAGTTTCCTGTCTGCTAGTCTGTACTTCTTCATTTTGACTTCATGGAAACTGAAATTATTAAAAAAGCAAGACACATTTGTCTGTGGTTTGGCGTGCTACTTTTAATAAAGCTTCAAAACAAAGAAAGAAACTTCTTAGGGGAAGATTTGTTTTTAGAAAGTGTATGATGCCATCATGACAGCACACATTCTTTCCTTTTTTTTTTTTTTTAAAATGAACTGCATAAATGATCTTAATATAGATAGGAATCGAAATCAAATGTTTCATTTGAGGTTAGAACTTGCCCTTTTCTTAAAAAGCAAACCTTAAAAGGAGAATAAAACAATTCCCTGTATCTTCCCAGTGTTACCCTTTTTGTGGAGATGACCCCATGGCCATCCCTGTAAACGTGAATGCTTGCCATTAAATTCGGTCAAGAACTTCACTGAGCGGGCCATGTAATTTTTTTGACTACTTGTTTTTCCTTTTCTATTCTTGTTCTCTGCTGATGGGACATTCAGGACTTGCCTATCTCAGAATCTTTCTGCAGGTATTTAAAAAACATAATCTGCTGTCATTATGATCTTTCCTTTCAAAGCTTTTGGCTCTGGAGTTGCCGTCATCACTTTGTGATTTGGGAGAACCTGCTCCCCTCCACTGAGGAATAAATGCTAGTGTGAGCCCAGCACTTTCTTGGCTTTGCTTTTTCTTCCACACAGTGACATTCATTTCTATAAATTCCGAAGTGATTGATTGGAGAGTGGTGGGTGGAAGTGGAAGAGATTAAAAACAAAGAAAAAAAGAAAAGTTTTTCTCTGTGAAATGGGATTAGTATTGAAATTAAATTGTAACACAAGGAAAACATAGATATTTCTAAGAAAAAATTAATAAACTCTGCTATGTGTTTGTTGTATATTTCTTGGCTGTGAGATTTTGGAAGGAAGGTGTGGTGAACCTCCTATAGTGCCATCACATCAGCACACATTCTCCCACATTTACTTTTAATAAACTGACCACAAATCATCTTTTTTGAATAGGAGTCAAAATCAAACTTTCTGAACAAAATGAATTTTTGCAGTGTTTCTGTGAATTTGAAAGAAATAGGAACTGTTTCCTCACTCTTCTTTGTCTACACAAAGGCCTTCGTTTGGCTGATCATTCGTATTTAACATCAAGAGTACATGTTAGCACAGTTCCAGCTTTCCTGTCTGCAGTAATCAGCCTTGGGCATACACATACCCCTCTGGCCCAGGCCTCGCCCTCTGTGAAGTCAGCAGCTTCATTGTTTTGCAGAGGATAGCTGTCTTGTCTTTCAGAACACCCTGTAAGTTCTTATATCTCCTTTCAGCACCCCAGTCTAGTGTTTGGTTATATTTATAGTCAAATTTTGTGGGAGTTAGTTTAATTCAGCAAATATTGTTTGTTACCTAAAAAAGGGGAAGAGTTGCCTTTGGGGAGAAGGAAATAGTTTTTCTACTAAGGCATCATCAGAATTTGCACTTAAAAAACTCAAAGGTTGGCAGTATGTGTGTGCAATCAGTCACATGACTTCAGGAGTTCTTGGAAATAGTATAGTCTGAAGAATAGACTGATTTATTAAAGTCAGTTAGTTTCTACTAAAGCCAATAGGTCCAGTGGGATGTATTTAAATGGATGTCACTATTATTTCTATGACCTTTTTAGAATCGTGAAATGAGAGCATTGCTTTTAAATACCAAACTAGAAAGGGAACTTAAAGATAATTAAAACATAATTGGAAAAGTACATATATACCGAGGCATGCTTGGGAAAATTGAAGTAATAAGGAAATGTCTTTATAATTGGAGAGATTTGGAAATCATTTTACAGCATCATGCAGTTTCTTAATTTTTGTTTGATTTTATTTTTAAAGAAAGAATGATTTAAGAATATAATAGTAACATCAGTTTGCAGATGCTTCAAGGGATTATATTATGTTTATCATTCTTAGGGGAATGAACCTGAAAAGGCATGTTCATTAGAATCTCCTGAATTTTGTTATTTGAAATAACAAGGCATAAGGTTAATCAAGTATGCATTAATGTTATAATACTTATTTGATAGTATATGAGTATATATTTTAGTTTTGGACATTTTCTTCTGAGGTTCTATGCAAGAGACCAGCTTTTCGCATTAATCATCTAAAATATATTTACTAAGGTCTTTCTTTAACTTTTAATTCTCTCTCCCCCAATAATACTGAGGGCCAGGTCCTAACAACAGTGGTTTTTAAGCTTAGTATTAATAGTTAAATTCTTGGTGTTGGTCCACTTTACAATTTCAGGTATTGGAGCATAAGGTGGAAGAGGACTCAATAATTGTGTAGTTCTTTGGCTTGGCCATCAGCCTCCAAGCCAGGACTTGCCTAGTGGACTAGTTCTGGGAAACCTAGCAATTCCTGCATTGTCCTGTAGACTTTTTAAAAGTATATGACTTATCTTACGTGCTTATCTTGACAGAGAGTGGCTGTGTCTGTGATTCATCATTATGTATCCATGGTGCTTAATAAATATTTCTCAAATGGATAAAACCAGTCATTTGTAGTTTTAGATATATCTCTGGAAAGAAAGGCCATGTTCTGGAAATTTATCCCTTTTCTTAAATTGGATCTTGGGCCTTGAGGTCTCTAATTTGAGTTCCCGAGTCATCTTAAAATACTTTAAAGGAGTTTATTGAATATCCTGGGACGTAAATGGTGTGTTGTGTAAAGTATGATGCCTTATGCAGATGTAACAATTAGTGTTCAAGCCTTTATGTACTTACTAGGTGATCTTGAAAAGATGGCTTTCTGATTTGAGTGGATTTAGTAGGACCTAGAGATAGGAATGGGTTCTTGAGTCCTTACTCAAATGCTGCATGTTGCAGGTAAAATCACAGCAATTTTTGTCTTGGGTGTCAGTGTGCTGGGTGTGAGGGTTAGATTTACAATTCAAAACAGCATTTATTGTGATATTTACTATGGGGGGGAAAGATTAGTAAAATAGGATTGCTGCTGTCAAGGCCTTTAAAATCTTTTGTGTGTGTTGATTTCGAAACCAAGAGTATGGTACTTTCATAGGAAGCAGAAGGAAAAGCCTTTCAGAGGTTTTCATTTAACACTTGAGATCATCTATTGTAGCCTGCTCCTTCTCCATATTGTAAGATGTTTGCTTACTGTTATTTTAGGCTATGCATTTTGAATTAAACTTAAAATAATTTTAATTAAATAATTATGTGATAATTTAATCACTGACTTTGGAAAACAGTTGAACAAAGACAACTTTGAAGCTTACTGACTTTCATTGAGAAATCCCAGTGAAATGACTGAAAAAACAAAAAGGTATAAATACCCAAGGACAACAAGAAGAAAAAAGGAAATCCAGTTTTAAGTGCATGGAAGAGTAAAGACTATAATGGCCAGTACCACACAATGTGGGAGGTAACAGGTAAGGCCAAAAGCATGGATCTGTGGAGCAGTTAGACTCCCCCACTCCATGTAGCCAGCCATGCTACTGTGACCCCCTTCTCAGCAGGAGCAGATACGTGCCACTTAGAAAAAGTGAGCAGCAGAGACTCAGAACATGGAGGAATCAGGCATAACTAAACTGAGTATGTGGAGAGAGATGCTGAAAACAGGCATTACGTGAACATCTAAATGTAATGACTCCAGGCATGCTCATCCCCTCAGCTCCCCTAGTGCTGGCAACCACACTTAATACAAATGACACCTCCTTTTCCTACACCCTCTCCCAACCTAGTCAGGATATTGGAGGGATTCTCAGAATATTGCAAAGATTCTTCTCTGGAGATACTGACTAGTCCAAGGGAAATGAAGCCCCAAATGAAATGATTGTGCTGCCTCACAAACACCTTATTGTCGAACTTAATGGTTGCCGGTGCTATCCACAGCCCTCATAGTTTCCTTTTTACTATCTTAAGTGTGACATGAAAGACTCCCAAGACAATTAGAAAAGGGACCTTTTGAAAGAAACAGAGACGGTGTAGGGAACAGAGAAAACTTCTTACACATGGCATACACAGTATCTTAATATCCGTAGAAAGAGAAAAGATACAATATTCACTAAACAATAATATTCAGAAAATTATAAATTAAAACTCTCAGAAAACAGAGGACAAAAAGATAATTTTATGGGAAATAGAACAGAAGAAAACAATCCAGGTGGTTTAACTTCCACTTAACAGATGGTCTAGGAAGTGAATACTGTAGGCAAAACCTACAGGAATAATTCAAGAAAAGTTTCCAGAACTAAGAAATATGAATTTCTGGGTTGAAAACTTACTGAGTACCCAGCACAATGAATGGAAAAAAAAAAAAAAAGACCTGTTGAAGGACACATAGATCAACTTGAAAATTTAGAGTATCAGAGATAAAGAGAGGATCCTAAAAGCTGTGGTAGGGGAACAGGTTAAGGGGTATAAGGGTGGACCTTGTATTAAGTGTCCAGAATCTGACTGGTCTCAAATTCTTGAAGAGCAACATCAGAAACTAGAAAATGACAGCAATGCTTTGGAAACCTAGCCAAAATTAACAGTATAGCAAGAGAGTAGAGATTTTATGACATGCCAAGTCCCTACCTCCTCTTCACTCTTCCTCAAGAAGCTACTGGAGATATGTTCTAGCAAATGAGAAGATGACAAGACGTCAGGAAATGGGAACCTATACAAGAGAGGATCCAAAAGGATTCCTAGGAAGTTGGTGGACAGAGGTATAGGCTGCCTGGAGGGCAATCAGAGTTTAGATTGGCATTGGAAAAGAGAGGGTTAACCTGTAAGAATAAAGAAGGACTACCTGATTTATTTGACCATATTGAAAGGAGTTTTATGGTAGTACAAGAGACTTTACAGATGATTTTGTGATAAGCCTGTAGAAAACTAGTCAAGTGAACAAACAAAAATAAGACAATTTATAACCCTCAAGAAGTTAAAAAGAAAGCTACTTGTACTTGATTGAACCTTGAATATGGTTTTCATTTACTGGAAATTATCACATGACTAGATTGAAAGCATGGGATTGTATGGTACAATGGTTATTCTTTGAGAGAAGTCATTAGATAGTGTGTAAAGTGGAAAAAGTATTTTTAAATAGCTCTATAAACATGTTACTGAAAAAATAAAGATGCAAATAATATGGGAAAAGCTAAAAGCATTGAAAGTGGTTATACCTTAGAAGTAAGAATTGGGAGGGAGAAGTGGGACAGCTTACATTTTACATAAGCCTTCTATTCTGTTTCACTTTTTAAAGTACTCAATACTGAGATTAAAAATTTTTAAACATGAATAAAATGGGAAAGCTACTTGTAAGAGCGTTTAAAGTTTGCCTTGTAGTAGCATGTCCTTAGATGAAGTAGTCAAGATTTCCCACCAGGCTGGGAGCCCTGCCTCTGCAGTTGGAAATAACCAAGAAAATGGATTCTACTCATCTCACCACTTACTTAACTATCTCATAGGAGAATGTGTGCTTTCACTTCAAGCCAAAGCCCATGTTAGCAGATGATGTGCACCAAGGTCCTGTCATTTTCTGTGTGAGAGAGCTGCTTATGGAAAGCCAGCCCTGATACTACTTCGCTCTTCTCTGCTTTTCCTCTGCAACTTCCCCGTGAGTCTTGAGGCCGGTTTGAGTCTGGTGCTGGATTAGCACCTGTGTGGAGCCAGTCATTTCTTCCAGACTTTAGCATGGTGGCACCAGGATGCTAAGTGAGGTGTTTTTCCTCATCTGACTTTCTAGTAACAGTCAAGGCATTGGCAGACATGGGGTCAGGTTTGCTTCAGATTGAGAGAGTGTGTGTGTGTGTGTGTAAATACAGTAGACGCTCAGTTAACTGGCACCCATGAGGATTGGTAGATGCTGGATAAAATACATAGATTCTCTGTTAACTGGCATTCAAGCAACCAGCAAAATATTTTAGCTAATGGAGAGTCTCCTATATACAAGAGCTATCCCCAGCCATAAATGCCTCTATTTTACATATTACGTGGCTGGATACTTTCCGGACAGCCCTCATGTGTATGTATGTGTGTGTGTGTGTACGCGCGTGTGCGCATGCACGTTTGTGTACACTTGGTCGGACACTTAATTTCGTGAACTTGTCCTAGAAAAAGTGCTGCATGCCTCATTGCTATGGTCATTTTCAAAGTACTCCCCTTGGGAAGCTATGCACCAATACCAACGCCTAGTCCACCCTTCAAAGAAGTTTTGGAACTCCCTTTCTGGAATGGCCATCATAACTGTCATCATCCCCAAAACCTGACAGTTAAGTTCGGTAACTTGCCACCATGGCAGCACTGTACAGACAACTTGGGAAGGTGTCATAACCTTGCCAAAGATACCACAATAGCTCTGATGGCCATTCTTGAGAAAAAGTTCCAAAATTGCTTTGAAAGGTACACTAAATGCGGGCATTGGTGCATGTTACCCAGAAGAGTACTTCAGAGGTGACCAGAGTGATATTCAGCAATGACGTATGTAGCACTTTTTCTAGGATGAGTTCACGAAATTAATTGTCTGACCCTGTGTGTGTGTGTGTGTGTGTGTGTGTGTGTGTGTGTGTGCGCGCGCGCGCGTGCGTGCTTCTAAATAACAAGAGCAGAAAAAGCAACTGCAACCCATATGATACGATGGAGCTAAATGGCACCTTTATTTCAACAATATTCCTAAAAATGAAAGAATCTTAGTAGCCTGCAGCTTGCTACGTAAGGAAATGGCATCAAGCGTGTCCCTAAGGCTGTTGTGGGTGTGTCTGTGGTCCAGTGGCGTTGTTTAGAGCAGTGGCCTCAGACTAGTTGTAATCATGCATCCCATCATGTAAGTTATATCCATTTATATACTATTGTACTGACTATGGACGTTATCAAACATGCAAAAATATCTGTCTTAAAAGCGTGAGTTATAAATATAAAGAAATAAAGGTTCTAGGTTTCTTTTTTTCCCCTGTATTTCAGTTGGCTCTTGCTCACTTTTAGAGACAGCTGATGCAGAGACATACCATCTCTGTTCTTCACTTCCCTCCTTCTGTTCATATTTTAATGTCACTGTATCTGGGCACATTCCCCAGGGTGTAGAGCCCTTGTCTTTCCAAGAGGAATGATTCTCTTACAGTTGATTCACTGCTTCTGAGACTTAAAAACAAAAAAAAAAAAAAAAAGAATTTCCCTTCCTTAGACACCAGCTATTGGCTTTTTCCAGAAAGTATCCAAATTCCATGCCATGATGATTTCTAGTACACACTACTTTCTTCCCACCCCTACCACACATGTTGACAGGTCAGGAAACTGAGGCTCATAGAGAGGAGGTGGTTTGTGCCAGGACAGCTGAGCAAGGACAAGATGCCCCAGCCCTTGAGTCATTTCTGTTCTTTTTCTAGGATTCCATAGTGGTACTGAGACATCTCAAAGAACCCCTTTAACCCATTTTGACCACTTTGTTATCTGATAGTTGTAAAATTCAGTGTATAAGATTCTTAGCCTCTTCTGACCTGTTCATTTTGCTCTAATTGACCTGGAACTTGAGTTCTGTGGCGCTAAGAGGGAATTTTAAGGGCATAGATACTGGTTGCCTTTCCTTTTCTGTTTTTCTTTATTCTCTTTTCCTTTTGTCTGACTGACTTTGAGGGAAATTATTTATGTGTCCATGTATGAAGCTGTTTGCCTAATATTGCTGTGATTGCGGTTCTTTGTTTCATCAAGAGGTGAGGCCCTTATTACCAGGCCACACAAGTATTTGCTAAACTTAATGTATTCTAGCACCTCATTTCTCTTTTACAATCCTGGAAGTGTTCTGATTGTTGCCAGCTTCACCTATGATGGTCTCTGAGAACCTAAGCAGCACTAAGTCTCAGTAAAAACAGTAGTGTGCCTGTCACCCCACTTGCTCCCCAGGACTGAAACTTCCAGAAAGCTTCCATGTTCACCTCTTCAAGGAAAATGCTCTTATGATTTAAGCTTTAAAGCTGAGTGGGTGAGAGAGGTTCTTTTTCAACTTCAGGTGTATTACAAGCTTTTTACTTTGTTTTATTTTAAATGTATTTTTATTCAACAAAAAAGTTCAAAATATGTTTTCCTTAGAAAATTTGGCTAACCAGGAATATCAGAAAGAATGAAGTAATTTCTGTTTAAAGCAAAGAAATGTATGTTTTGCAGTTGACAAATCATAATTATTTTTTTGCCAGTGTTAGAAAAATGGTTGTGTTCTCAGCTACTGTATATTTATTATAAGTGATGTACTGGTGAAAACTAGTCTGGATTTTTGCTCCTGTGTAGGAAAAGCACTTGATACGAAATAAAAGATCTTTGCTTAATTTGCCCTCAAGGGGATAGGCTACAATAACACTGCTTCCAGGTGAATCTCAAATTTCTTACCTCAGGTTTCCGTGTCATTTTGTTCCTGGAGTTCTGGGGCTGGGGAGGTGCTTTTGTTTGTTTTGTGTTCTGGTAGCTAATTTTTAAAAAGAAAAGCCTCTTGCTCTGGGGAGTACAGGGCAGTGCACAGGGACATGTGCCTGTGCCACTCCCCGCTGCCCCTGAGAGCAAACCACGCAGAAAATGACTTCGGTGCAGAGCGCCCAGTTTCCAAGGCCTTTGGTACAGATACTTGCTGTCAGGTGTCCTCCCTAGATGTGGTTTTGAACAGAGTCGTGTCTTATTAATATTTTTCTCTTTTTCTAAGACTTAAAAAAAAACAAATATAAATGACAGGCAGCAAGTGCATTCTATGGGGGCAGTGTAGGTGTTAGAATTTAATGAAGATGACTTCACCACTGAAGTTGTGGTTTCTAAACACCAGGGCCAGAACCTGGTTCTTCGCATGACCCCACCCCACCCATGGGAAAGTGGTGAGTTTCCTGCACTGAATTCTAGGATCAAACAATGGGGAAAAACACAAAACATGAAATATAGGGAATAAGAAAGGACGTGGGGCCAAAAACTGACTCAGAACTTAATTGAGAATAATGATGATGTAGTTAGTACGCAACTAAAAGAGACCAGATACCAAGTAATCTTTTCTATTCCATTATTCCACATGTAAGACATTTCTTTACATTTCTCAGGAAACCATTTCTGAGTGTCTGCCTTCAGATAGAATGCTAGTTGAGGGTTGGGGGAAAACCCATAAGGAATGCATAAATGATAATAAGTCCTTGCTTTGTATACCAATATAAATATTTGTATCTAACATCCCCAACTGCTTTACCTCAAACTTTCTTATTTGTTTAATAGTTAATCTCAGTGTCATATTAAAATTTGTGGTGATAGTGTCTGCTTCCTGTGTTGTGAGAAATTCAGTGGCTGATTATTCTGTAGAGCTGTGCTATCCAAATACAGTAGCCACTAACCACATGTGACTATTTAAATTAACTTTAATGAAATAAAATTAAAAACTCAGTTTCTCAGTCATACGAGTCACATTTCAGGTGCCTAGTAGCAACGTTGGCTTGGGCCTACTGTGTTGAATGACAGTTTTAACATCCCAGAGAGTGCTGCTAGACAGTACCTATCTGAGGCTAGCTTTTTTTCCCCTTCATATTCATGAAAAGAATTGGTTAATTTTGTACTCTGCACTGTGGAAATGCTTTATTTACAGGCAGATGCCTAGAGCTAGATGAAATAGGTAGTGTGATTAGTGCCCAGTATGTCACATTGCTCTATACTCTGGGGTTGCACAGAACAGCCTGGATTAGGAAAGGCTGTCAGAGTGTGATGATTCAGTAGCACCTTTTGCACCTGGGATGCAGGATAGTGTCTGGTTAATAGGGTAAGCTTTAGAGGCAGAGTGGCCTGTTCAGCTAAGGGCTTGCTAGTTGGTGACAATGGGTAAGTCCTTTAACTTTTCTGAACCTGTTTTCTCATCATAGTTTGCAATGGGAATTGTATTAGGTAAAGTAGGTGAGTAAATGGAATAAAGAATGTGAAATACTAGCACGGTATGGGATATACAGAAAGCATGTGCTCGTTGGCAGTTTTTTACATTCATAGTAATAATGTCATTTTATTCTTGTTAATACCTATTCCTCTCTTCCTGACATGTGCTGCTTCCCCCACCCCTCTTTTTAATCATTTCTCTCCTTCATTCTTTTTCTATTCTCTTTATTTCTTTCTCTTCTGTCTTTTTTTTTCTTTTTTCTTTTTTTTTGGACTTACAGACCTTGGGTAACTCACAGACCTTGGACAACTCTGGTTAGTGATATTCAAGGATTAATCAAGAATTCCCTGTCCCCAGGGTTCCCTGGTGGTGTAGTGTCTAGGCTTCAACGCTCTCACCACCGCAGCCTGCGTTCAATTCCCACTCAGGGAAGCAACCAAAAAAAAAAAAAAGAATTCCCTGACCACTAATTGCTGTGCTACAGTGAAGAGTGGAGAATAGTTGATATAAAAGTGAGACCACTTCACATCACATTTCCAACTTCCTGAACTGTGAAAAATAAATGATTATTGCTTAAGCCAAAAAAAAAAAAAAAAAGTGAGACCAAACCCTATAAGGATTCAAAGAAATACAACATCTTTAACCAGTGTTTAGGAGAAAGCTGGTACATATGGGCCCAGGAGCAGTGTGGAAACAATTGGCCAGTAAAGATGGGGTCCAAGAACACCCCTTCATTAGCATTGCCCTGTAACTGATCAGCAAACTGTTGTGAGAACCACAGCTAGAAAGTCCCTATTGATTATGTTTTTATTTATGTAGCAACAAAGGAGGGAACGTGAAGCTAGAAGGCAGCAGGAACGTGAACAGCGAAGGAGAGAACAGGAAGAGAAGAGGCGCCTAGAGGAGCTGGAGAGAAGGCGTAAAGAGGAAGAGGAGAGGAGACGGGCAGAAGAAGAAAAGAGGAGAGTTGAAAGAGAACAGGTTAGTTCACAAGGAAAGTTTCAGTCTTGAGTCTGTGAGGTTCATTACTTTGTAGAGTTGGGTTATTTGTGGCAAAAATTACTATACATATATGTGCACATGTGTGCACGAACACACACACACACACACACGCATAGAGGACATTAGAAGTTTAAAAATGCTGAATCACAATTGGAATTAAACCAATAATTGGATCTCTTATCTTTAAAAAATGATATATAAATTATTATGCTTTGAAACCAGCTAAATGGTCTCCAAATAGTATCATGCCTGAAAGATTTCTGACTGTCTTCTTGAGTTTGGTTTAAATACTTCAAACCTCACATATCTGGATGATAATTAACCTTAAAAAAAAAAGAAATTAGAAGCTACTGTAAGAAGTATCTATGAGAAATATTTGAAGTAGCCACTGGCTAACCAAATATTTAATACATATTTTTATATAGTTCAGTATATACATATGTAGCATTAGAAAAACTAACAACGTTGTTGTTTTGTTTAACCAAAAAAAAAAAAAATCAGATTTTAGTAATATAGATAGCATTTTGGTAGTGCCAGATAATTGTTGCCTTTAGAAATCTCTTTGTTTCTTGAATCACCTGTGCAAACAAAAATCGACTGCTTTCTGTCATCTTTGTTGTCAGTGTGAGTTATATTACTGGCCTCACTTATTTTCATGCCTTTGAATGGCTTGCTCTTTGTTATGAGCTTTGAATAAAGAAAAAAAAATATAAATGGGGACCAATTTAAATAATACTTGAAAACAATGGTATTAACTTCCAAATTTAATTATTCAGTTGCTATCCTTGATACTGATTAATTATATGCCTCGGGTTTTCTTTATCTGTTACTTTATTGATATTACTGGCCAGTTAACTGGTGTGTGTTTGTTGTTTTTTTTTTCTTTTCACATTCTATTGTAATTTATACTTGGGGGTAGCAAAGAGGAGAAAACATTCATACTTTTAAAAATTAAATCATGTAAGGGTAATTCTCACAATTTGATTGTGAGAGGGTGGATGGTATGAATGTCTTATTTAAACGTTATTGTTCTAAGGGCAGTCATTAGCTTTTGTGTATAGCAGGTATTCTCCACTTCTTTTTAAAAAAATAACATCACAGCTCACTTTTATTGTGCTTCCCCTGTTCTATTGAAAAATAATTATTGCCATGTTAACAGCAGTATAGGAAACCTGTCATTTTTGCATAAGTGTGCGTGTTTGTGTACATGTATTGTATTCTGTTAGGACCTTTGTGAGTTGGATAGATGTGAGTTGTCCAGTTGTCCCTGTTTCAAAGGCAGAAAACAAGTAAGTGTACTATAAGTTATGTTTAATTGTGTCTAGTTCAGAGAGGAGCTGAGTTGGGAGTCAGAGCCTTTCTCAGTCATAGCTGGGGAAGGTCACAGACATGCTAGAGCAGCTCTTGGCATGGCGTGTGCCATGGAGATTTAGGTTTAAATGCATGGATGGGTCTGGGAGCCAAGATTGGAATCAGGGTGTGTTTGTCAGCGGCCTTGCAGCTAATGCTTTCCCCTAGATTGGCTTTTTTTTTCTTCTTTTTTGGGCTAAATTTGCTTTGTACGATAAACCTTTCTAAGGAAATTTATGTCATAATTTCTGTTACCCAGCATTTTCTCAACTGGGATTATTGGCTAACTAATACTTCTGTCTGGCCCAGATGGAAGGTTAATTTTATCTTAAGGGGTACACTTTGGTATAAGTGGATGGTCAACAGCAGACACTATAAAGAAATAATCTGAATTACAGAATAAAATTTGCCCTCATAGACCCCTTAAGTCTACTCTCCTAGAGTAAGTACTTGGCTTTCTTCCCTGTTGAAAAGGAAGGAAACTACTTTCATCTGTAAAATGTTTTATTCTTTTCAAAGTTATTTTATATTTATCTCATAGTCGAGCCTCACAAGATACCCTGAGAATTGGAGAGAGTATTCTTGATGTTCATTTCTCAAATGAGGAGACTGAAAAACTGGGAGGTTGAGGGCTTGCTAGAGGTTGTCGGTCAAGGTCTCTTGATTTCCCGGTCCATTAAACGTGCATGCAGCTTCAAGGTTGTAGCTTTCCTCTTTAGATAGCGTATTTTGGATGTGTTTATCTGTTTTAATTGTTTATCATTTTCTTCCCATTGGAAACAAGTCACGCCCAACCCCACCCCCTTTCTCTCTCTCTCATACACACGCACATGCACACAGTGAAGAGCCTGGACCTGTTCATTGGTGAAAAGTCACCTGAGTCTGGTGTTCCCAGACTGTGGCTCTCAGAATGAGGTCATTCCAGGTACCTTCTGTATCATCAAATCTTGTTTGTTTTATTTTACTATTACATAGATTTTAGTTTGGAATTTTAAAAATTGGCAACCTATGCTTGTTATAAATAATGCCTAATAAGCAGATATTTATTAATAAGAACCCTCTGGTTTCCTGTCTAGTTAAATTCTTGATTTCTCCAGAGCCTGCCATCCTAAGAGGAACATCAGAGTCCTTTAAAACCCAACATTTATGTATAACAGCTGTGTTTTAACAGAAACACTTTCAAATACCTTGGTGTATACCACTGGAGTACATGTCAGCATTTATTAGATTCTAGATCTCAGCGGCCAATTTGAAGTTATTGGGAAAATCCTTAGCAATAGATTTTGTTGAATATCCATCACTAAGTATGTTACCAGTAAAGACGGCTGGGGCAGATGGTTCTCAGTGCTCCATCCAGGTGGTTCTGATTATTTCCTTTTGGGTAAATTGATTACTGGGTAATTTCTGTGTGACAGGAGTATATCAGGCGGCAGCTAGAAGAGGAGCAGCGGCACTTGGAAGCCCTTCAGCAGCAGCTGCTCCAGGAGCAGGCCATGTTACTGGTAACGCCCGCATCTGTCGTGTTCTTAGTGCCAGGGCACGTGTGTCTACCCCCCTGAGCTGGACATAGCTGTGGTCATCACTAGGCCATTTGGTTAGTGCTGTGGGCTAACAGGCTCAAGTGGAGACATCCTCTGTGGTCCTACTGCTTAGGGCACATTTCCAGGTGGCTTTTGTTTACTTACTTATTTCCCGTTAATAATGAACTGTTCTCGTTTGGTAGATAGACAAGGTTTTAAACAGAAGTTGGCATTCAGTGAACAAACTAGAAGGCTAAGGGCTGAAAGTTCAAAGTACTTGCCATAGGATTTTTACCTAGTTTACTCCAAGTACCTTTTGAAACCACTGACACCAATGACATTTAATTCAGTTGTCTCTTACACTGTCCAGTGATATTATGGTTAGTAACAAGCTGTCAGATTTTTTCACAGGTAATAAGCTATTTAAAATCCCAGCCATTTTGCATTGTTATGAAACAAGGGGGAAATGAAAGCATGGTCTTTAAAAAGAGTTGGGAAAGAATGAATCCGGAGCAGAGGCGAGCTCTCCAGTGTCCCCTAGATTCAGTGTTCTCTCCCTCTCCAAGGAGTGCCGATGGCGGGAGATGGAGGAGCACCGGCAGGCAGAGAGGCTCCAGAGGCAGTTGCAGCAAGAACAAGCATATCTCCTGTCTCTACAGCATGACCACAGGAGGCCGCACCCGCAGCTCCCGCAGCAACTGCAGCACCCACAGGAACGGAGCAAGCCCAACTTCCACGCCCCAGAACCTAAGCCCCACCACGAGCCCACAGACCGAGCTCGAGAGGTACCTGCTTCCTGTGCTGCTCAGACAGTGACTGTGATATTAGTGCTGGAAGAGGGGACACAGGCATTGCTGGTCACCCACCCTCTTGGTTTGTCAGCTCAGCAACTGAGGTTTGGAGGCGTGAGGGGACTCACCTAGAGCCTCTTAGCTAGTTGTATTTTTTTTCCATGGAGGACCACAGTGCCTCTGTTAACAAACCTTTAAATTGAACACTAAACCAAACAGAGAGAGGGAAGATTGCATGGCAGAGCATATCTTTGAATGTAAGCAAGGGGCATCGTGCTCTGATTGACTTCTTTTCCAAAACTGCCGTGAGGATGAAGCGCCCCTATAGCCCGATGTGTTGCCTCTTAGTGATCATGATTTATTGCTGCACTGGTGCGTCTGGGCCAGCTCCCAGTAAGGATGTGGCAAAGCGGTCATTCACTGTTCATTCCCAGGCAGATAGAGCTCTGAGTGGCCTCCAGAGGATGCTGAGTCATGGCCTGTAGGTGGCGTCCTCCCACCGTCTGGCTCCCAGAGAGTGGCTTCTAGGATTAAGTGCTCTGCTTGTGGAATGCCTTTATTTTGGATGGAATGAAATGTGTTTGGGTTCCTAATGATAATCTTTTAACCTGTTGATTTAGTTGGTTGTGACAGGTTTAATATTTTTTTCTGGTTTATCATCATGTAAACCCTAGAATTCTTGCCAGGAGATTTTAAAGGCTGCCTTTCTTGATTTTTTTCTTCATATGTATTTCTTTATCCTGAACCAAATCCTAGTTCTGCTTTATTTGCTTGCTCTCCTTTTAAGCTCTTTTCTTGTAGTTGAAGAAAACAGAAAATTTCTCTTTAGAATCTGTCCACTGCTAGGCTTTCTTCCATATCTCTGCTTTTCCCTTACTAACACTGAGTTATGTCTTCTAATTCTCTGATGCAGGTGGAAGATAGATTTAGGAAAACTAACCACAGCTCCCCTGAAGCCCAGTCTAAACAGACAGGCAGAGTATTGGAGCCACCAGTGCCTTCCAGATCAGAGTCTTTTTCCAATGGCAACTCCGAGTCTGTGCATGCCGCCCTGCAGAGACCAGCCGAGCCACAGGTAGCGACAGCAGGTGGCTGTGGGTGAGGAGGCCTGCTAGGTCCCTGAGCCACGAGCCTGCCTGGAGTGTTCACGTTTCTGTGTGTTACTGTATTTAGGAAGAGGAGAAATGAGCAGGACTGAGTTTAGACTAACTTAGTCTCATTGATAGGGGAGAAATGGATTTTTTAAAAAGAATTTTTGTTAAGAATACCTAGATTCAGTGATTTCTTCTTTTAGTCTAACTTTCTGCCTTCCCTGGCTTGTTCATAAATAAGTGCCTCCTTATTCTGATGCAAAGATTTTTTCAGTTTAATTTTAGAAAGATAGTATCATAAGTACATAGAAGGAGAACCAGAACCTTTTTCCTATCCTGGGATGTTTGGCTTCTGGCAGTTCCACAAGTGGACTTTAGAAAGCCAACGACTACCCTGAAATTCCATGTAGAAGTTTTTGCTTTGTCCAAATGTGCATATTTTTCTGGGCAAGAGCCTTTTAAAAGATTCTTAAAAGGTTCAAGATTCATAAAAAGGCTATGGATCCAGTGGGTTAGGTGTGACTTTTCCTGAAGTAGATCAGGGTAAAGGTCATGAGCTCTCATTGGTCACCTACAGCCTTCTGCCCTGACCAGGTGAGGCAGAATCTCTGGGCTGAGTGATGTGTTGTTAAGAGGCCTCAGGGCTACCTGGAGAAGAAAGTAGATCACAGAGATTACCCATGTCAGAGATCTTAGAGATTTTTAAAACACTGATTTCCACTCTCATACTGAAAATAAATGACTTTTAGACATTCGCTCCTTTCAGCTGTGTCATCCAGAATATTGGGAATAAGTTGTTAGGCCTGAGTTTACTTGTCACTGATGTTTGCATGTACCAGGGGACAGAAGTTCACATTCTTGTGATAGAAGTAGCTGTGATGCCTCTAAAACCAAATTAAAATGAGGATTTGAATGTGCTTGATAGTAAATAATCCCAGTATGAAGTAGTTTAAAAATAAAAAGACCAATGACTTAAGGAAAAGGTATATGTGGGGGTGGGGTGTCAGGAGGTGTGAAGGGTTTATATGAGATCAGCTGCTCCTTGATTCACAGAAGAGCTGACCACAAGCCAGGTGGAAACTCCAGACAGAGCAGACAGAGCAGGACAGGGGAAAAGGGGGAAAGAGTTAGGTTTGATGACACTCTTAGGAAGAGTCCAGGATTAAACTTTTTATTCTAAATGTTAAACTTAACCATAAATAGAAAATCTTTATCTCTTTGGCCACTAACAGCTTAGAAAATAGGAGTTTCTGAATTATTAGACTGCCTTTTATCTTAACGATTAGTTAATGCAGTGCCTGGAAGCCATCTCCCTCTCCCTCCTATGTGAAGTTGCTTTGGCTGAAACATGCACCTATGAAAACATTCTTTGGGGGAAACTTTTTTTCAGATAGGACTCTATTTTAAAACCATTTGTTTAAAGATTATTGTTGGAGATGTTTTCAGTTTCATGCTTTTTCCCACAAAATTTTAAACATTTTAGGCATCTGGTATTATACCAGTCAATAACTGGAAGTATGTGACGTTCACCTAGAAATCACAAAAATCATAAACCTGGAACTAAATCTGAATCTTGCTTTTTGAAAGGTTGACTCGCAAAAAAAAAAAAATGCATTGATGTAATGGATATGTAGTTGGAATTATGTAAATTGCCGTATTGAACACATTTTAAAATAGAATTTAAAGAAAGTACAAATTATTTCAGAGACTGTTTTCCCATTTTAAAAGCAACCAGATAAACTTGGTTGACAAGTAATTGCCAAGTAGGAGGTTAAATTAGGGAATCATAGTAATGAATATTTCTGAAGAATTGAAAGGTCTTTTTTTTTCATACCTGGTATGACAATATATGGAGATTTGGGTTTGAGTGTTTTAAGACGTGGGCAAAGAAAGAAGAAAAATGGTTGGTGTTTTTGAAAAGTTGGCTGTTTTTAAGTTATTATTCCATTATAGGCTGTCAAAATAGGAGGGATTTGTCTTTGTTCATTAAATGTGTTGTTTTGCTGTTACTTAGTCTGAAATCCTACACTGCTAGGTAATCTGAGGATGGATAGATAGGTTTGCATGTATGGCAGTGTTCATCTTGTGATCTCCCTCCCTCCCTCTACCTGTCCAGTCTCTGCTTTGACATGGCTATGCATGTAGCATATTGTCCCTCTTTTCAGAACAAGAGGTCTCTATGCCTTTTATGTTGTTTTGTTGTTGTTGTTTCTTTTAAATCTTCATGTTTATTGCTATGTGTAATGTTTGTCTGGATAGTAAAAGTTTTTCTTATAAGTGTACATTTTTTTCTTTTCTCTATATTGTGTTCCCAAGACCATTTCTTCACTTAAAAGTATAACTGTTTTGCTGCCTGGCTTACCTAATATTGTAGCACCCTAGTTTGCACTCCCCCAGTTCCTCCTTTAAATTTGGTATTGACCAGAAAAGCGTTTTATGCAGAACGCATTGAATATTTTGTGTTTTGTTTTCTTGTAAGGTACAGTGGTCTCACCTGGCATCTCTCAAGAACAGTGTTTCCCCTGTCTCGCGATCCCATTCCTTCAGTGACCCTTCTCCTCCCAAATTTGCACACCACCATCTTCGCTCTCAGGACCCATGTCCACCTTCCCGCAGTGAGGTGCTAAGTCAGAGTTCTGACTCTAAGTCGGAGGTACCTGACCCCACCCAAAAGGCTTGGTCTAGATCAGACAGTGACGAGGTGCCTCCAAGGGTAAGAAGCAGAAAGACAGATGTGTACTTCTTTTTCCATTTTGTTTTTTTTTTTTTTAATTACTTATTTTAATTAAGGGTGTGGTGAATTCACCAGAATTAAGGGGTGATGAAATTTCAAAGGAACTTTTTATAGTGGGGAGAAAGTTTCATCATCAGTCAGTTACAGTCAATCAGTGGACAATCAGTATTTTAATGTTATTGTTAACTATACTTAAACATAAGATAACACAATAATTTAAAAGTAAGACTATAAAGAATATACTTCTAGAACAAACAATCAAATCTCTATTAGCAGTTGTCTTACAAGTTTACACAGAGCCTACAAATTATTTTGTAACATTAACCAATATTCAAAACTTTTAGAAAAAGTCTTATAAAAAAACATAAAAATGTCAAAGAAAGTGATTTTTTTTCTTTTTAAAGTGAGAGATTTTTGTTTTTGTTTTGAGGTTTTTTTTATATTTACTTAATGATGAAATTAAACAAAGCAGTCCATTTTAGTTTATTTTTCCTCCACTTGGAATTTGTTTCCTCTGAATATTTTCTTGCTTCCTACCAGTCTTCATTTCCTGCTGATTCATTTGCAGACATTGTTTGGTTTCTTTGAGCTTATTTTCTTGATTCTTACATCATCTCAGCAAAATGCTTTGTATGTCCCCTGCTACCAAACTTTAGTGCAAACATTACTTAGGTTGTCACACAGGCATAGAAGGGCTGTTTGTCCCGGCTCTTTTGATACCTTTGACTAGATGTTCTGTATCAGTGGAGGGCTGAGAAGGGACAGGGATCGGGGCATGTCGGTAATAGTAAGGCTAACAAAATTGAGACTGCTATAAAAATGTTTTGGTAGGGAAGTTTTTTTTCTCCTCATGTTTTCAAGAATGTAATTGTATTTTCTACCCAAAGGTTCCTGTGAGAACAACATCTCGTTCCCCTGTTCTGTCCCGTCGGGACTCCCCATTACAGGGCAGTGGGCCGCAGAACAGCCAAGCGGGTCAAAGAAACTCCACCAGGTAAAATGAGAGAAGGTGAAGAACAGGTTTCTAGCACAGTGTCTTCCAGTCTAATGTCATCCATTTTCACAAAAATGACCACAACCAAGGATGTTCTGGGGCAAAAATTTCTAGTTTATTAAAGAAAAACTGCCATAAACTCCATTAACATGAATCACATTAAATTGATCTGTAGTGGGAGTTCCCTAGTGGTGTAGTGGCTAGGCTTCAGCGCTGTCAACGCTGTGGCCTGGGTTCGATTCCCAACCAGAGAACTACCCACATTAAAAAAAAAAAAAAAAAAAAATATTGATCTGTAGTGAAAAAATGTCTGAATCCAACTGTGTACGATGGCAGTTTTAAAATGAAAGCCAGTACCTGTATCTGTAAGAATAAGTAGAAGGACCAGCAGGAAAGAGGGAGCAGGCCTAAGAAAATTGTACCTTAAGGGGGCTTACTGTCTAAACCGTATCCTAAGGCTATGGGATTTACCAACAGGCTGCCGAAAAAAGCCAGTGGTTGCCTTGCAGTCTGCAGTAAACTAGTGAGTTAGCCAAATAATATTTTTAGATGCTAGAGCTCTTCTCTCCTGTACAGTAGCTGTTAGCCACACAAGGTGACTTCAGTTTGACTTTAACTTAATTATAATTAAATAAAATTAAAACTTAACTTTCTTGGCCGCACTAACCGCATTTCAAGTTCTCAGTGGCCACATGTAGCCAGTGGCTTTGTATTTTGTAGATAGAACTTTTAATCACCTTAGTTAGTACCCCTGACCAGTGCTGTTCTAGAGGAGGAAGAAAAGGCCATTAGGTTGAATGCTTTGTACCTGATGATCACTGGTCCTCTGAAGAACTTTTCTGCACATGGAACCTCAGTGTGACTTGAAGCAATGAGATGCGTGATAGCCCAGAAGCTGCAGAGAGCCTTCTGAGTCCTTAAATAATTAGGGAGGACAGTGGGATTCTCCTGTGACTGGGTCTGTGCATCAGTTCTTACCTAGCATGGTGGTGCCCTGGGTGCCTGCCTGGCAGGGACGCATCAGAGCCCTTGCACTCTGTCATATTTCCAGCACAGTTCAGACAAAGGAGTGTCCTATAAAGTGTCAGTTCATGGGAGTGGTGATGGATGGGTGAGAGCAGCAGTCTTCATACAGTATAATTTTGTGTGTGATTATATGTAAGTAGAATTTTTTATAGTAAGAAACTAAGTTTGTAGCTGTGGTAAGAAATGGTGACACTTCTAGAACAAACAGTACCATTTCCTCTCACAGTTGATGACAACTTTGGATCTGCTAATGGTAGAATATCATTTAGCATTTTTGGTTTGTTAATATAGCTGTGATAAAACCCATAAATAATGTTCTTATAACCTCTGCTGAGTTGAATGTTAAATGCTGTTTGTAAGTTGTTTTTCTCATCATACCTGTGTTTCATGCACGTGTTTTTAATTTAAGGCTGCATTTTGGGATAATGCATTAGCTGTTCTGTCCTCTTCTTTTCCAACAGCAGTATTGAGCCCAGGCTGCTGTGGGAGAGAGTGGAGAAGCTGGTGCCCAGGCCTGGCAGTGGGAGCTCTTCGGGGTCCAGCAACTCAGGGTCCCAGCCTGGCTCCCACCCTGGGTCTCAGAGTGGCTCCGGGGAGCGCTTCCGAGTGAGATGTAGGATGCCTTTCCTTTTTCCTTTCCCTGATAGCAGACTATGAAAGTGAATCGGAAATCCTTTTCAAAGTGAATAGACGTGGTTTTTACACAGCTATGTATCACAAAACTGTTTCAGTGCAGGCTGTTAATAAGACTAATTAATAGTCATCTTAATTTTAATAATTAAGAGTTCAGTTTTGAGAGCTTACCCAGGCCTGGCACTGTGAGCATTTTACATGCATTATCTTACTTAATCCTTATAATAACCCCATATATTTATATCCATTTTACAGATCATAGTAAGTGCAGTTTAGTGAGATTAACACCTCTAAGGTCACTAGCTAAATATCTGAGCTGAGATTTGAACCCACTTCTTTCAGTATAGACTCCATCAGTATTGTCATCAGTATTGGTTATTTAAAACTCCTTATAATAATAGATTAGCCAAAATTCTCTCTGCTGTATTATTGACATAACATAAGAAAGCATTGAGAAAGTTAACTAGAATGTGATGATGGAGGGAATCTAAGTAAGGGGTCAGAAGCCATGGGGTCCAGACCTGCTTGTGGCGACCTTGCCATGAGTGGGGCGAACGGAAGTGGGCAGGGGCATGAGGGGAGAAACAAAAGGCTAGTTGGGCTAGATCCACTCTGTAGCACACACCAGGATGTTTACAAGTATCTGCCTTTCTTATCTCTTTTGAACTTCATAGCATCATCCAAATCTGAAGGTTCTCCATCTCAGCGCCTTGAAAATACAGCAAAAAAGCCTGAAGATAAAAAAGAAGTATTTAGACCTCTCAAACCTGCTGTAAGAATTACACAAAATCAGTTTTACTTATTTCAAGTTTCAGTGAGATCTTTCTATTACAAATACGTAGTTGAGAGGTGCAGTCCTTTTTCTGGGGTCTCCCTCACAGATTGGAGGAATTACAAAGAATGCCACAAACCTCAGACACTTTTGTGCCCTCCCAACCTTAGTCATAGAAAAAATACAAAAGAAAGAAAAGCCTTTTTATGTCTTTGCTTAGCATTAACCTTTACTCATTCTTGATGAGTCAGGCATTTTATAATGCTGGCTTTTAGAATAAGTTTTTTTACATCACCTTCTTAAACTCACCTGCTACTTAAGTTCTGCCTTTTGTTACCTGGAGTGGCAGCTGTGACTGTTTCTCGTACTTCTCCTTTAACCTTGTTGCATTGACTGGACACACTGTGGACTTACTGGCCTGTTGGAATTTGATTTCCTGCTTGGTTGATTTCTGCCCTTCTCCTCTCCCCCCTCCTTTCTCCTGTGCTTCTCTGTGCCCTGCATTCGTCATCATTGGTGGCTTATTCGGATCATCGGGACTGCTGCTGGACCGCAGGGGGAAGTGGTAAGCCTCATCTCTGGGAAACTCCACATCGGAGCAGTGATCTAGCTGCCTTTGACACTGAGCTTATTTTCCATCTCCATTGCTTTTCCTTCCCCAGTTTGCCTTTCTGCTCTTTTCTAGAATGAAAAACCCTAAACTTTTGCTTCATTTTTTAACACAAAATTGCTGCATGCATTCTTCAATTATTAAGTAGAGCTTCTTAGAAAGCCACAGTTTTCTAAGTCATGAAATGATTAGCAAGAATCAAGGTCCAGTACTTGACCGCTGCTGTTTCAGAGGCTCAAGCTCAAAGAAAAGACATGTGTTCTTGACCATAGAGAAGAAGAAAAGTGTTGGAACTGCTAAAAAGGAAAAAGGAAAAATAGCTACATAGCCTGCTTTATAAAAAGTCATTATTTTAAAATAAATTCCCAAGTAGAAAATATACTTCAAATTTTTATATGAAAATGCAAAATTTAATAATCACACCTGGAAATTACATTTGGATAATTGATTGAGTCTTAAAATATCTCAGTATAGAACAGTAAAGGGAAGTGGAGCCCTTTTTGAATAATATCTTTTACTATGAATTTCTTTTCTCTCTGATTTTCATATTCAGATTGCTATGTTTTTTATTGTTGTGAGATTTGAACTGTGTGCAACATCTTTAACTTCTTTTTGTCTTTTATATTATTGTCTATCTTTTGGCTTTTTTGGGTCTTTTCTACTAAAAGCTTTAAGACCTCACCTTCATGTGATACCGGTAAATATGATACAGACCAGCTTTAGAAAACAGATGTTGTGGCTATTTTGTCCATAGTTAGAATGAAGACCCCCTCATTCTTGCTGTTTTGTTCCTGCTTTCCCCACCCCTTTTGCCTTACTCTCTTTTCTGTGCTGTGCGTTAGGATTTGACTGCACTGGCCAAAGAGCTTCGGGCAGTGGAAGATGTACGACCCCCGCACAAAGTGACAGACTACTCTTCGTCCAGTGAGGAGTCAGGGACCACAGATGAGGAAGACGATGATGCAGAACAAGAGGGGGCCGAGGAATCCACGTCTGGACCAGAGGACACCAGAGCAGCGTCAGTGCTTGGTGTATTTTAGGGAGGACGAGTGTCCCCATTGAGCCATCCTTCCACTCGGAGCCAGTGTTTCCTAAGCCTCTCATAAGAGTCTGGACATGTAACACGCAGTTGTCCTGGGTTCAGCAGCAGGCAGCCTTTGTGCTCCCCCACTTCTGTATGTGCACATGTGCATGCCAGTACCTCTCCCCAGTACCCCAACATGTATTTTATTTTTCTTTTTAATTTGAGGATATGATCATGGGAAGTTTTGGTTCAGCTTAACTACTTTAAAAACTACAAGTGTTCATTAGAATAATTTTGCTTAAAAACAAACCGGCAGAAAATTCTTGTTGAATGGGAAACGCTTAGCATTTGTTTTCCTTGAGGGAACTTTTTACCTGAAGGGTGACCTCCTCTAATGACTTTGAGAGGGTAAAAATCTAAACGGAATATCCTCAACTAATGGGATTTATGGCCCTTCACCTCTGGATTTTGTCACAATAGGTCTCTGAATTTGAGCAATGGTGAGACGGAATCTGTGAAGACTATGATTGTCCATGACGATGTAGAAAGTGAGCCAGCCATGACCCCATCCAAGGAGGGCACTCTGATTGTCCGCCAGGTACCCATGTGTTCATTTCATTGTTAGATGCTGAGCTTCTGTAGTCATTAACCCACTTGCTCATTCACTCACTCATGCTATTTCTACATCACCATCTGTTTTCATGTTGATAAGACCCAGTGGGTAGAGCGGGCTAGGGCGGCAGGTTTGTGCTGCATGCAACAAGGTAGCCAGCCGTCTTCACCCCACATTGCTGCCCCTCTGCATGTCTTGCGATGGCCCTCATTGAAGCAGTGCGCCGAGTCTTTGTTGTGTCTGATAGCAAGAGAAGCCGCAAGGGTCCTTGGCAGGATCATGGAATGGAGGCAGTGCCTAGTCTGGCAGCCTAGTGCTGCTGCAGAGAGTACTTGCCTCTGAGCCCCCAGTCACAGGAGGGCCTCAGGCAGCAGCAGGGCTGGGAGGGCTCTTTGTGTGTTCCAAAATGCTAGGCTTCTCACTTGTTGACTGTTAAATGTGTACCACCCAGCTGTGCTCAGTTTGGATGACTAAGTCTTACAACTGTCTCTGTTCATTTCTTAGCTTAGCTGTAAGGAGAGTGATCTGCTTCTCATTTACATAGAACAGGGCACCTGTCTAGCATTTTGGGCTTTTCTCTGAGCGTGTCCCGTGCTATGGCAATACATTTGAATGGGAATTAGGAAGAACAGGGACCAGACTGGGATTCAGAGAAGTGACAGGGTACTTTCTAGAGCTTTAGACAGGTTTAAAAAAACAAAAAAACAAACAAACAAAAAAAAACCAACAACTCCTAGTGGTTTTGGTAACAGCAGCTAGTGTGGCAGGTAAGCCTGATTGAACACTCACTGCTAAGTCCTGTGGTCACCAAACGAGGGACGCTGAACTCTTTAGCCTTCACTTAGGCATTCAGCAAGGATGTGGGAGCAACTCAGGTCACACAGCACCTAAACAAAGCCAGTTATCAGTAGGTCTTAGGCCATTTCAGCAGCGCCTGAGCCAGACAAGTGTGCCTGTTTTTTCTACAGAGTACAGTTGACCAAAAGCGTGCCAGCCATCATGAGAGCAATGGCTTTGCCGGTCGCATTCACCTCTTGCCAGATCTCTTACAGCAAAGCCATTCCTCCTCCACCTCTTCCACCTCCTCCTCCCCATCTTCCAGCCAGCCGACACCCACCATGTCCCCACAGACACCCCAGGACAAGCTCACTACTAATGAGGTATGTCTTGCACCACAGCTGGCTGCTTTCCTAGGGTTAGACCAGCACTGCCTAGTGGCTAGTTTGCAGAGGAGACCTTTCCCACGCCCCACCCCTGCCCTACCCACCCGCTTTCTTCTGTCACCTTCCCTTCTCCCAACCCCCAAGTAACATGTTTCAGATCTGCATACAAATCCCTTAACCTAGATCAATTTCCCTTCAAATTTGCCAGTTCACTATTTCTTTTCCTCTAGATCAGTGTAGTTGCATGGCTTTCTGTATTCAGTTTATTTTTTTTAAGTCTAAATAAAATTATTGCTGTATTCTCAGGTCTGTTATGTATTTGACTTGAAACTCTTGCAGCCATTTGTGGATCTGCCTTTTTCATTCTTTTTATCCAATAAATAAAATACAGAAAAATTTGGTTAAGAAGACTTGGCCTTATCTGGACAAACTCGGTATCCTGAACAGGAATTTCTTTCAAACAAGGCGGGATTGTTTTTTTGGGTTTTTTTTGGGGGGGTGGGGGTGGAAGTAGCTTTTAGGTTGGTTACTCTTACTTGTTTTTACCAACTCTGTTGAAAGGATTTCTTTCCTTGGCATTTATAGTCACTCAGCATTTAAGAAGAGGTTAAATGCTTTTCGGGGAAACCTAGAAAATTTGGATGTTAAGAAGGGCAAAGGTCTGATCGTACTTTTAATTCAAAATTTGAGTGGGAAACCCTGTGTGCTCATTCAAAGGCTTGGCTTTGGTGCTCAGTCTGGGTGCTAGTTGGGTGAGTCTTTCCTCTTTGCAACAGGATCGCTCCCCGCCCCCTCCATAACCCCCCCACCCCCCGCCACCCTCACAATGACATTGCACCTTGAGCAGCCTGTACTGAACTAAACCAGTGCTTTGAGTTCATGGGAGGTTTGGTTTATATGCACTTGTCTAATAGTTGAAGGAGGTTGAAAGTGGATTGTAGCTTCAATTAGTCTTGTTGATGTAAATGTTTAACTGCCCGCCTGCCTGCCTGCTCCTACTTTGGTTTGACTTGTTAGAAAGGATCAGAATACTCCTCTCCCCTGAGGAGAGTGGGGGCAAGTCAGCTGCTTCCAAGGCAAGCTTGGCATCGATTTGGCCATCAGGTGGACTGGGCACTGATCGTGGGACAAGAGCAGGCAGCCGTGTCAGCTGGGAGCAGAGAGTCTGGGAGCCTAGGAGGGTGTGAGCTCTAGGACTTGGGGACTTCATCTGCTCATGGGGATAAATGGTACAGGAGGAAAGCACTTGAGCAGACATGTTCTCTTTTTCTCCAGTGATAATCCCACCTGCACTCACATTCCTCCTTACATTTATATTTAAACTTTGCTCCATTTTGCTCTAATGTACAGTATTTATTATAACCCTTAACTCACTAAACTGGCAACTTTATTTTTCTGTTTGTTTTGTTTTTAATTGTCATTACATTTCCACTTAACAATTTGTTTCACTTTCTTTGTGGTTTTTTTTTGTTGTTGTCTTAAGTTACATTATTAATGAAAACACTAGTGTTCCTAAAAGAGCAAAAAGATGTGCCTTATTTTGTCATTTGCATCTTTCAGTAATGAGCCCCTGTTTGATTTGTGTTTAATGATGATGCACCTAAAACAACAGTAGCCAAAGCTTCTGTAGCTTTCTGGCAAGAGGCTCACTTTAAAATAAATAATATAAAATTAAGATTTGCCAATATTCCAACATAGATGAATTGGACTTTTGGGGGGCAGGAGAGTAAATTCAGAAATTGATCAGTTGAGATAAAGACATTTCAAACCTCCTTTAGGAGTTTTCATTGTGATTATGTATTTTTAAAAACAAAATGAGCATAATGTTGATTTTATCAGTAGTGTGCAGCATTCCTGTCCTGGGTGAGCCCTGCTCCTGAGGAGAGGCGTAGCTCTCTCTGTAGGTCTTGTTGAGGTGTGCTGTGCTTGTGCACAGGTGCCCGAGAGCGTCTGGGGCTTATGCAGGAGCATTAGAACTGTTATGGGGAAATAGGACAGTATAGAAGTGGGTTGAAATGTTTTAATGTTCATCTTTTTAATGTCATTTGTATTAATAAAATTGAAATTTACATTGCAGACTCAGTCCGCTAGTAGCACACTCCAGAAACACAAATCTTCCTCCTCCTTTACACCTTTTATAGACCCCAGATTACTACAGATTTCTCCATCTAGTGGGACAACAGTGACTTCTGTGGGTAAGTAAAGTAGCAACAAAAAAGCAGCTGACAAACGGACTCAGTCACTTTGTGTTGCTCTTTCTGGTGACTTAGGCATAGCATGGTGGTTTTTATAGGTGCAGATCTCGGATACCACAAACACATCCTGCTTGCATTGCCTTGTTTGCAATGAGCTGCACAGTCTATTTCCTTTTTCGATATACATTTTCTACAAATGTCTTTTCCTTGATAAAGAGTCGGTTATGACATAAATCTTTCCTAGAGGTATAGTGGAGGAGGGAGGCAGGCACGGTGTTGGTATGTACAGAAAATAATTTCAAGTATACTGTGTTTTAGTGGGATTTTCCTGTGATGGAATGAGACCAGAAGCCATAAGGCAAGATCCTACCCGGAAGGGCTCAGTGGTCAATGTGAATCCCACTAACACGAGGCCACAGAGTGACACCCCAGAGATCCGTAAATACAAGAAGAGATTTAACTCTGAGATCCTGTGTGCTGCCTTATGGGGTAGGTATCTTACTGCTGCTCTTGCCTTTTACTTTTAATCTAAACAGGGAACTGGTGTGTTAGAGAAACACTGTTTTGGATAGTTGGTGTTTGTTTCGAAGAGCTTTTGACATAACAGATAAGATGACAGACATCTCTGATAGCCATCCATGTCTTTTTTGTAGAATCACAGCAGGGATATATGCATGCTGGCACTTGGTTCAGCTATTAGAAAGAAGAAAAGTAAAGTGATGAGAAAGATATTCAATTCGATCCATATTTTTAGGGAGAATGAAGAAATTTGTTGAATTGTTTTTCCTTAAATATTTCAGTTTGACGTTTTTTCTTTGCTCTTTGTAACTTGGTCCTGACATCTAAATGATGGTTTTAAAAGTAGTCTGCCACTGGCCAAGTCTGCAGAAGGGACATGTTGAGCTGACTTTACCTGTTGAATACCTGTGGTGTTTGTAAAGCATCTTCAAAACCCATGACACCATGGTGGGGTGTGGGGTGTCCTTGGAGAGTCTGTCCCTCATAGGACTCAGCTGTCTCACTTTCTAAAACTTGCTTTTCTGTCACTCTGTCCATCACCTTCATCACTTCCACAGACATTTTGCTCTTACCTTGTCTTCCAGTCCTCACGCTGTTTTTGTTCTCCCTGGACCCCCAAAATAGCTATTCTTAACAGGGACCCTTCTTCTATTTTCAAGTTTCTTATTCCTTTGACATTGCAAATATGAATGGATAGCAGACATGAATTGAGTCCACAACACACTCTCCTCAACATGAATGGGCCTGGAATATACCTGATGGTTTCTGCCTTCCCACGGGGACTGAGCCAGCTCTCCACCCAACCCACTGTGCTCTGCCCACAATGATCAAGGCTGACAGGAACATCAAGATGTTCCTTGTCCTGTCTTGGAAGAACAGCCATGCACTTGATAAACTTCTCTCCTTGTCCTCCTTGGGCTTTGTCTCTCCACTGACCCTGGTCTTGCTTCCTCAGAAACTCCTGCTCAGCCTAACTCCCAAGAGTTTGGAAAAGCTGTCTCCACCCATTGCAGGCACACCTACTTTCTCTTTTATCCTTCAGATCTGGATTTCTGTCCTTGTCACTACTGAGTATTTTAAATCCCCTAATGATCCTAAGGCCCTTTCTTTATTAACCTTCTAGGTAATGGTAACAATAGCTGCTTGGGGGATGATTGGGGTCACATGAAAGCAGCTGGCACAGCATTATTCAGGACGCGCTGCTGCTCTTCACTGAATGTCAGAGAGCTGAGTTTCATCGTTTCTGTTCATATTCAAGGCCTGTCCTGGAGGTGTTTGTGTCATCAAAAATGATTCTATAATTTATATTCAGTGGGGAAGTAGTGTTAAATACATTAATTCTTTAGAAGTTGAAGCAGTTTTTATCCAGAATGTTTGTACTGGTAGCCATCTTGCACTTAACTTTGTATTCCTCTAGTGTCCTGCAAAATACTAGACCCCATTCTGTGTGCTATTACTGGCATTTTTGAGTAAAATTCTTCTGTTTCCTAATTAACTCCTTTAATATCTCTGAGAAAAATGGGAGAGCATCTTGAACCTATGTTTTTAAAAATAAAGTGATGTTTTTTCCATTGATCGCTGTGTTAAAAGAAGAGATTGGGAGGTGACTTAAAGTTGAAGTGTGTTTTTCTATAAATCAGTATATTTGAGTTGCTCATTGGCTACGGGCACATCCATGGTGGCTTTCCTTAAACTGCTTGTGATAGCTATCATGAGTTACCTGTTAAGTTAAAAATAAACCTCCAACAAGAGGAGAAAATTCAGAGAACTCAGTAGTTTATTTTGAAAGGGTAAAATCAACGCATTTAATTCTGCTGACCAACCAGTGTTGGATAATTGGTTTTTTGTGTACCTTCCTAGAGAATCCTTACAGTAAGCATTCTTTTCAAATCATCTTACATAACATACTTTTGTTTTGTACATTGCTGCATATTTATTACATTTTTTTAATAAAGCCGTTTTCCCCTGTTTACAACCATGGTATTTTAACACATCTTTTCAACATGATTGTTTTCATTCTTACGTTCATAATGAATTGTCCACAGTTAACTGCAGTGCTTTGGCTGTATTATAATTTATCATAGAATCTAGAGGAAATTTTAAATCACATTATAAAGCTCTTTGTTATTTTTCCGTGGACTTATACTAGATTCCTGTGACTACAGTTGCAACTCCTAGTACAGCTTACTTTTGAATAATTAGCATTATAAAGCTTAATTATAGCCAACAGTTGAAACATTTAAAAAGTATATTTACAAAAATTTATTGCAGCATGTAACTTAATTTTTTATAGGCCCATAATTGCCAAAGGTTGTTATTTTCAATATTCCTTTGACTGCTAGCGCTCACTTCTTTACAAAAGTACACAGTTCCTAGAACTACATAACGGAGAATTAGAAGTTAGGATGTAAGTGCCAAAATATCTGCAATTTTTGTGTATATGAAAAGAGCTTTTCACTTTTATTTTTGTATTCCTTTATTCCTTTTTACTGAAAACCTTGATTGATATTTGAATGCTATTTATTTTTAGAAACTACAGATAATGGAAAGATTTCACAAAGGTCTTATTTGGGGTAGTTATTACCATATTCTTGACATTTTGTTTTAGCTACTTGATATTAAAGATTAACCAGAGAAATACTGAAATATTATATGAAATGAAACCTTTGGAATGGACTCTCTGTCTGGTGGCAGCTCTATCAGTTTATGTTTTGTTTGATCTACTGCAAATAACTTTAAAGCTATTTAGAATTACCTCACCTAAGTATGTGAAGGCAAAACACTAAGAAGAATATCCAAATAAATTCTATAGTGATACGGAGGTAGTCATGGCAAAATGGCCAACCTCAAAAGTAAAATTATCTGAAGAAGATGAGTGGAACATAACATAAGCATTTATTTCTCTTGATAATAAATGTTTTTGAATTGGACAGCAGTTTTTTGTTTTTTTTAATTTAAGTCATTACCTGATGTGTATGTTTCTATTAAATAAGAACTTTTTTTATAAAAACATAGTGCCTTGTTATAAGCCTTATAAAGTATAGTACCATGAGCTCTAATTCAAAGCCATGATGTTACCCGATTAATAAAATATCAGTATCCTCCATAGCTGCACTCACTTTTATGGTAACCACTGACCTCATGTGGCTGTTTAAAAGTTAATTGAATTAAAATAGGAAAGTTAGCAGGAAATGCACGGGGCACATCTCAAGTGCTCAGTGTGTGGCCATTGTCTAACATTGAACATCACAGTATAAAGTTCTGTTGGACAGAGCTAGTGTAGATGGTACATTTAAAATCCTAATTATAGATGATAGAAGAAGCCTTTATGCATTTATATCTCTTTTTCCTTAAGTTGTACATATGATTATATTTTGAGGGTTTTGTTTAATTTTAAGAATCACTCTAGATCAGTAGTGAATACTCAGGTTCTTTTCCTTTTCACCAAAATTCCAGAGGCTTCCCTCCACATTTTTTAAAGCTGTTTCGTAGTATGTCAGGCTCTGACAAACTGTCTCATTAAAATAATACTGGATGGAAGGCATCTATGATTTAGTAGAGGTATATCACAGGCAGGACTAACCCTGTGTTGTATACCTAATAGATTTTTAATGGGGTGCTTTATCGGGTCACACTATTATTGGAAACTCTAGCAGTCTGTCTCTAGAATATGTTTTGCAATCTCTGAGGATTCAAGGGATGGTGGTGTGCTGGTTTAGAGCCTGCAGGCTTCAGCATTCTGTGTAACTGTCATCCCTGCATGCCTGGCAGTCTTTCAGCTGCTTGAGTTCTTACTCAAGTGTGAGCAGCGGTGATAGTAAGGGCGTATGTGAATTCTAGCTTCCCGCTTCCAGTTTCCTCACAAGCCTTGCTTGTGTAGGTACTGTCCTCCAAATGCTGGACATTATGGAACAGGTACAGGGCTGAGTGTGCTGGGAGGGTGTATTCTTGTCGCCTTCATCATTGTTCATTTGAAATTTTCTGGAAATAGGGTGTGAGTGTGTGTATTTGTATGTGTGTGTAATAAAACATGGACTTGGCGGATCAAGAAATACATGCTATTGTTCCTGGTCATTCCATCTACCTAAAAATATTGATTGAGCCAATTATTTAATAAAAGCAGATAACTTCATTCTTTGTCTCTGAGTTTATTACCCAGTTTAGTGAGTGCACATGTTATGTGTTCAATCCCCTAGCAATACAAGCTGATCTCTGCTGCGTGTTACAAAGTTGGTTTAGACCAAGGAGGCAAGTGCATTTGGGGAAATGAGTGAAAGATAAAGAGGGAGAGTACATTGGCTCAAGAAGGCAGAAGAGTTTTGAAAGGCTCCTATAGAGCATGTGTAGTTTTGAAGATGCAGTATGACCCAGTGTGTACTGTCGGAAGAGTAATATTTTGATGTGCGGCCATGAGAAAGTAGAGGGAGGGTGTCGTAACAACCTCAGTAAGGTCTCTATCCATCAATTATGGGGTTGCCTGAAGTCAAGTGAGAGCACAGGAAAGGGAGAAGAAGGAGGTCATCTTCGGTTTTGGTGGTCAGTTTGGTCTGCTTTATGGAGCAGTGTAGGAGAGGGTGGTGCTGTTGGTAGAAATAGCAAAGGGAACTCACACTGGGTGGTGAACGTATAATGCAACACATAGACAATGCACTGTATAGTTGTACACCTGGAACCTGTGTAATTCTTGCTAACCAGTGTCACCCCAATAAGTCTAACAATAAAAGAAATATTTTTATATTAAAAAAAAGAAATGGCAAAGGTTGATAAGTTGGCTTTAGTAGCAGTTTACAGCGTGTGGTAAAACAGAGAGAGTGGGCTGTAGACTTACGGTGTTAGTAGTTCTGAGGTGATGCTTCAGCAGCCAGATGGCAAAGGAGATGTCAGTGTTTAAGAAGCAGAGAAGGTGCATGGAAACAAATGAGAAGGAAGGAAACTGGATGCAACAGGGGACAGTGGGAGGTCACTCAGCACACTGAGAGCCAGGACAGGACCTGTAGAGAGGTCCCAGGATTTTAATATTCTTAAGAAACTGAGGGCAGAGGACTGAGTGCAGTTGTTTTTCTCATTGATGGAGAATGGTCTTTAGGAAAACCTAAAACTGGGTGATAGAAGCCAGCTCAGTCATAAACTTTAAGGACTTACAGTCTGTATACATAGCCATTCCAGAAGTTTGCCAGTGACAATAATGACAGATAAAGGAAGCACAAAGTGATCAAGAAATCACGTCAGATGAAAGTTTGTTCAAGTGTCCGACATGGTGAAAGATATGTAGGGTCTGTAACATCAAGGGGATGATGAGTGTGAAATGTGTTGGGGTAGCTGCAGGGGCTGGGAAGGCATGGACTGTGCAGGAAGTCGGGGGAAAGGCTTGCTGGCCTTCCCCATTATATCCTTTCTCATATTTACCTATTTCACTGTCACTCCTCAGTGGTGATTTGTTGCGGTTTGGTTACTGTAACCTGTGACTGTTCTAATCATTTCTTTTTGTAGGTGAGTTAAGGAAAGCACTTTTTGTCACATAGCTGGTGATATCCTTTCCATACAAGCAGGCTGTTTGCCAAACACAGTGTAAATTAGGCCTTTCTGTCTCCTTGAAATAGGAGTGAATTTGCTAGTGGGTACAGAGAGTGGCCTGATGCTGCTGGACAGAAGTGGCCAAGGAAAAGTATATCCTCTGATCAACCGAAGGCGATTTCAGCAAATGGATGTCCTTGAAGGCTTGAATGTCTTGGTGACAATATCTGGTAAGTGTTTGTTGAATAAAGCAGGATGGCAGCACTATTTAAAACATAATGCTTCCTAGCACTGAATAGCTCATTTTCTAAAGTAATGGCCAAATGTCATGCACTATAGCATGATTACAATAATGTGATAGGAAAATATACTCAGATATGACACACACACACGCACTCTTAACCTGTGTTTCCTCTTAAGAGTGGTCTTGAAAAGTACAGGATCATGCACTTTCTAACTGACATCTTCCACACCACCCGCACTCTCCGCCCTCTCTTGCTGCGTTTGTGCTTACTTCCTTCCATGGGACTCTTTCGTGCAAAAGAAAGTGTTCATTGCCATGATGGTAAAAATATTATATGATGTTATTTTCTTATGCCAGTTAACAGTATAAGTTTCTTTTCAGAAAGAGCATTTTTCTCAGTATAAATTATATAATATATGTTCACTATAGAAAGTAAGAAACTACTGCAGAAAAGCAAGCAAGAGAAATAAAAAGTAAAATCATTCAGAGATAATGTGTGTAATTTTGGGGGTTTTAACTGCTAATCTCTTAAGCATACACACATTCATAATACACACTTAAGGAACAAAAACCTGCATTAAAATGGTCATGCAATATTTGAAACATCCAGAGAATAATAATGAGAGAATAGTATGACACTCATGTACTCCTTTTAACAGGTGTTAAAACACGCTGTTGTACATACACTTAACATCCCCTCTCCTATTCATCCACCCGTGGTAACCACTGTCCTGAAATTAGGATATATCCTGTTCATTGTTATTGGTGCAAACCATGTAGTCTGCTCTTTCCATGTCATTAAACATTCCTCCGAGATACCCGTTTTACACAGCTACAGAATGTTTCTTTGTATCGGTGTACTAAATTTCATTTATTCATTTTCCGTTGCAAGCTTTTCAGTTTATCCCTTTTTCCCTTCATGTAAACAATTTTCACAAATGTCTTTGTCACTTACTTAACCTTGGGCGTATGTGTGTGTGTTTCATAATTTCCTGATAATTTGTATTATTGCTGGGCTCAAACAGTATGCAAAATTGTAAGACTTAAAATCGTCATATAATAACCAACAGGGATTTTGATTTAGTTGTCTGCTAACTCATGCTTGTTATATTTATTTGTATGTAACAAATTTTTTGCAGTTATTTATTTTACTTTTCAAATAGACTTTTGCTTGTAAGTAACAACATTCATTGAAATGCAAAAATTTCACCCTCACAGTTAAATGAGAAAACCATTTAAAACTTGAGTGTTAATGGCAGTTAGGTTTTAAAATAGGAAGAAAAAAATAAATCTGTAGCTAAAAATGGTTTAAACTTCATTTGTGATCCAGTCAATAAGATAACTCTAGAGAATTAATAATCAACTGATGTCAGTGATAATTTTTTGGCTTAATTATCTCTTTTTCTCGTCTTATTGCAATAGAGAGGACATTCAGTATGGCTACAGTTAATAGGACTGGTGAGGGGCATCCTTGTTTCACGATCTTGGGAAAGTATCTAGTTTCTCACCATTAGTATGGTAGATGTAAGTTTTTTGTAGATGTTTTTATAAAATTGAGTCAGTTTGCCTCTATTCCTCTTTGCTGAGAGTTTTTGTTTTGTTTTGTTTTGTGGTGGGGTGATTCCCTGGCTGGGAATCGAACCCAGGCCGTGGCGTTGAGAGCGCCGAAGCCTAGCCACTACACCACCAGGGAACCCCCCAATGCTGAGAGTTTTTATCACGAAATGGATGTTGGATTTTGTCAAATGCTTCTTCTCCATCTATTCATGTGATCATAGGATTGTTTTTCCATAGTTTGTTGATGTAAGTGTTCGGCTTCTTTTGCTCAGCATCAGTTGTTTTGGTTGTTTATCGCTGCAGTTTGTTCCTCTTCATTCTTGTGTATGAACACCTTAATAGGTAATGTGAAGCATTTCAAAATGGTTCTAGCAGTTTACATCACTGAAGTTTCTAGTTACTCCATACCTTTTCTACTTTCAGTATTATCACTCTCTTAAATTCTAGACACTAATGGTGTATAAAATTGTGTCTCATTATGGTTTTAACCCTACCAGACCTGAGGCCCTGAACCTAACTGTCCCCTATACCTGGGCTCCTGAGCATTAAAGAGAAAAAACCAACGTGATATAGAAAAATGTTAGTTACATGCAAACAAGTGGTTAGAATAAGATGGAACTTGGAGTCATTTTTTTCACGTGCTAGGCAAAGTACTGAAAATTAGGTCCAGCGGTACAGTGGCAGTTTCGGACATTACCGAAAAATCGGTACAGCAGCCTGGTAGGGTTAATGTACGTTCACTATTGACTTGAGAGCAAGCACATTTTTGTGTTCCTATGACATAACTTCTTTGGCCTGTTATGGTTGTTTGCCCAGTTTTTCTGTTGGGTTATCTCTCTTCTAATTGATTTATAACAGTTCTTTACATATTCTAGATGTGAGTCCTTTGTCAGCTCTGTAAGTTACACACATCTCTAATTAATGGCTTGCCTTTTGCTTGATTCAAGTCCCTGCATTGAGTGATTTATTTAACTCTGTGCTGTCAAATGGGAAATAACAGCTATGCTGGAGGATTTTGAGAATCAGATGTTGTGATACATGTGAAAGTATCTAATAAGCTCCATTGGTTTAATTGTTGTATAGGTATTTGTATTACTTTGTTTGTTGATAACTGTCTTTATAAGTGTGAGTTCTTTATTTTATTTAATCTTTCCTTTTAACTCAGGTAGGCTACACCTGGTGAAAAACCTGGGGTTTCAAAAGTTCATCTGAATACCTTGAATTGAGTTTATGGAAAAAACTGATGCAAAATGGTTCCCTTAGGGGATAACATTTATCGTTTATTGAAATTTCTTTTGGTTGCTGTTACTATTAATGGTGACACTTACTTTTGAATATGTGTATAAAATATTTATATTTGTTTTGCTAGGCAAAAAGGATAAGTTACGCGTCTACTATTTGTCCTGGTTAAGAAATAAAATACTTCACAATGATCCGGAAGTAGAGAAGAAGCAGGGATGGACAACTGTTGGGGACTTGGAAGGATGTGTCCACTATAAAGTTGGTAAGTTCCAGGGGGTCAGAGAATTTTCCCAGGATTTAATTAGCGTTCCATTTAAAATCCACACGTTCTTCGAAGCTTTTAATAATAAACTTGTTTCTAATACATGTGGCTTATTTCTGCTATCATGTTTCTAAGGCATCTTCTGATGCTGAAGCCTCATCTAGACCCAGGTGCACCTTTAAGCACAACACGGTTCATTCCCCTGGTCACTCTGTCCTCTGTTATTGTTGCATCCACACTACTTGTCTTGTGAGAGTATCTGTTCACCCTTTCACTCTGTGGTCCACATTCTTCTCTGTAAGGAAGACTTGCCTAAGAAAGCCAGCCAATTAGGAGTCTCCTGTGTGCGCCAGGCTTACTCTCCGTTTAGAGGACGATGGGTCCTTGGCAGTCAACTGACAGGACATCTGAGTTTGCCCAAAGAGCTATGGCTTGTTTTGAGTTAAGTGCTCTGTGCTCTTTACTAGTAAACAAACCTAGCTGGCCAGTGTTTCATGGCCAGTGTCTTTTTCTTTTTGACAACCATACTGTGGTTCTCATAAAATGAGATCTCACAAGAACAAATCCAAAAAAAAAAAAAAAACAAAACAACAACTTTTTTTGTATTAAAAAAAAAATCAAAATGCCAATATAATGTTGAAAATAAAGGGGAAATAAGTGAGCTCAGTCAAATTAAAATGTTATGGGAGATATGTTATGTTCTAATACATCATTTGAAACAAGAGGTTGAGAAGATTGACAAATGGTCTGTGCCTAAGACCTGTTAGCATAAGGAGCTTGTTCAATGTTGATTTCTGCTATATGGTTTTTTTCCTTATGTTTATGGAATTATATACTATAGTCAGCTCCTCTGCTCCCAGGGATGTTATAGTTCTTGACATTGTCTCTTTGTTTGATAATGATTGCAGGAGTCACCCCAGTACTGGAATGCTTCTGAGTGATATTGGAAAGTACTGCTGTCTCCTTTGATATAGACTTGGGAATTAGGATTTTCTGTGTTGTGTATGTGAAATATTTTTATTTGTTGAGGTATGGCTAAAAAATATAACTAAAATCGGAGTTCCCTGGTGGTGTAGTGGCTTAAGGCTTCGGCCATGGCACTGTCAACAACTGTGGCCTGGGTTCGATTCCCAGCCAGGGAACTACCCACATACAAAACAAACAAACAAACAACAACAAAAAATATAACTAAAATCATCTGCTAAATTTAATGCCGCATCTCTTAACAACTGCAGTGTTCATGAATAGATTGTCCTACAGGGGGAGCTAGAGGCAGAGGTCTTAGATGGAAATGGACTTTTCATTGGAACAAAACGGCCATCCTCAGGCCTGTCATTCTTTTCTTTTCTTTCTTTTATTTTATTTTATTATAGTTAGACTTACTGGGGTAACATTGGTTAGCAAGAATTACATAGGTTCCATGTGTACAGTTCTACAGTGCATCATTAACTTGTTGCATTAAAACTAGGCCTGTCATTCTTGTAGAATGAATCACAGGCATTTTCTGGAGATAAGACTGTGTAATACCATTCATTTAAATGTATATTTAAATTTATTAACATGAAAGAAACTTTAAAATTTAGTTCCTCTGTGTACATTCTAAGTGCCAATAATGAGTCACATGTAAATTGTGGCTATCATATTAACAGCACAGATGTACAACCTTTCCAGTATTGCAGAAAATTCTATTAAACAGCAGTGGTTTGGACAGCCTCTTATAATCCTTTGTATCTTAATATTAATATCAGTGATTTATTTGAATAGTGACAATATATGAAATTTAACAAGGAGAGACATCAAGTTATCAAGCCATCTCTCATGTACAAAGGAAGAGTCAGTAGAGTAATATTAGATAACTCATAAAGTAACAGGTGGATCTGTGCCAGACCACTAAGACATATGGTCTGCTTTTCAGCAGAGTTGCCTGACTGTAAGAGCACTGAAGCAGCTGTGTATAAGAGAACATAGAGTTGAAATTTTCTTTACTGTTGCTCTTGCGAT
The DNA here is from genome assembly GCA_004026885.1 of Lyroderma lyra. Taxonomy (NCBI): domain Eukaryota; kingdom Metazoa; phylum Chordata; class Mammalia; order Chiroptera; family Megadermatidae; genus Lyroderma; species Lyroderma lyra. The sequence goes on along the minus strand of PVJL010001003.1, from coordinate 114,449 downwards.
GCAGGACTTCAGTAGCACCCTAGGAGTTACTACATCTATAGATCAGGAAATGATTTGAAGTGATGCTTGGTCTTGTATGTGGAATAGAATTAAGGCTCAGTCAGTGAGTATTTGGGTACAGCCATCTGTATTCCTTAGTCTGTAAGTCCCATGTGGGACTCAGAAAAGCCATATGGAAGGTATGGCCCCTTGCTATAATTCTTGGCTGATTATTCACATCATTATCCTTTTGAAGTAATACTGAGCCCTTGAGATTTTAGGATGGTGTTCTAGCGCTGCTCTTGATTACTAAGTACTTACAGGCTAAGAAGATTAGGAACATACTGAAAGCACTAACCGGAGTGTTGGAGTTGAGTCCAATACAACATCAAGAACTGTGGAAACAGCTTGGATTATATACATTAAAGAACTTGGAAAGGAAAATGTGAGGCTTGATCTCCTATTGGTGTGGATGAATTGGTAGAAGGCATGTTTATAAAATTTGCAGAAGACAAGTAAAAGAATTTAGAGTTCCATGTTGATACTGACCTGTGCTTCTCTTTTTCATGTTTGTTTCTTTGTGTTGTTCGTTTTTTTTTTCCAGTAAAATATGAAAGAATCAAGTTTCTGGTAATTGCTTTGAAGAGTTCTGTGGAAGTTTATGCATGGGCACCCAAGCCATATCACAAATTTATGGCCTTTAAGGTAACTATACTAAGTGCACTTAAAAGTAGCATGAACCATGGCATGCTATGACCAAGAAACAGGGAATAAGTTTAAAAACCCTGGACAGTTAAAACTGATAATTTAAAATCTATGTGCTAATAGAGTGTGTAACTTTATCATAACAGAGGTCATCTCTCATGTAATAAGCCTAGCTCTTTGCTTTCCAAGGCCTAGGAGTGTGAGGAGGAGAGAGCTGAATGTTAGCCACAATGTGCCAGTGTGGTAACAGCAGAAAAGACAAAGTAACACCATCTCCATTTAAAAAGCAGATTGTGACCTTCTACCTAAAGTCACAGATATATATAAACATTTAGATATGTTTTTGATAACAAAAAGGTATCCAACATTAGGCAGCTTTAAGTTATGTTTATTCAATGAAATACTGATTAAAAATTAAATTACAGAAATTTTTAATGACAAGGAATGTGTATTATACATTAAATAGAAAAATTTAAGTTTAAAATATGTATACCATTTTTTGTTTAAAGAAAAAATTTTAGAAATATTTTATTTGGATGTGTTTACCATTTTTTTATGATTTTAGAGTTTGCATTAGATACAGATTCATAGAATTCTTAGAAATGGTACTACTGTGACATTAGATATTATAAATAACTTAATAACATCATTTCTAATGTTAGACACAGAACCTTAAGCATAGCCCCTGGGACTCTTTACTGCAGGGCAAGAAATTAATAATTTTTCATCCAAATGGTTCTATTTACTTAATTTTTAAAAATTGTTTTGATATGTTTTATTAAGGGTAAGCTTCAATTATTTGGCAAATTGATCGATTTAGATTGCTTATTGTTTGATTCCTAGTGAAGCAGACTAAATGGAGTTAGCGTATTTGCTTAAAAAGTAAATCTACATATTATTGACTGAAAGTAATTGGTTATAAAAAATTACAGTGATTTTCTGAGATCTGCTCTTAATATTCTTTATGTTAGAGATACTCTACTAGTTCCTTTAAATATCTTATTTAAATCTGTCTTATGAACTGTGGGTACTGATATTAATGAAGAACATGGTTGTAGGCCATCCCGGCCTACATGTTACAGCCTTTCCTCACCTCATCACTCTAGTTGGAAAATGAAAGTAGACGTCTAATATTGTCAGATAGACTCAGATAGAGTCAGATGGTCATACTGATAACATTCTCCACATGTGACTCCTGTAACTCTTCTCTGGCCATTGTCTGCATTTGAGTAGTTTGCCACAGAAAGTCCTGATTATTTCACTTTAGATGTGACAGAGCAGAATTCTTGGGAAATGTCTTCTAGATGATTGTTAACAGGCAAAAGCATAACAATTAAAGACTTATTTTGTAGTGTACTTTTGCTTTTGGTTATTGACTGGGTGGCTCGGTAATTGAATGACGGGCATGGCTACTCTAGTTTGGCCTACTAGAAATGAGTTCTGCTTCGTCTTACGACATCTCTCTTGATCACTTGTCTGTAGTCCTTTGGAGAACTGGTACATAAGCCATTGCTAGTGGATCTCACTGTTGAGGAAGGCCAGAGGCTGAAAGTGATCTATGGGTCCTGTGCTGGGTTCCATGCTGTCGACGTGGACTCAGGATCGGTCTATGACATTTACCTACCAACACATGTAAGAAAGAACCCACACTCTATGGTTGGTTGACTGGCTTCATTTTGTTTTGACTTTTTTCTTTACTCTGCTTAGTGAACTAACACGAGCAGGGTTTCCTTACTTCCCTTGGTGTGGGGGTGAGTATTTAAATGATGCGCCATTTTCAGTAGCCCCATGCTCTGAGACAAGTGGAAATGGTCTCCTGGAAACTACTTAGCCCTGGCTTTGACTAACATGGGATGGATTGGGGGCAGTTGCTGGCAGGTCAGAACATCCCTGGGTTGGGAGTGGTTTAAGGAACATTATTTCTTAAATGAAGCCCACAATTCAAATGTGTTCCAAGGTCCTCAGAAAATGTGAACTACTAGACTATATGAGCTGTAAAAAGTAGACTTTGAGATGTAGATCACATGGATTTCCCAAAGTGTTATCCAGGTGTTATCTTTATCACCAGAAATGGGAACCAATGCATTCGCCAAGATCTTACTGATCACTTACTTTTGCAGGGGTAGAAATAGCCACAAATCCGCTTCCTTGTGCCTTGTCCTCTTCTCTAGATCCAGTGCAGCATCAAGCCCCATGCCATCATCATTCTCCCCAACACAGATGGAATGGAGCTCCTGGTATGCTATGAAGATGAAGGGGTTTACGTGAACACCTATGGGAGGATCACTAAGGACGTGGTCCTGCAGTGGGGAGAGATGCCAACGTCTGTAGGTATGTGTCACTCAGGAGAAGGTGGCGTTGGTAAGAGTAAGAGAGTTCTCTAAAACTGCCTGTGTTTGTCATACCTGCTTTATGTGCTGTTCAGAGCTTTAGGCCATTTAATAGTGCTTGACAGTTGATGGTGGAAAGTTAGAAGCAAACCATGACGCTGATCATAGTGTAGAACAAAATCCAGGTCATTAACACTTTAGAAACTCCAGTCATTCAAATCCTTCATTTAAGTCATGGAGGGAAAGTAGGGCCTATGTGGTTTGTTGACTGATTGTGGAAAGTGACAGGAGGCAGAGGTGATTTCCTTCTTGCAAATGGCAGAGCCACAACAGGAAGCAGCGCTTTGTCTCAGGTGCATGGGGTGCAGCAGCAAGAACGTGGTGAAGGCATGAAGGCAGGAGTTTTCACGGCTTTCAGTTTATCCCCCAAACTCTTTTGGTTTTATTGCACTAGTCACTGTCTCTGTCTACTTGTCATTTCTTCTTCCTGCCTTCCCTCATGACTGGCTGATTTGATGAAAATATAAGCACAAAACTAGAAACTCAGTAAGGCATTGCTCAAAATAAGCATAAAGTGCCTTGGGGAAACTAATAGGTTCAACCATTGAGTCATACGACCATCACTTCCCAGGACAGAGTTCCTTAAATCAAAAATCCTTAAATGCTGGATGTTTGGGGGTGGGGGAGGTGTCATCTCACAGTTGCCTCCTCCTCTTTAACAATGTGTTCCTCCCTCTCAAGCATACATCCGGTCCAATCAGACGATGGGCTGGGGGGAGAAGGCCATAGAGATCCGGTCTGTGGAAACTGGTCACCTGGATGGGGTGTTTATGCACAAACGGGCTCAAAGACTGAAGTTCTTATGTGAACGCAACGACAAGGTAATAGCGTCCTCATGGGTTCTTTTTAGTTACAACTATCTTGTAGCAGTTTTTTATTTTTCATAGAGTTTGGTAAAGCTTTTCCTTGAGACTTTGACAGATTCTGAAATAAATTCATCAAGGGACTTTTTAGGAGTGGCTTTTTGGACCTGTTCACTGAGAGTATATCTAGTTTTTGCTGTGAGGGGATAGAGATATTTATCTGCAGAGATCATATATTGTGGTTTTTGTAAAACCTCATTAGGTGACCTGTCAAGACTATGCTTGGCTTAGGAATAGGGAAGGTTAAAGCTGCCAGTTTTGATGGATGGGCTTTCCATGCTTAGAAAAAAGCACCAACACAGATTCGGTTAGGTAGGAGGTTCCTCTCCCCTAACTGGTATCAGAAAAGATACCACTTGTTAGTCTGCCATTTGAGTAGTGAAAGAACTTCACAGTTTCCCTGTCAAATGCCTAATAGTACAAATCATTTAATGCAGAAACACGAGTGCCTTCTTGTAGCTGAGACCCCCAGGGCATCCAAACCCCAGTAAAAACTTTTGTTTTTCAAAACTAACCACACCCTTGTAGTCTCCTTGTCCTACTCACTCCTTGGGAGTCCCTCCTTGAACCACCCTAGGAAGAGAGCAGATTGATGGTTGAGAGTGTTGAACCATCCCTTTGGCTTTGGGAAGGACATGGGGTGGGAGGGCTGGTGGTCATTAAGCCCAGCTGTCTCTCCTCCCTGCTGGCTGACGGCCTGAGGCAGCCCACTGCTTCTTCACGTTTCTACCTATTGCTTCATGTTAAGGTATGATAAGCCACCTTGCAACCAGGCTTCAGGTTGATTTCTCAGATTCAGTGTAGAATTCTAACATGAGAGTAAGAGCTATAGATGCAGCAGTCCCCCGACTGCCAACCACATGCTCAGCACAAAAGCCACATGCCCACTTTCTCCTGCAGTTGGAAAGATCATTTGCTGATGGAGTTGACTTTTTTCCCCTACATACTCTCTCCTGAATCTTTTACCTTGAAAAAATCCACACAATTTCAGATCTAATCTAGGATTTTACCAGCTTTTTGGTTTATAGTTTCCTACGTATATTTAATGTAGACATGATTATAATATTCTCTGAACTTCCAGTATTTAAGTAATTTTATCATTCATTATGTCAGTATCCCTTAAGGTTTACTAATAAAAGGTGCAAAATTAAATTATAGAAATAACTAATACGTTTGAGCTTAATTTTTTAAAGAGAAAAATTAGGTTACTGAGGAGCCCTCTCCATTGCTCATTAAGTTTTCTAAACATACTTACGTTTTATGAGGTGTTCACAGTGGAGGTAGAAGAAACAGGCCAATTTCAGAAAACATTGTTTTGTTTTGTTTTTTGAATTCTCACAATATGGCAACGTACAAGGAGTTATCTGACTAATTAGCCTTCTTAATCGTAGTAATAATTGGCTACCAATGATCATTCCTCATAAATGGGAAATTGGCCTCCTCCTGGATTTTCTTATGAAATGGGCCCCTTTGGTTCCAGGTGCCTGCATGTAGAGGTGTCTAGTTTGCGGGTGGTGCTGGGTTACTGCCTGGGAACCCTAGGAAGCAGTGCCCCCAGGACGGTGTGGTGTTTTCCTGGCAAACCCCTTCTTTCCTTTTTCTTTGCAGGTGTTCTTTGCCTCTGTTCGGTCTGGTGGCAGCAGTCAGGTTTACTTCATGACGTTAGGCAGGACTTCTCTTCTGAGCTGGTAGAAGTGCGGTGGTGAGGACCCAGAGTCTTCAAGATCCTGAGAACTTGGAATTCCTGGCAACTGGAGCTCAGAGCCGCCCCGGGGGCTTCCAGGACAGCTGCGAGCAGACACCACGTGTGGGCTTCTCATACCCCTCTCCTTCCTGCTCCTCCCTTACCAGGCTACCCGTCCCCCCACCCCCATTCTTTTCTTTTCCTTACTCAGAAAATAAATCAAGGCTGCAGTGCAGCTGGTGCTGTTCACATTCTACCATCAGGTGCTATGAGTGGTCGGGATCGCGCGTCAGACCAGAGAGCAAATGCCTTTCCTTCAGCTCCAGAATTCCTGTCTCTGAGTGACTCTGCCGCACGGTGTCTGAGGGTAGAGACCGTGAACGTGCCGTTGGTGGTTGGAAGTGGGCACAAGGAGGGGTGATGTGGTGGTCTTAATGAGCAGTTTGCTGAAACAGATTTAATATAGTAACATTAACAATGTATTTAATTGACATTTCTTTTTTGTAATGTGACAATATGTGGACAAAGAGAAGGTGCAGGTCTAAGAAGTTAATATTTATAAAATGTGAAAGACACAGTTACTAGGATAACTTTTTGTGGGTGGGGCTTGGGAGGCCGGGTGGGTGGGTTAAGGGAGTCCCTTTTTGGTTTCTTTGGATTTTTTTTTTTTTTTTTTTTTTTTTTTTTTTTTTTTTTTTTTTTTTTTTTTTTTTTTTTTTTTTTTTTTTTTTTTTTTTTTTTTTTTTTTTTTTTTTTGCCTTGACCAAGAACTCAGCCATTTTTCTGTGTACTAGGTTTTGCCTACATCATGTGTAGATGGTTCTTTAAAAAAAGGAAAAAGAAAATGTGTGCATTTGTATAATGGCCAGAACTTTGTTGTGTGACAGTATTATCACTGCCTCAATTAAAGGTTTAATTTTTGTTTAAACCTAGAAGTGCTACAGCAGTTTTACCACAGTCTGCACTTACAGAGGAAAACAATTTTTTTTTCCAACCACGTTTTTGGTTTTTTTTTTTTGTTTTTGTTTTTTGTTTTGTTTTTTTGCCTACCTCATTGTTTTTAATGCATTAAGAGGTGGTTTAGTTTATGTTTTTGGAAGAAAACATTAATGTTTAATTTAATCTTAATACCAAAACTATCAGATTGAAGTTTGACTGTTATTTTGTCACAGATCAGTAGGTACAAGAGAAATTGTCCCCGAAGATGAGAAGTATCACATGGATCTGTCATGCTGGCCAATGCAATCTGCTTTCTAAGTGTAGTGGTCTGTGGGCAACTGTAGCCTACAACACAAGGGGCGTCGTGGTTCTCAGTCTGGGGCTTGCTAGCAGACAGGTGGTCATAGAAAAGTCACACAAACTGCCCAGTATTGCAGGAACCTTTTGGGGGAAGGAGCAGTATTTCCCTTTTCTAAAAATGCAATGCACTAAAACTCTTTTAAGAATGTAGTCGATACTGCTTACTCCTAAGACGGCATCTCTGTGTTCAGGTGTAATATCAAAGCCCTGGCCTTTCTTGTCCTTTTGTTCTCTCTCTGTTTTTTAAACCAGTTTTACTTTATGAATATGTTCATGACATTTGTAATAAATGTCTTGGGTAATAATTTGTGTCATGGCTCCATGGTCACTCAATTCCCCTGAGGATGCCCCATCCCTTGGCAAAGGGACAGTGCTCAGTGTTGTGGTCCTGCCGCCTCCCTTTCTCTTGTTGGGCTCTGAGTGGGAGGACTTCACAGTGGCCACTTTAAACTTTGTTCACCAAACAGAAGCTTGGTGTTTTGTAGGCTTAATCCTCTTTACAGTTTCGTTTTTTTTTTTTCATAACATGAAAAGGGAGGACTTGCCTCCCCAAAATATAACTGTCATTTGCGCCTATTTGCCAAGGCTTTGCCCAGCACTCTCATCTCATTTGGCATCCGTTTGGACCGCTCCTGTGTTCTCTTCCTCTGGGCTCAGCAGTTTGCCAACGGCTCTCCTTTGAATTAGAAAAAACTAATGAAAAATATATACACTCTCAAATGCAGAAACAACACTGGTTGTACATACCCATAAATGCAAGATACACTGAGAAAGCCTTTCTTTTGGGAGAACAAGGCGATGGAAATGGTGTGTCCATTCGTGTGACTTTGGAGTAGTGCCAATGTCCAGAACAGAGGGAACTAGCTCTTTTCAGGGGATTTGTAATTAACAGAGAACATTGAAGAGTTAATCCCACCTTCGAAGGGACTCTTTGAGATAGGCCAGATTTCATCACTACAAGACTTGAGTCAAAATAAAATTATTGCTGGTTATTTCTTACATGTACTGACTTTTCCAGTAAGATGAAAAGTGCCACAGTGAACACATTTATGCATGCCAAGAGGAGAAGAACCAGATGGCTCTGGTCTAGTGTACCCTTTCCCATGGCTTTCGAGAGGTGAAAGTTTGGGCCAGTGTGTTGGAAAAAAAACTAAACTGGTTACCAATATGGAAAAAATGGAAAAGGATGTGATATCATGGTCTTAATTATGCACAGAGTTGAAGCTCTGTCTGTAACTCAAGGGGCGTCGTGTAGGTGATGCAGACGTTTCATTGGAGCTACTGAGTGTTTAGAACTTGACAAAAACTGGATTCCCCTTAAGGTGTGCTGGGTCTGAGCTCAAGTCAGCATTGTGCCGTCCTGCTCACACAGCCCGGTGCCACCCGGCACTCTGTTGGTGTTTGAACTAACGGAATGCATTCATTCATTGGTGGACTGAATTGACCGAGCTCCCTAGCCGTTGTCCTCTGGGGTGGGCTCCTGCTGTGGGCCTGCCTTGGCATGGTGTCCTTCCCTTCCTGGCCTCACCGCCTCGTCAGCCAGATTGCATTGCTGCAGCCTGAAGCAAATGCCCAGTTAGGTTTCTCCATAAAATATTGTGACCATTGAAATTTCATTCTGGAAAAGGGATGATTTTGTTCCTTGAACAGGGTAGTGACTTCACAGAAGTGCCAAGATGGCAAAATTACAAAAGAAAACAGTGTTATGATACTACCAATAAATATGGAACATTGAAAACTGTTAACAGCTGTGCTCTTCAAAACAAAACACAAATTGTCTCTAGGTTTAGTCAAGGCTTTAATAAGGAATGCCTTTCTGTATTTAAATCAGAGTAACTATTGAGTGCAGTGTTTTTACTTTTTGCTCATGCACGTGTTATGTTGGAGAAAATGTTTACAAACGTGGTTTTGTTACACTAATGTGCATCACATATTTATGGTTTATTTTTAAGTGACTTTTTTAATGGGTTATTTAGGTTTTCATCTTAGTTGTAGTCCACTTTTGGTGATTCATAATCCCTAATTTTGCCAATTATAAATTTGCTAAACAGTAATACAAGTGACAGACTGCGTTAAATTTACTAATAGAGCTGCAAAGCAGACTGGTGGCAAGTACACAGCCTTTTTTTTTTTCAATGCTAACTTGTCTTCTGTGTATTATGAAAATTACTGTTGTTCCTACCGCCCCCCCCCCCTTTTCCCCTTAAATAAAGTAAAAAATGACACCTGTTTTCTGTGGCATGAGTTTCAAATATATCGTGATCCATCAGAATGTTCCCTCTTCTTCCAACTCCCCCTCCATGGGTTGAGAGTTCACTTAAAGGAAGCAACCAGGAGCAAGTCAGCCCCATAACTGACACCAGCTGTATGTTTTGGGTTTACATTCAAGGGTGCTATCTTACGTAAAAAAATAAAAACATTGCCCATGCTTCACTTTAGGAGAAGGAGATGTTTTATAAAGTAAAACAGGTAAGGAATTAACCGTCGGGCAGCGGGGTTTCCTGGTGGTGTAGTGGCTAGGCTTTGGCGCTCCCACCACCGTGGCCGGGGTGCAATCCTCACTCAGAACCAACCAAAAAAAAAAAAAGTTGGGCAAAGTTGTTTATTAGGTTTTCTTACAGGAGAAGGAATGTGTGTTCAAATACTAGATTCTCGTACCTGGTTTACTTACCTCCATTTGTCTTGAGGTGAATCATATCCCCACATTTCAAAATCTTCCTGAAATTGTCCCTGCTTTGCCTCTGCCTTTCCCAACTTTCTTGTGCTCACAAATAACCTCTGTTCTCTCCTATTCCCTGATGACGACGTAACATTGTTCGCCATTTGTTCCTGTCTGAATACAGAGCCTACATTTGTGCAGAGATCAGTCCTCAGGTTTGACCATTTATTAAATCGTGTCTGCTCTGCTCCTCAAACTACCTGACATGTTGGCACTGAGCGGGCACTCAGGAATCCCTGCTTGTTTGCTTAATTATTAGGAAATTCAAACCCTAATGTTAATCCATGGGAAAGCCAACTAGCTCGCCTGTGCAGTGTGGGACTTGAGGGGTCGTACACTGGGGTAGCCAGGTTTCAGGAGGCCTGTGAAGCCTCAGTGTGCTGGGCGTAAGGCCACCAGTCCCACACAGACCCTAGTTAGACCTAGGCAGTCCCAGTTGCTGCAACCTTGTTTGCTGTAATAACAGCACAGGACCCTTGATTCCAAAGTCATTCCTCCTAGTTTGATTGGCTATAGGAAATTTGAATTTGATGGTCAAATTCAAAGTGATATGAAATACTCATTTTTACTTTTGTCCAAGTCATAATATTCTGACAGCATGCCCACCTGAAGTTCTCTGGAGGCATATGGCTAGAGCTTGAGGGCTTTTCTACCCTTTCAATTTATTTGGAGGTCAGACAGAACTACAAACCTTAGAAACCAATATTAAACCACTTTTCCACCATAAATTGTACTGAACACTTTCTTGATTCTTTTTTAAACATTTATTGAGATATTCTCACATACCATACAGTTCACTCATTTAAAGTGTGTAGTTTAATGGCCTTATTCTTTTCATGCATGTCAGCACCACAATTCGTAGACATTTTTTTATGACTGCAAGGAGACACCTCACACCACTTTGTCTCGTACCCCCACCTCCCCATCCTACTTTGGACATGGTGTATAAATGGAGTCATACAACATGTATCCTTTGTGACTGGCTATGTTGTTTTGGAAGAACGCTTCACGGTTTGTCATGCTGTAGTGTGGATCAGTACTTTATTTTTATTGGCATCCTTAGTTCCTAACCTCTGTCACTGGTGCCTGCCTTCAGCTTTAGGAGCAACTGCTTCACTGACAGCCACCAGGTCCCAACCTCAGATGAAAGCTGCTGAATTTACCTTTTGCCTTGATAAGCAGCTCCAGAAATAGATCCTGCTGAGATGTGTTTTCAGTTTGAGCTCTTAGGAATCCAGTACTTGCCCCCCGCTTCCCACTCTCACTCCCCCCCTCCCCCCCGCCCCCGAGATCCTGATGCTAAACATCAGGCTCATCACAGGCCCCGTGCAGGGTGGTTCGTGGGGACCATTCACACGGGTCCTACCTGTCTGCAGAGCAAACCTCTGTCCCCTAGGAAGTTGGGGACTGGTGGGCATTCTCCCTGATGTCCACGGCCTGGGTCAGAATACTCAGGCTGTCCCTCTAACGAAAGTGTGTTGACCCCTAGGAAGGGACATAAAAGCTGGTCTTGCTGAGCCAGACCCCTTTTTCTTCCTGGGTAAATAGATACAACTGTCACCATTTCAAAAGGGCCTGTCCTGTTGGCGCCCTCATGTATCTTAATTGGCATGGTGGACATTTCCTCAGTACTGCCTCCTGGAAAGCCACCTACTTGTCCTTCAGTCTTCCCTTGCAGGGTACATCATTGAGTAACTACAGACACTTCTGGGAACTTAGTGGAATTTTGCAGTCTAACAAGCAACCACTTGGGTGCAATGTTCCTTTGAGAAATTGCAAAGCTGGGGTTGTCTAAAGGGACAGCTGAATGTTGCTCAGTGTATTCTTGAGAACATACTACAAGAGCCTTTAGTAAGGGTACACATGAAAAAGATTGACACTTTTTGTCTAAAGCAGCAATGTGGCTGCCAAAGAAACTGGTGTGAAAACTGAAGAGCGAAGGTGATCCCCCCAGCTGGTTGGGTCACGCTTCGCTGGGCACACTCGTGGAGTCTAGACCACTTGCACTGCATAGGACCCTGGCTGGGAAGGGCCTCAAACTAGTTACCATAAAGATTGGCTTAAAGAAATGGTAATAAAATTAATTATGTAAACTTCTAAAGATTGTTCAGTTAATCAGTGCATCATAGTTTGGGGTTATCAGCAGCAATGAAGGTCACAAATGTTCTGTTTGCCATGCACCAGCCGTGTACTAAGGGCTCTTAGACATACCCTCTCAGCCTGTAGGAGAGCAGACAGACACAGGGCACCCACTGGTTGAATTAAGTGTATTTGGTGACGTCAAAAGCAAGTTTTACTCTGCAAGGGGTTAAGTGGTAGAGGCAGGAAAAGTGAGTTCAATCCACAGAGAGAATCTGCCTCCAGTATGAAAGGTACAGTCGTAATTGTGCAGGAGGGTGGAATTTGGCTGGCCGGCCAGGTCTATGCCCCTGAGGCTGCCTTTGCTGGGCTGTAGAGGAGGTCTTTTGAGGAGTGTTGGGACCAGGCCAAGCACCATTTGAGAACATTTTTTGGAAACTGTACAAAATGGCTTGCAAACATGAGTGGATTTTTGAGCAAATAGGTATTCAGATAGTAATTTGAGGGGTTCCTGCCTGCCCCAAGAGTGGTGTGGGCAGTGGTGTAGATGGGACTTACTCCAGGACACATCTGATTCTCTTTCTCAGTAATGTGGCTGGTTTCTCCGTGACCCCACAGTTAGGGATCCTGCAGGCTCTGCCATCACAGGAAGCAGCTGGGTCCTCCTGCACCTCAGACCACACAGAGTGCTTCTGTTTGGCCCTAGAGAGCTTTCCACACTTAGCCCTCCAGTTTGCAAAAGAGAAATGGTAGCACCTTCCCAGGTCCAAGCCTATCTCAGATCTCCAGCCTCACTTAAACAGTGAAAGGCCAATATATAAAGCAGAGAGAAGAGGTATTGGTGTGGACTTTAATTGCAAATTTACAACATTCTTTAAAGAGGAAGCAATGAGAACTATTACTGCTTTATTGTTGGGGTTTATGGATAATAGCTGTGCATGTCTGTATTGAATTTATTCCTTTTTTAGTTCTCTCATATAATTCTGATGCCAGCAGGTGTATGATGACAATTTTTAACCTTGCAAGAAAAGAACCTAAAATGTGTATGAAGTTAACAATTTGGGGTTTGTTTTTTAGTGATTTAGACATAGCAGCAGAAACTTTTTAAAGATGTGTAAAAGATAAGTTAACCTGTTAACATAAACTGTGATTTTAGTTGGTTTCTAGTATAAAATATAAATACAATTAAATGTGCACATTAAAAAAGATTTTTTATTTAATTCAATATATTCCAAAATCCAATTTCAACATGTAATCAATATTTTAAGCAGTAGGATGGTTTACTTTTTTTTCTTTCCACTAAGACTTTGAAATCTGGGTATTTCCCACAGCACACCTGAGTCCTGACTGGCCACATTTTGGGTTCTCAATGGCCCCGTGTGGCTAGTGGTGACCATTTTGGACAGTTGTAGGGCTAGAGGCTTCATGTATCTTATCGTGGTTAATCCTCTCTGGAATCTTCTGAGGTAAATATTGTTGCTACATTTTACTGAAGAAGATACTGAAGCTCCTAAAATTGTAATCACCTGCTGGGGGTCATCCTCAATGATAGGAAATGGTTGAGCTAGGATTATGATCTGGTCTGTTAATTTCCAAATTCTGGCTTTTTCCATACATCGGTACACATTATTATGGTTGCTTTTTATAAATAGTATTATTTTTTAAACACTTTAATTTTGTAAGGTAAATTTCCATGGAATGTTACCTGAAATGGGGAAAAGTGGGGGGAAGGGCTGTGCTCTATTCCTTTCATTCATATTTTCATCAAGAAACTTGGGTTTTAGAAAGTTGATTTTTTTTTCATTTATAACCCTTTTGTTTCCTGGTTTTATTAAAATGTATGTGGGAGAGTTAAAGATAATTTGCACATTTTGAGGGGCCAGTCTGGTGATAGCTAATGCATAAAACGTCTGCCCTGGGACCCGGACCCAGCACGCTGTAACATTACCAGTCTACCTGTATTGGTGCTTCCCTCGCTTCCTCAAGGTCATACCCCACGAGAAGTCACATGTGCAGCTGGGTGGTTTGCTTTTCCTGAGGGAGGTCAGTGTTTTCGACGGAACGCCCTCGCCAATACCAGGGAACAGGCCTCATCCTGTTGAAAAATGATTTAACAGACTTTTTTTATAACTGTGGGGAAAAGTCATTCCACTTTTATGCCCAGACACGTCCCACCATGCTGTGATCCATAAAGGAATGGGGCCCCTGTGGTAGAAACTAGGAGACCTGATGGTGGCTCTCCAACTTGGTGCGCTCTGTCACGGTCATACACAACCTCATCATGAACAAGATTTTGAGAGTTTCCGTTCTTGAATTCCTCTGTACTGTCACCAAAAATCAGGGTGACTAGCTGTCTCCTAAGCGTCTAGGTCAATAATCTACCTTGTGTTCAACTACAGCCTCCTTGTTTTAATTTATATACTTAACGCTTGGAGACCCTTCTAGGGAACTAGATGAAGGTGTTTCTACCATGTAGTGTTGAAGCTATTGTTGGTGTGACTTGGGTGTCACATAAGAAAGTGTCCTGGAACCTGTCACAAGTAAGGGATTATCACGTGCAATCAGACTCTCAGACAACATTCCCCTGACATCAGCTAATCAAGTTCAGCTGTCGGAGAGCAGACTTTGCACCCATGCAAAACTGAATGTGAAGTGTCTGCATCAAAATGAGTGTTTTGTAGTTGCAGTCACTAAATTATTTACCCATTCCACACAAACTTATGACATACCGTACTTTGTGTGAGCCACTGTGTTACATGCTGAGATGATTATAAAAAGTGAAGAAAGAAAAAACCTAATTGTAGCTCAGATTCCAAAAGGAAGTTTATTGTAAGGAATTAAAAAGACAAGGCAGCCTCCCCACGGTGCATGGAGGACCCAACAACACAAGCTCAGGGGAGATGGCGAGGAACCCTTCCAGGCGTGGGCGCTTAAGCCATCTCCAACAGTGGTCCAGACCTCGAGCATGCATCACACCAAGGACAGACGGGGCTTGTTAAGGCACAGATCACTGGGCCTCATCCCCAGAGGTGGGGCCACAAAACCTGCATTTCTCACAAGTGTCCAGTTGGTGCTGATGCTGCTGGTCTGGGACCACACTTTGAGAACCACTGTTCTATAGAAATTGTTAGTAGAAATATGAAAATTAAGGACATTGACGAATGCATAATGTCAGCACATTTCATTTGAGCCAAATTCCAAGAGCAGAAGCACAGAACTCCCAGAGGAGAGGGTTCAGACCAGAGAGGACAGAGGCTGTCACTTGCCCAAGCTTCTTAAGTCTCAGTAGAAAGTTCCTTAATGAGAAGAAATTGATGACTGACACCTGAATCAGTTGTTACCCCCACAGCTTATTTTGTACACGTACATTTATTGATG
This sequence comes from Lyroderma lyra, assembly GCA_004026885.1. NCBI lineage: Eukaryota > Metazoa > Chordata > Mammalia > Chiroptera > Megadermatidae > Lyroderma > Lyroderma lyra. The sequence continues at coordinate 99,353 of PVJL010001003.1, read as the reverse complement.
TAATACGTGTTTTCCTCTGGCCACTGCAAGATACTAGAAGGGCTTGCATTAGGACCTCAGCCCAGGGCAGCCAGGCAGGCACCTGGAAGACAACGCCACTGCCAAGATTTCTGTTTAAGAGTCCTGGCCCTCTGGGGAAATTTGGGAGGGAGGGGCAAAAGAGGGTTCTGTTAGGGACTGAATTATGCACCCCTCCCCCATTCATGTTGAAACCCTAACCCCCAGTGTGACTGTATTTAAAGACAGGTCCCTTTTAAAGAAGTGTGGGGCCCTAATCCAATAGGACTGGTGTCCTTTTAAGGAGAGGAAGAGGCACTCACATATAGAGAAACGGCAACGTGAGGACACTAGGACAAGGTGGCAATCTGCAAACCAAGGGGAGAGGCCTTTGGAGCAACCAAACCTGCCTACCCCTTGATTGTGGACTTCCAGCCTCCAGAATTATGACAAAATTGTTATTGAAGTCACTCAGTCTGTGGTCTTTTCTTATGGCAGCCTGAACACAATGATGCAGGGTGCCACCAAGATGAGAAGGTGAGCTTCCCGGAGCTGGGAAGAGGAAGGGTTTAGAAGGGGGATCTGCAAATGGAAACTCGTTCAGTTCCCACCAGGAGACAACAACCGATGAAGGGGTGACTGTCACGGGAAATGAGCATGAAAAGCTGAGGTCACGGAAGCCACAGCCAAAGATCCCCGGGTGGCAGACGGATTCCACAGATCAACCAGTGAGAGTCTTTGTGGGCTGAAGACTTGAGAACTGTCTCCTGTTTTCAGATGGCACCTAAGTCCAACGATTCTTGTGCAATCCTACAGACAAGAAGCTTGGCTTTCTCAAACTTTTAACCAGTGGGGGCTTGGAGAAGATTGGATCTGACTTTCAAAAAATTAATGTGCCATTTCTTGCCTTGAATGTTGTGGACTAAGTTCAATCTACTGTAATATATAAATTATAAACTAAACCTTAATGCTTTAAAAATCTTATTGTGGAATATTTTTAATATATGTAAAAGTAATAGAAGGAATGGACTCCTGTGGATTCACCACCCTGTTTTAACAATTATCTATCCATGGCCATCTCTTTTTTCTCCCATATGAGTTTCCTCATGGATTATTTTGAAGCTGTCTTCAGACCTTCTATCATTTATTCATAAATATTTCAAAATTTGTTTCCAAATCCACTAACCCATTATCACACCTAAAAAATTAACAAAAATTCTTTAATTTCTTCAACTATCATTTGGTATTCAAATTTCTATAATTGTCTTAGAAGTGATTTTTAACAGTATGTTTGAATCAGGGTCTTTATAAGTGTAACTAAGTAATTGGTTGGTACATTTTTTTGGAGTCAGGGTTACTGACGTATAAGCAAATGTGTGTGTGTGTATTCAACCTTTGCCCACCTCCCTTTTCTCCACCTGGGCTTTTTTCATTTAATAATTTATCCCAGGGATCACTCCATAACTACATGTAAATATATTTTACATTACTTTTTAAACACAGCTTTATTGAGGTGTAATTTGCATAGCCTAACATCCACCCACCTGAAAGTGACAGTTTGATGAAATTTAGTATATTTACACAGTCATGCAACTGTCTCTGCAGTCCTTTTGTAGAACACGTCCATCTCCCCAGAAAGGGCCCCACTGCCTGCTTGGTCCCAGCAAAGATGCTCAGCTCTCTTTCCCACACTGCCATTGGCAGCTGCCTGATGTCCAGTTGTGCACACACACCACAGGCTACTCCACCTGCCCTAGACTCTTCCAGTGACTCGCCTTGTGCATACATCTGGTTGTGTTTGCGCCAGGGTATCTTTGGGATAGATTCCCAGAAGGGCTGCTGAGTTCATTGCTTAGTGAATATGTAATATCTATAAATAATGCCAGTCTCCCCTCTGCAGAGCTTGTATCATCTTGCACTCCCACCAATAATGTATGAGAGTGTCTATTTCCCCAGGACCTCACCCACAAAGTAGATTGTTAAACTTAGAAACTGTATCTCCATATAGTTTTAATTTGCATTCCTCTTACATAAAGACGGTTGAATATTTTTTTCAAGAGTTTAAGATCCATTTGTATTTCTTTTTCTATGATGTGTCTGCTTCTCTATCCATTTCTCTATTTTTTGAATCTCTACATATATTAGGAATAGTTTTGTGTGTGTGTGTGTGTGTGTGTGTGTGTGTGATATAAGTTACAGATATTTTTCTCAGTTATTCTTTGACTTTGTCCAAAATTGTATTTTTACACTGGATAAAACATTTTCTTTTTATGTAGTCAACAATCCGTCTTTTCCCTTAGTTCATCTGGACTTTGAGTCAGGAAAAGCTCCCCAACCCTGGTTATGCTGTAATTTGCTATGATTTGCTTCTTGTATTGGAATGCTTTCTCCCCAACCCCCACTTTTTTTCAACATTTCATTTTCTGACTTGACTGGATTTATTCTGATGTGCAATGTTGGGAACAAATCTGCTTTTTATCTTTTTCTGTATGGTTATCTTGATACCCCAGAACATGTACTATTTAAAAACCCAATTATCCTCACAGATTTGAGTTGACAACTTTATTGTATATGAAATGTGCATATGTAATTGGGACTTTTTATGGATATTCTGTTGTGTTCCATACGTCTGTCTGTTCATACACAAATGCCGCACTGTTTTAATGATCCCAACTTCATAATTTGTTAAAATGCTTTTCTTTCTTGATTTGTCAACTTTATTTATTAACACCTTGTTAAGAAAAACAAGGCTTTCAGAAAGAAAAAACCAAGAACTATATGACTTCACTCATATGTGGAATATAAAACTGAAAGCAACAAAGAAAAACAAAAACAAAAATCTCATGGGCACAGTCAATAGTTTTAGTAGTTACCTGGGGGAAAGCGGGGGGCGGGGGGGGCCAAATACGGGGTGATGGAAAGAGAACTGGCACTGGGTGGTGCACGCGTAGTGCAACACACAGACGATGCACTGTCCTCTGTGTAATTCTTGTTAACCAATGTCACCCCAATAAGCCTAATAATAAAAAAAAGAAAAAGAAGGCTTTACCAAATTTACCCCTCATTTCTTATTCCTCTTCCCACTGGTTCTCAGTCCATTTTAGGAGAAGACGACTGGTTAGTCTTCAGAGCTTTCACCAAAAATTGCCAACTCACCTATCGACTTATCACTTCTCTTCATCTAACCCTCTGCCTTTGTCCATCCACTTAGAAAAGCAGAACTCGGGGAGTTCCCTGGTGGTGCAGTGGCTCAGGCTTCGGCGCTGTCAGCGCTGCGGCCTGGGTTCGATTCCCAGCCAGGGAGCTACCCACGTAACAAAAATGCAAACAAACAAACAAACAAACAAAAAACCCCCAATAAACCAAGCAAACAAAAGCAGAACTTTGGGTCTTCCTCAGAGAACAGGGTCTCTACCTGTCAGCTATGCAACTGTGGTCAAAATCCAGGCTGAGGACAAACAATCTTAGGGAAGCTCACCTAAAGCAGCGTCTCCCGAACACTGCTTCATGGAACACCAGCTCTCTCAGGTGTCCCCAGGTCCTCACCGACAACAGAAGTCCCACGATTAAGCAAATGGACAAGGGTTTGCCCACAGCCTCTGACTCCAGGACCTTTACTGGCAGGCTTTTATCAGAAGCACACAGGAAAGCTACTTCTCCATTTGTCACCTAGTGCTATTGGAAAAGAGTCATCTCTTGTGATGCTTATTGTCCAAAACACTCTACAAAACAAGTGTTAGTATCTTTCCAAGTTTTGGGGGGGGGGGGCGGTGAGTGGGAGCAGAGCCCTGTAACTTACTGTTCCCCTTTTTGCTCAAGGAAACTCTGAGTCAAACTGGATATTCAGTCTTTGTGAAGATATCAGTCTCTGTGATTAGCGTATTTACTTCCTTCCTCTTTTCGTATTCTTATTGTTTTGATTTTATTTAACTCTCGGTTACTATGCCCTTTGGTAAACCCTCTCAGAAATGTTTTAGGAGCCATCAAGGCCAAAATGTGTTTCGGTGGGAAAACACGGGTAAGAAGGTGGCCTTTAGTGTTGATAGATGATCATGTAATTATCTATAATCATATAGGTTCCATAACATAGTCATAGTCTAAGCTCACGTTGACAAGATCCTCAGACTTCAAACAATTTTTATGGGTTTCAAATGTTAGAAAATATTTGACTTTAAAAATAATCACTATTGCATTCCAGTGCCTGGTGACACCTTTGATGGCAAAAAGGAAAACCTCAGGGGAGCTATAGGTTTATATTTCCATTCATGGGGAATTTAACTAAGACAATAGGTTAGATGGCTTTTATTTAAAATGCAAATTCATCAGAGGGGGGTGGCTGTTTCCCTACCTTCTCCGAACATATTACCACACACAGTACATTCTGTGCTGTTCTTAGGAAATCCCTTCAGCTGGCATTTTAAAGTGACAATGCACACAAACCTGGCTAACGAGGGAAGGCCGCCAGGAGTGAAGAGGAGGGTTCAGGGCTGAGGTCTTCAGGAGCAAACGTCGATAGTCCTTTCCCCCAAAGCTTCTGCTGACTTTTAATCAAACCACGGGAAATGGGGGCGGGACCTAAAGATCCGGTAATACAATACTAGTTAAATAGATTGTAGGGGAATACTACAAAACCAATAAAACTGAAATATACAAAAATATTTAACAACCGTTTTAATGCTGCTTTAAGCCCTTGTGAATTTGGAATACTAAATATATAATCATTGGAGTTTTGTTTTAGTCAGCATTTGCCATCTCAATGATAGTGAAACAAAAATGTTAAAATTCATTACTCTGAATTAAACAGACTAAGTCCAAAAGTATTTTAAGTGATGCTGCTTTGTAAATTTGTAGATTGGCACTTTTATCTTTACCAAAGCCTAAAACAGCGTGGAGACCTTTGGAACATCCTGTGTTACTTACAGCAACAGTGTATACAGGGTGTTTAAACCATTGTAAGGCACGACCTACGTGTCTGTATGTTCCTGGGAAACAGTCTACAGAATTATAACCATGCATATTCACACAGCTATTTTCTCTGTTGTGGGATTTCCCCCCCTTTGCGTGCTTTTCTGTGTTTTCTTTATCCATGGTCAGCATACATAGACTTTTTCATTTGGAAGGGAAACACCTTAAAAATGTCCATGATGTGATGGGTCTGAGGAGTCGTGCCTGGTTATTGCCCTTTGTCCTTCCAAACTGAACTCATTTGGTTCAGGTCTGGGTCCCTACGTTGCCCAAGCAGGCTTGGTGGGGATCAGTTGCCCGTGGATGATCAGGAATGGGCGTGTGGCTGACTCTGACGATGAGATTTACTGGCAGGTTTGCTAGAAATTTCTGAGAAAACTGTCTTCACTTTTGTGCAAGAGCTGCAGGAAGAGACAACCGCTTTCTCTTCCTCTGAGTCGTGGCAGCAGGTTGAGAGGCCTGGACCTGCTGTGACGGGATGAGGTCAGCACAGGGGCAGCAGCAGGGGGCTGTCAGCAATGCGGGCGGGTCTGAGGATCAGCCAGTGAGGGGGCCCCAGACCATGGGCCACCAGACGTGGGATTTCCATTTTGTTCATCCTAAAGAATCCTAACAGATACATGCTCCTTGTAAGATCCCTGCTGCTGCTGGCCATTGGACAAAGTCCTCCTTCTTCAGTCCAACTCGTTAGCTCCAGCAGGTGAGCAAGGCCAGTAGGCAGATGGGGGCTCCCATTTTTCCTTCTTGGAATATAATTTACTACCTGGAGCTTATGGTTTTTCATGTGTTTTCTTTTCCGAAGAAGGGCCTCTTTTTTTAATGCAGTGTGTATGTGAGGGGGCGAGGGGAGGGGGAGACAGAAAGGAGGCCCAGAATCACCTAGTTCAAGTGAAACATTTTTTCTTTTCTCCTTTGCACTAAAAGCAAGTGGGTGCTGTAGAATACCACAGCCCACACGTCCCCAGAGGCCAGCAGGGAGGCACCATGGTGAGAAGGAGCTTGTGCGGATGTGCTAGGGACCATGGCACACCAGGGGGAGACCATGCAGCACTTCCCATAATTCCCTGGTTAGCCATTTTGGGCTACCCCTTGCCTGCTCATATTCGAACACGGCACCTCAGACATGTGCCGAGTCTCTCCCTTCCCTCCATCTAAACAATATGTTGTCAGTACCACAGCCTGTGCTTGCAATGTGGGCTGTCGCTGGAGCTGGTCAGCCCCCTCCCTAAGGCTTTGTCCCTTTAGCTACCTTCAAGATGGCCTTTCACATCCTGTGCATAACAAGTGGAGAGGAAAATAATTGTCCTTCGAATGCCTAGCAGAATGTAGACCTATTCCATAGTAGAATCTTTTAATGGTTATCGAAATGATATGATGATTTTTATGCATATATTTTATTTCTTACTTTGAATGTGCATTAGATTTATGTCTGAGAATGAGACTCTCGGGTTAATGGCATTGAGATTTTGTAACTCTCAATATTTGTACAAGAATGAGGTTTCGTTTATTTGTTTGGTCTTGACTGAAGGATTTGGTAAATTCCACTTTGATAGTTTAGGCTCATAATCCTAATTTTTAAAAAACTTTCCTGCCTCTAAGCCTGTCATCCCTTAAATTAACTATTGCTTTGTGTCATCTTCATGTTTGAAAATTAAATATGTTCTTTTGGCTTTGAGGCAGACCCCAAAACAAGACTTGTACACTGGAAATGACAAAACATTGTTGAAAGAAGTTAATAAACATTTCGATAGATGAACGATACACCGTACTCATGGCTTAATATTGTTAAGATGCAATACTACCCAAATTGATGTAAAGATTCAGTGCAGCCCCTACCAAAACCCCAGTGGCCTTTTTTTGTTCTCTACAGAAATAGAAAAGCTAATCCAAAAATTTATATGGAAAGCAACAATCACCAAAACAATCTTGAAAAGATGAACAAAGTTGGAGAACCCATACTTCCTGATTTTAAATCTTACTACCAGTTACAGTAATTAAACAGTATGGTAATGGCACAAAAGATAGACAATAGACCAATAGACTAGAGTTGGGAGTCCAGAAATAAATTCATAGACTTTGGCTAATTGAGGTTTTTGACAAGGGTGCCAAGACCATTCAATGAGCAAAGAACAATCTCTTCAACAAATGATGTTGAGACAAGTGGATTTGCATTTATGAAAGAATAAAGTTGGCCCCCTTAAACCATACCATATACAAACAAAAAACAAAAAACGAACTCAAAACAAATTGAAGGCCTAAATTTAAGAGTTAAAATTATAAAAATGTTAGAAAAAAATATAAAGGTAAATCTTCAAAACTTTGTTTTGTCAGCAGATTCTTAGATATTACATCAAAAGCAATAGCAACAGAATAAATTAGATAATTTGAGCTTCATCGAAATGAAAAACTTGTATGCATTAAGAACATGAAATGACAGCCTGCAGAAAAGGAAAAAAAAATTTGTTAGTCATCTAACTGAAAAGAATATATTAACCAGAATATATTAATCAGAATACACACACACACACACACACACACACACACACACACACACACATATAATGTCTCCAGAATATGCAAAAAAAATTCTTAAAATTCAAAACAAAAAGACAAACAAATTTTAATGGGCAAAAAACTTGAAAAGACATTTCTTCAAAGAAAATGTTCAAGGGTCCAAAAAGCACATGAAAAGATGCTCCATATTATTAGTCATCAGGGAAATGCCATCAAAATCACAGCCATACCTTCCCTGTGCCATTCCTTGAGGGCAGTTCTGCTACCCACAGGTCCCCTTACCTTTCTGTCGTCTGAGACTGTGCCTGGGCGTGTCGCCTTCCAGTGCCTTCCCTGTGACTCACCGAGTCTTCTCATTCCACGTACGCAAGTCTGTTCGGCTCAGGAGAGTGGACCCCACTGTCTGCTCCCTGTCTCGCCCCACCTCCTCCTTTTCCTCCACCGGGAACTCCTATCCCGGAGCTGTCCCTTCACGTCTCGTTCATTTTCTTTCCTGATTCCCACCCTCTGCATTTGGGTTCCTTAGTTTGACCTGCTTCTCCCACTGGGTTTTCCACTGCACCAGCTCACCTGCTCTAGGTTTCACCAGGGACTCATTCAAATTGTCTCCTGAATTTTTGGCTTGAAAAAGTGTTTAAAGTTCTGAGTTATCTTTTTTGCACTGTTCTTGAAAACCTCGAAGTGCTGTCATTTCTTTTTTTCCTAAGAGGTAGCCTTTGGAGTGGTTAAGAGTGGATTCTGGAGCCAGACAAACTGCCTGAGTTCAAGTCCTTGCCTCTTACCAGGCATGTAACCTCTGCCCAGTTGCTGAACCCCTTTGTGCCTGCGCTCCCCAATCCGTAAACTCGGTATGAGGATAACGAAGTTGTTGCGCCCAAAGCTGTACATTCCTCCCGGCCTCCATTCTGTGCATCTGGCTCTCTGACCAGGTCCCTCCCACCTTCCCAGCTGACTCCCTCTGCACCCACAACCTTATCCTTCGGCCTCTCTTGTCTTCGCTCCTCTTGAAGTTCCTACCCAAGCTTCGGGGCTCCTGTGAGGACTTGAGGTACCTCTCCTGCCCCTGCTCCCTCTCATTTGAACTTGCTTGATAAAGTCACTACTCTGGTTGTAGGAAACGCTCCACCCTTGCACCTGTGCATCTGAGCATGGGCGCAGACAAAGACACATTCAAGCTGAATGCATCCTTCTAGATTCTATCCCCAGACCTCTGTGTGCCCTTGCTGTGACAGGCATTCGTCTGTGCTACCCTTTCCTTCTGGCCTCCCTTGTCACACTTCTGCTGTAATCGTCTCCAGTGGGGACACTCCCAGTGCAATGGGAGCTGGTGAATTAAGTATTGTGATTTGCAATAGAGTTTAATTCTGGAGCTCTTCTAGCATCTTATGCAAGTTGGTTTTGCCACCAAGTGTTGACAGGGACCAAGATCAGCAGTGCTCAACCTATCTGTGTGCTTAGTTATTTAATTTGAACAAGAAAACATGTTTTGAAAACTTGTGTGCAAGACAATATTCCAGATCAGACTCCTCCTGGTGATGGGCCACAGTGTTCATCTCTGGGTTGTATTTGCATAGTTTTCAGGGAATGGTTTCAAGGGACCTACATGGGGAGCAAAGTTGGCAAGTGGTGGGGTTCCCAGCCCAACCAGGGAGAATGACTAGGAGCTCCAATTAAATGAGCTCCTCCACACAAATGTTCCTGTGAGTGGAGTGTCTGTGAATCCAGGAAATAGAGTTTGGAACTGAAATGTTTCTCCCATTCTCTTTCTCTGGGAAAGGAAACTCAAGTGTTGAAATGTCTAGACTTCTCAGAACTATGAGGTTATGCTCACTGACATGCATTTTTATGAATGGATTGTTTTCTTAGTCTTCCTTATGGTTTCCTAGAATTCCTCCAGCAGCAGGCCAGTCCCAGTTGGAAAGGGTTTGCCTGTGTGTCTGGAGCCTCCAGTCCAGCAAGTGGGGCCTGAAGAGTAGGCAACAGCTGGACCCACTTAGGTAAAACTTTTTAGGGGGTTATGAAAAGTGGGTTTCTAAGGGCAATCCCTGGGAACCTGGGAGCTACTCAGTGGGCAGCATGACCCGACCTTGGGGCTATGTCATGAGAGGAACCCTCCCCAGTTGTAGCTGCTGAAGCCATTGGGATCACCTCACGGGGAACTGTATACCTGGGCCATTAAGGAGGTGGAATTGCATGTGCATCGATGGGCAGCAGCAGACAGATGCGTCCTATCTCTGTTGACCCATGCCAGGATCTCTTAGGCTTGAGACCAAACTCAGTGACCAGGAAAAACATGTGGAAAGCATCTGAGGGCCACACGTCACCCAACAGCTGCCAGAAGTCAGATCTCAATGTGCCCAGGAAGTAGAGGAGAGAAGCTACAGCAAGGTGGCAGGTAGGGTTTGGGAAGGAACCCTTGTCTCTGGACAGCCACTGGAAGAGGGTAACCTCGTTCTGGGCTATTTGAGCAGTAGACACTTGGGAAGCTAGTCAAACCCAGCCTTTCTCAAGACTCGGGTGGCTTCAGAAGTGTGCTTGCCTGAGTCCCAAGCAGTTGTCAGGTGATTTCGGTGTACAGTCAGAGATGAGAACAGCCAGGCTCCCTCCATGCCTGTGTGGCACAGGGCCAGAGGGCACAGCTTTCCAGCCTGCTGGGCACCGTGAGTGGGAAGACTGGATGGAGGCAGGAGATGGATGCCCTGGGCCCCCTTCCTCTCTGTTGCTTCTTTTAACCCCCCAACTCTGCATGAACGATGTTGTTCTAAGAAGAGCAGCTCCATTCCCTCATCCTCATCTTCCTGCCCTACATACCTGTGACGAAGTTAGGGTCAGCAAAGAAGCCATAATGACCCAGAGTCACCTTCTGACACCAATCTAGAGTGAAAAAGTAGAAGCACAGATTACTAGGGCTCGAAGCCATTTCTCAGATTCTCTCTATCCAGTGGGAGCCTCCTGCCCTATCCCTTGTCTCCTCCTGTGTGGAGGTGGGGTGGGTGGCAGAGCTGTTTCTAGAGCAGAAGCCCTTTACCTGGAAACATGAGGTCAGGGAAAGGAGATTGCTGGGTCCCCCTTCCCCAGCATTACTGTTTTGCTTTAATGAATGTACAAATATTGGTTCATTCCTAATCATAATTCCATAAACTAACCTTTGCATAAGGTATGACCATCTCCAAGAACTGTTCAAAGGTTTATTGTGCACAAGAGAGCATGTGCGTAGGTAGACACGTACCTCATACACACTCACACAACCTCATAAATCAATGCAAAGAAGAAAGGTGCCGAGTTTTAAGGCCTCAGATGACTAACCTGCCCTGCCCATTGCCTGGCCAGTTGGCTTTTATAAGGAGGAAAGAGCTGAAGAGGCTTGAAAGGGAGTGGGGATTGGAGGGTGACCTGATGTCCTTCCCACAAAAGCCACCAACTACCTGCTTCCTCTCCTAAGCTAACAGCACTGGGGCTGGCCAGCAGGTGGAGTTGGGATGATGGGCCAGACCTTGGTTCTGCAGGATTTTGATCCATTGGACAGGATGGCAATCTGGGGAATAGAGCCAACAGCCCTGGGGTAAGGAGAAAGCTTGTGGGTGGGGATCCTGGCTCTCCCATAGGAAAAATGATGGCTGAGTGAGAGTCTCTGGGGAGGACCTGATAGTCTTCCTTCTCCCGAAGTTCCACCCTGGAGGGGACTAGGCACTTGAGACCACTCTATCCCTGAGACATGTGGTGTAAGAGGCTTTGCAACCAAAAAATACTGGGACTGAATCACCTATTTGATGGTCTAAGAACTGTGGTGAGCACTTACATTAGTTCAATTAATTGTCACAACAACCCTATGAAGTGAGTTCTATTATGATTTCATTTTACAGAAGAGGGAAGCGAGGGACGGAGAAGTTCAGTGACTTGCCCAAGGTCACACAGCTAGCGCGTGGCAGAGCAGGGATCCCAGATCAGGCAGTTTGGCTTCTAATTACCGTGTCACGCTGTCGTTCTGGGTTTGTTTGTGATTTATTCATGACATGCTGCTTGCAACGCTAGCCACTCATTGAGGGAAAATAAGGTTAAACTCCTTCCTTACACCGTTTTCAAAAAGAAACTCCAGATGTAAATGTTGACATAATTAAATAAAAAATTACAAAAGAGAATTTAAAGCTAAGACAATAAATCCAGAAGGTATGCTAGAAGACACGGATGCATTTGATTATGTAAAATTTTCTGAATGACAAACTCGACTGTAAGTGAAGTCAACGGAGTGAAGGTAAAATTGGCCAAGGGAGGGGTATTGCTAATGCATGTTGAAAAATTACTAAAAAGAGCTTTTACATTTAAGAAAAAAACTAGTAAACCAGTAGAAAAGTGAGCAAGATATGTGCATTGGCAATACACAGGAAGGCGAATCAAAAGGCTGATAAATATATAGAAAGACGTAGAACCTCATTAATGGTTAGGGATGTGCAAATGAGAACAATGTGATTATCAAAAATTAAGAAAAGGAACAACCACTATTGACAAGAACTAGGGGAAAGATCGCCTAATGGTCATGGTGGAAAAATAAACTGTGTTACAGTGCACTGTAGAATTGTATGCCTGAAACCTATGTAATCCTTGCTAACAGATGTCACCCCAATAAGTCTAACAATAAAAATGAATTAAAAAAAAAGTGGGGGGGGAATAACTATAGGATCAATAAAATGTAATTCACAAAAAAAAAAAAGAAAAAAAAAGAAAAATAAACTGTGTAGATTGGTGGGAAAGCAATCTAGCACACAGCGAGAAGGTGACTGTCTACAAGCCAAGAAGCGAGTTCCCACCAGACACTCACCTTGCTAGAAGCTTGACCTTCGCTTTTCCAACCTCAGGTACTATGAGAGAACAAGATCCTGTGGCAGCTGGGCAGTCGGTGGTGTTCTGAGAGGGCAGCCCAAGCACACTCACACGGTTTTTCTTTCCTCCCCACTCCCACTGGCTGCTATTGTCCTTCACCCTTTCTCTTTCCCAAGGCCGTTAGCAAGGAATAAATATGCAGGTTTCAAAAATCTACTCTAGAGGGAAATTTGGTCCCCTCCATTTCGTCACTGTGGCCGGAGCGTCTTACAATGCATCCTTCTCTTCTTCAAGGACTGCCCCCCAAGCTGTGTTCGCTTCCCTTCAGTGTGGTCGCACTGCCCCCGAAGGGGCTGCCTGCCCAGCTCGATCTCCTCCGGCCACACAGCAAACCACTGTGTAACTGAAACGATGGCTGAGCCCAAGGAAATACAATGGTTGTATTCCCAAGTTATTACCTCATGTTTTCATCTACTTAGAGTTCTATGGGCTTACTATTAATAATTTTTATTGTTATCAGATCCCTTTTAGGTGTTTCAGTTTACATTCCAGATGGTAAAACATAAGAACGACTTATCACATCTGCCTGTTTTTTCTGGAACCTCCCTCTTGGGATTCTCCAATCTCCTGCTCCAGCCTGGGCATCTTGTTTCCTGTGACCCCTGCACTGTCATCAGCACCATCCTCACCAAGAGGGACCCCTTTCCCAAGCCCTGTGCTTCTGAAACCCCTCCTCTAGGCATCCCCCCACCCCCACCATCACCACGGAGTGAGGAGTCTGTGAGATAAAGGGGTCAGGCCAGCCAGAACCCATGTCCCTCCTTCCAGACCACACCTGGGTACCTTGGATGTCAAATTCTCTGATCATTTTGTGCTGATTCTGTTAACTTGAGTGTTGACCTTGCTTTATGTGTGTGTATGTGTACGTGTACGTGTGCGTGTGCATGTGTGTGTGCATGTGCGTGTGCGTGTGTGTGTGTGTGTTCATATGTGTGTGTACTCTTTGGCCTGGGGAATGGCCAGGGGCATCTATGTGGAGGGGCTGCTGCTGGGCTGGAGAATGGTCAGGGCTTCTTGACTGGTGGGCTAGGGGGTCTATCCTCACACTCGAGGTCCCTTGTGGTGCTGGACAGAGCCTGGGGCTAGAGGAGGAGGAAATGGGGTAGAGGCCGGCCTTCCTCAAGTCTGCACATGGCTGCACCAGCTTGGTATGCTGGTGAATTTGCTAAGGTAGGAGTGTGCTTAGTTCATTGAACTGTTTGCTGCTTGAGTCATGTCTTTTAAATGTTTAGGTTTAAAGCATGTAGGCCCCCATTTATAATCTTGTCCCAGGCCCTGAAATGTGAAGGGTAGGCCACAGTTTCATCGTGGAAATTCTTTCCTTAACCTGTTTTCTTGAGATAAGCTCCTTATTTGCTGGATCATGTTTCTCCATTAGCTTTCACTAGGTAGCAAATCACCTCAAAACTAAGTGACTCAAACAACCAAGATTTTGATTATTTCTGATGACTTCATGAGTTAGCTGGGTGGTTCTTCTGGTCTGGGCTGGCTCAGCAGAGGCTCCTGTCTTCAGAGCCTCAGCTGGGCTGGTGGCTGGGGCCTTTTCCAACATGGCCCCCCATCCTTTAGCAGGCCAGACTGGGCTTGTTCGTGGGGTGCTGGAAGAGTTCCAGGTGTGACAGCAGAAGCTGCAAGGCCTTTTGAGAACTAAGTTTGTCCTTTCTGTCACAATCTAGTGGCCAAAACAAGACACATGGTCCGTCTGGTATCAAGAGTGGGGAAACAGAAGGAGCTGCTGCAAAGGACTGTGGTCTTTTAAAAAAAAATCTATCACAATGCACCTTCTTCTTTTCTGGTCTATTCCCCAGCTGTGCAAGAAAACAATTTCAGTAGTTTCTTCAGAGTGGTGCATGGGAAGCAAATGTTTTGAGCCTCTTCACATCTAAAACTAACAATGTGGTTTGGTGTGGGGGCCGGTCACATCAGAAAGACCAACAGTGTGATTCAGGGCCAAGGCTTTGTGTCACACCTGGAGGGACTGCAGACTGCATACAACCTGAGATCAGCTACGGGAGCTGTGTTTTCTATGTGATGAGCTCCAATAATAACTCCGCACAGCGAGGCTCCGGTGAGCGCCCCTGGTTAGCAGTGCTGCACACGTATCATCACATATGGCTCACCAGGAAGATAATGTGCCCTGACCCCATGGTCACAGGACCATGGCAGCTTTGTGTTTTGTACTTTCCCTGGACAGTACTTGGCGTGCTCCTTTCTGTGGCTAATGTTAATATTTAGTCTTTTCCTGTAATAAACTGTGCATATAAGAGCTTTCGGTGAGTTGAGGCCTTCTAGTGAATTATAGAACCTGAAAATAGTTTGAAGAGTCTCTCAAACTTGAATTGGTATCAGAAGTGCAGGAGGTCTCTCCTGTGGACTGTGCCCACTGATTTTGGCAATTGGATAAATTCTTGCCATTTCCCCCCAAAATCTTTGTGTTCTCTGATTATGCCTCTGTTTGAACACTTATTTTTGTAATATGTACATGTAGGGTGGGTACAATATCTTCTTATTTCTCAAAGGACATCCTAAGGTTTTATTTCCTGTTCCCCATTTCTCCTTCCTTCAATTTTCTGTGAATTTGTCTCTTTTGGTTCCTCTCTTTCACTTGTGCACTTTCCTGAAATGCCTGCTGATTCATCATTATCCATTCATGTTTAAGATGGGCATGAGATGGCAGTTAGAAGCCTCGTGTCCTGTGCAGGCCCTGTGGGCTGGGAGTTCACTGGGGTGATTGGCCTTTACACAGGAGGAGCTCCAAACCCGGAGGCCATCGCGAAGTGTTGCATTCCTCCCAAGCCCTCGGATGTCTTGTTATGGAGATGATATGTGATACTGTCCAAAAAGTATCCAGCCATGTGATAAGAAAAATAGAGGCGTTTATGACTGGAATTTTTTTGGACAGCTCTTGCAGACCCGGCTAAAGGAATTATGGAAATAACTTTGTCGGAATCAGATTAAAATTCATATATTCTGTCTTTGCCCTAAATTTTTACTGTTTTTAGTATTCTGGAGTCGGGCACCTCTGTGGTTCAGTTTGCTCAGAGAACATATCTTTATTGTGGGTTGGGTTGGGGACGGGAACAGAGTGTGGAAGAAGGGTGGTGCCTTGCTGCTGGGAATGGAGGAGCCCCTGACATTCCTGGTCAATAGCACTCTGAATGCTTCTCAGAAAAACCCAATGTCCTAGGGTCAAGCTTGCCAATAGCAATAGCAGAAGCTGCTGGACAATGGCTATGCTGCCCTTTGGCCTCCGGGACCATGAGGAAGTGCATGTACTTGATGGGACCTCGTTGCATCTAGAACCCTAGCAGCAAGGGCTTTTAGATCTGCAGTATAGATCTTCCACATATGTGACTGGCCCTAGGCCTCTGAGAGTCCATTAACAGTGCTTTCTGCAACAACCCATTTTCTTATAAAGCATATTTATGATGATAACCTACATGGTGATGGATATGTGTCTGGGCTGATGACAAAGCAGAATGCAAGGCTTTCCATCTTACCTCTGGTGTTAGAGGGGTCTTGAACAATGCATTGTTTTCTGGTTCGTGAACAGTGTAATTTCTGTTGAAAGTTTGGCTCAGGAGCAGGGAGATGCTGCTTCTAGCACTTGTGGCAATGATGTTGGGTGCCAACTCTGGAGTGGGAGGGCAGCGTATGTTGGTAATGTCCTTTGGGCACTTGTTCAGGAGGATGAACCAACCACTCTCATGTCAAGTACTCCTTCTGTCTACAACAGCAGCCCCCAACCCTCTGTATCTAACTCCTCACTCTTTAAAGCTCAGCCTCCCTGACATTTGGCAATTGGATAAATTCTTGCCGTTTCCCCCCAAAATCTTTGTGTTCTCTTGAAGGACAAGCATTTTGGGAAGAGAGTCTCAGCAAACCAACAGGAATAGGGATTTGCTTGGTGCAGGGACCTCTTTCTACAGGGTGATATTTTCCTCTTTGGCCCACATGGAAGGGCTGGAGATTGATATCACCAAGGTCAATGGTGGGTTCCCAGGCAAGGGGATGTTCCTTCTGAGAGGGTCTCCAATGGGCTTAGCCACTGGAGAAAGGACGGGGGTGGGACCACCGGGGAGCTCAGGATGACCACTGTGCCACCCATCTAGCCCAGGCCAGAAGTTGCTCGAGGGCTGACTTCCGTAGGCTCTCAGGCCGGCAGGGTGGCATAGGCCTCGCAACCCCTTTGAGAAATGGAGAGCTCTCTCCAAGATCATCTCAAAGGTGATCTCACCCTGCCCCTCACTTGACAGAGGGAGAAACTGAGGCACAGAGAGACTGTGACTATGTCCAAAGTTGTTTATTGAGTTCTGCAGAGCAAGGCTCGAATTCTTCATATTTTCTCCCCAGTGCCAGGATCAAAAATGTGTTGCTTTTAGCTGCTGAAGTAAGGGTGATGTCTCTCTTTTTTAAAAGCAGATACTGTGATCTTGGGTTCTGTATGCCTTGAGGTAGGACACAGACCCACAGAGACACTCCCATGGGTCCTGACACTCTAATGTCCTGGAAGGCAGGAGTTGCTGGCTGTGCCTTTTGTATGTGAGGAGGTGAGAATGCCAGGATGCTAAGTGACTCACCCAAGGACGTAATAGTAAAATCAGGACCAGATGGTGCGCTCTCCCTGGTCACCATGCCTGCTCATTCATCCTCTGAGCGCAAAGCTTCCCGAAAGATAGCCAGTATTTTCTTTGGAAACTCTCAGCCATGGGCCTTCGTCTCAGTGTCCTGGGGGTCCTGGGAGTTGGCCACAGAATCTAAGGAATTTAGAGGCCTCTGGCCAGTGGTCATGCAATGGTTTGGCCTAACATCCCTTGGCGACATGTCCCAGGTCCCCTCATATAGCCTCGTCCTTGGAGCTGGGAACAAATCATGGCCACCTGGGCTCTGGCTAGTGACATTTCATAATGTGTTTCTGTTTTGCATAGGGTCAACCGCACACTGTTTCTCAACCAGGCAGAGAAGTTCTGGAATTGTTTCTTTGCAAGCAAAATACTGTTAGGCAACCACTGTGTTGAAACACAGTGCAGCTTCTAAAACAAACCTGGGGGTTCTGCGTTTTGTCCTGCAGACTCAGCCCTCCCCGTGTGGTGGGTGCGACAGGAGAGATGGCAGTGTAGAGAAAACAGGCCACGCGGGGGCTGGGGGGCAGGGGAGCTGGGCCACATCACCTCACACCCTCTGAGTCTCAGTTTCCATGTCTTTAAAATGGGTCTGAAAGCACATAGCGTGATCAATGTTAGCAAATGAAATGAAAGCAACCACCTCTGTCTGTTCCCTTTCCAACTTCCCCCTGCAACTGAGTTCCTAGCTCCCTGCCCCACGGGGAACCCTGGTGAGATCGAGGAGGGTCGCAGCACAGCAAAGGGGCCTAGTGCTAGGGTGGGCTGGAGACTGTACCACACAAACCAAAAGTGCATAACCCACAGGAGGGAATAACCCACAGGACGAAGAACAATCCACAGATTGCTTCCCCTGCCTGCTGTGAGAAGTTCTGGAATGAACCATTCACCTGAGCATTTAAGGGGCTTCTGATAAAATGCCAAGAGCTGGGCCTGGAAGGCAGAGAGACAGGGTTATTTCTAGTTGTACGACTAGGCCAGACCCCTGTATCAGCCAGGGTCCCAGCAGGAAGCAGAGTCACCCTGTGTGTTTCTACAGAACTATCTTCCAAGGTGTGGGCAGGTAGGGAGACCGCGAGGGTGGGGGGCAGCAGAGAGTGGCCACAGTGGGCACCACCTCCCCCAGGAGGGCAAGAAGAGCAAGGGGAGCTTCCAGAGTGAGCAGTGGGGGTGCTCTCCCTGTCTCCTCTCAACTTCTGGTCTCCTGCTGGGGTCTCCTGAGGGCTGAAGAGAAAGCCTGCATGGCACCCTGCCAGGGCTCAGCGTCTGGCCCAGAGCAGGATGTATGTGTGCACACGTGTGCGTGTGTGTGCGTGTGTGCGTGCACATTTGAGCGCGCACAATGGAAGATACCAGGCTCATCCCAGGCCTGCGCTGAGCCTCGTTTCTAAAAACAGTTAAGACGGTCCTCGCCCTGCCTGCCTGTCAGCACAGGAGCAAAGCTCCTCAAACTAGCCAGCGACAGTGTCTCTGCCAGGGCTGGGTGGGGAGGATGAAGCACAGAACATACTTGTCTCCTCCCATGTTAACTCAGACATTTGTGTAAAAATTTAAATCCAATTGCATAATATAATCCCCATTTGTTTTCATTACAAATAACATTTAAAATTACTTATCAAATTCGCTTGTGTTACTTAAAACATTTTTAATTACCAAACGTGGAGTATATTTGGCACTCTGGGACCATAAAGCATGTTTGGCTTGTGGCTTCGTGTGTCCCCCACCATCCTCACCCCCAACCTAGGGCTTCTCCAGGTATAGCAGCCCGACTCAACACCAGCCACAGGCCTCCAGCCCTGCCACCAGCCGTGTCCTGCCCTGGGTCACACTGGGGAGCATGCAGCAAGGCCTCGTTCTCCAGGCTGAGGGAGGTTTGAAGGCCTGAGACAGCTCTCCGGGCCAGCAGCTGTCAACGTCAAGTAGTTCTCACAGGTGAGACGTTGTGAGGTGGACTAATATCAGGGAGTTTGGGGATGTTCCATGCCACTGGGTAAAGATGGAGGTGAGGCTAGTTTGCCCTACTGGGAAAATAGAAACGAAATCTCCCACCCTGGAACACTCCCCCCACAAAGGCAGAAGAGAAAGAATGGAAGGGTGACACGCTGTATGTCCTAGGTTCAGGATTAACACTCTACGTTTAGTTTGGTTTGACCACGTACTTTAGCTTAAAAGATTTTTTTCTTTTCTTTGCTCCCTTCCCCTCCTGCCAGTGTTATCAGAGGATGGGCCCTTGCCAGTATGATGTCCAGGGTCTTGGTGTCCTGAACAAAGAATTCAACAAGACACAGAAATAAAGTGGAAACAAAGTAGTTTATTAGAAGGAGAACGTATACTCCGGAGAGACAGGAGCAGGCCCAAGCAAGAGAGTGGCAGTGTATATTCCCTTGTCCCTTACGGAGCTCCACCTTTCTGGGCATGGGGCCTTTAGATTGACATTTTTTGATTGACAGGGCCCACTACATCACCTCTTCTAACTAAGCATGTTCCTTCCCAGAATTGAGTCTGTTTTAATGATAGTAACGAACTTCCAGGCACATGTACGATATTACGATGAAGGCCCAGGTGAAATGAAGGGCGTTGTAACTCTCTGCGCAGGCGTCAGGAACTAGCTTGAACTGGTGGGGTTTTTTGTACCCTGTGTTAGCTTTTGCCTGGAATTTTCCTGTGGTTGCTTAACTTGGGGTGGGGATTACTAATAAAAGGGTGGCATTGGGTGGTGACTACTCCAGCAAAGTGAGTTCCATGGGAGGGGTTTTGAGATCCCCCCTTTTCTATCTGCCTTCCTCATGTTCCTCTTGAGAGAACGTGATCCCCGTAAATCTCTATGGGAAGTTCAGGGACTAGAGGTCTCACCTTCCGTATCTGCTTCCTGCTGTCCGTATCTGCTTCCTGCTGAGTGTGGTCATTGTCCCTACCTGTTGGGGATTTACAGAGCTCTCAGCCTATCTGATCTAAAAGAGGGAAGGGCAAGGATCTTGAGATCCGCCTGGGAGACTGCGTTGACTTCTTTAGCTGGATGGGCTGGAAGCCTTCCTGGAGTATGAAATGGCTCCTAGATGAGGAGAAATGAATTCATTTAATAGATTTAAAAGTATTGGCCCAAGAAGCAGGCCCCGAAAACACTGTCACAGGGTGGCTATGTGATGGAAAGTCTGTTTATCGCCATCGAGTCTGCGGCCTGTTGACTTGTGCCCTAGCTGCCCATTTGGGTGTTATCATCTACCTGGGGTCCAGAAAGGTCTGGAAGGAGTGCTGACCCATAGTGATTATAATCAGTAAGCTGGTGGACCTGAACTACAAGTTATAGGGTAATTACCTATGGCAGGATGTAGGGGATTCAGGCTAGGAACAATCTATTGCTTAAGGTTAGGGGCCAGGGAAAACTGATCAAGAAAATGATTAAGACTATGGACTAGGAAAAAGGTGAAACTGGTTAGGTGAAGAACTAGGGAAAAGGAGGCTAGAAATTCCTATAGTGAGGAGCTCTTTCGTTTGGCCCGTATCACCAGCTTAAACCATGGTCCGTATATATACCAGTTCCAATGACTACTTCAAGACTGAATGCCTGCCTTGTACATTTAGGAGAACTAGGCTTAAAAATTTGTTTCTTCAAGATTGCAGGCTACCTCCGAAATCTGTTTACATTGACTTGAAGTTACTGCCTCCCTACATTTGTTTTGTTAACAAGCAGAGATTTCCCTCTGCCAACTTCTTGGCCCCAGACCGCCTCGCCAACCCTCCTTGGCTCCTTTTTTTGCCTCTTCTTGTGTGCTTACGATACCTGCGGATCTGGGAGATGGCCTTTGGACAGGAGTCCGCCGTTCTCCCAGAATGCTGGCATTTTGAATAAACCTGCTTTGCTTTCCACCAACCCTGTCTCTTGATTATTGGCTTACTTGGGACAGGCAGCCAGATGTGGTAACAAAAATAAATAAATAAATAAAATAAACAATTTTGTTGTTAAATAAGCATTAGACCACAGTGGGATGCTCATCCCAGGCAATCTGCTAAGAGATTGCAAAGGCAGAAGGAAACTGATAGAAAAGAGCCTGATAGAAAAGAGCCAAAACACTGGGCGATAGTGACAAGCTTTATTAAGCGACCTGCCAGGCTGTCTCGCAATGGGAGAGTGGCCGCTCCCACCGTTGGGAGGGTAGTTATATAGGTAGGAGGGTTTGGTGGGCAAACTGCAGAGGGAAGTATAGGTGGCTACTTCTGATTGGTCAGGGATAGGTTTCAATTTCCTGGGCTAGGGTGAGTTTCAGTTTCCAGAGCTAAGCTGAGTCCCCGTAAGGTAAAGGAAGAGAAGGAGAGGTCAACTGATTAAGATGATGGATCGGGAGCCATGTTATGCTGAATCCATCAGAAACCTTCCTAATTATATGGACAAGTTGGTACAACGCATTGCTACCTGTTCTCAAGATAATCAGCAACTGGTCCTCATGTAAGAGGACCAGTCAGCACCACTTGTCACACACAGTTCATCATAAATGTACCTAGTAAGTGGGGTCATCATCTGTGCTGGTTCATTGATTTTTATACATATTAAAAAAAAAGAGAGAGAGAAACTTATCTTTAGGACAGGAAGTAGTTTTGCAACTTGGAGCCAGGCTCCTGTCTTCCCACAGAAATTGGGAGACATGCTATCTCCCTGGATATTTTCATTTCAAAGAAATGGCTCCCAGTTCCTGAGAAAGACATGCCTGGGTCACAAAGCTGGCGAGAGGCTTATGCAGCTTCTAAAAAGGGTTTACATACACGTCAAAGAGACAGAAAAAGAACTCAGACATTTTCTGTGGTCAGTGCTCTAAGAAAAGGGAGAGGAGAAAAGTCTTTTCCTTTATTTTCAACAAGGAGAATTCAGCCTCTTGCTTTTAATTTATATTTATTCTTACAGCCCCTAAGTGGGGAAGCACATAGCAAGTTCCACTGTCAGCCAGCTAGCTGTTATTCTTAGGGTGTGATTTAAACTAGAGTGAGGGTGGACAGCCAGGGTAAGGCCAGCTGTGCAGCGGAGTGGCAGGGGGTGGCGGGGGGGTGGGGTGGGGTGCTCTTTATGGCTAAGGAAATGGTTGAAGCTTGGGAGACTTGGGACTGAGACTAAACAGGATAGTCAGCTAGGGTTTCTGCAAACACACTATTAGCATTTCTATGGCTAGAGAGCAAACTTAGTGGAGCTCAGACAAAGCCTGCAGGTTCTGGGGGCCTGGCTGGAACTGGGAGAGGCAGGAAGGTGTGGCCTATGCCTGGGAGGAGGGAG
Organism: Lyroderma lyra; assembly: GCA_004026885.1. Classification (NCBI taxonomy): domain Eukaryota; kingdom Metazoa; phylum Chordata; class Mammalia; order Chiroptera; family Megadermatidae; genus Lyroderma; species Lyroderma lyra. The sequence continues at coordinate 77,117 of PVJL010001003.1, read as the reverse complement.
GACTGCTCCTACTTTCTAATTCTCTCTTACTCAGTTCTCTACCTCTGCCCTCAGGCAGCACCTCTGCTTCCTTCTAGAAAAGACACACAGACACACTCAGCATTTAGATTGTTGTTTCACTTGGGTTTCTTTGCGCTTGCTCCTTAGAAATGAGAGAAAGAACAGGACACACACACACACACACACACACACACAGAGAGAGAGAGAGAGAGAGAGAGAGAGAGAGAGAGAGAGAGAGAGAGAGGAGGGAGAGGAACTGCGAGAAACTCAATTAGTAGTTTTCCTGGGGGTGTAGGACAGCGCTAAATACCAAAAGTTCAAGTAAAACTTGAAGATCTAATTGGTTTTATTCAATGCTTCATGAATTGAGCAGCATCTCAACTATTACGTATAATAGAAAGGAGCATCATTGAAAAGAGGAAAAGTTTATAAAGCCAAAAAGGAATGGAAAAAGGAAATTATCAGCAAAGAATGCATTGTTTCAGGCAAAGTTGCTCTCCCAGGGGGCTGGAAGGGGTCTATCAGTGGTTACCTCATTAGTGCTGACCAGGAAATTCCACCTTGACTGACTCAAGGTCACATTCCTAGGGAAAGTTGAAACTGTGAAGGGCCAACAATAGAAGTAGTATGCTACTATTATCATGTGGAAATCCTCTGGGCCTTTAAGCATCACTATGTTTGGAAATTTCAGTTCACTAAAGCATCAAGCTCTCTTGTCCCAGTGGCTGGGTCCACTGCCAGGTCTTCCTTTTAAAGGTGTTCAGAGGAAACTCCAAAGGGATTTCCAGGACCAAGCTGCTCTGACTGGGGAAGTTCCCTGCTGCCCCCACCTAGACTTTGCATGCTCCCACAGTGTGCGACCAGGTGACATCACCTACACCTTGTCTAGGCAGGTGGGAGCTGTGTCCACTTCCTCCACTAGGGGCACCATTGAGGTCTCAGTGCTGGATCTCGGCTGGCATGGCCTCACCCTCCACCCTGGGTCTCTTTTAATAAGTCCACTTGAACAATGAGAAAAAAGTGCAGAAATAAAATGGATCACTATGGTCAGGCTGTTAAATTATCAAAACCTCAGGCACAAGGAAATGACTCTATTCTTGCTTTAACAAGCTTGGATACTTAAAACTTTTGAACTTTTCATTTGTCCATCAGTGTCTGGTTGTCCACAAACTTCTGAAGGATTTAAGAAAGAATGCTCATATGTGGGAGAGGTGTATATCTTAAGAAAGAATGTTTCTTTCTCCAGACCACTGGACATCTGGAAGGTTACTATTCTGGGCCAATTGGTAGACTAAATATACAGGATTGACTTTTCTCAAATGTGTGCTTTTCACTATAAAAATGCAAACTTTTCTTTCTCTTTTGAAGCACTCTATGTGTTACCTGGTAGTGTTCTTGATTTGCAGGTCCTAAGACCCTTGAATAAATCATTTTTATTTATTTCTCACAAAAGACTTCTGATTCATTTACATTTGATCAACAATAGCTTACAGTACACAAAGAAGTAAAACACACAACCAGATACTCAAGGGTCCTGTCTCAAAGGATGTGTGGATTTTCTCAGTGGGATTGTAGACTTATCAAGGGCAGTGGGCTAGGTTGAATAGTCTCATTTCTACATACTGCTTGGCACAACGCTAAACTGACAGTCAATAATTTATTGAATTGAAGAGTTCTTACTACACAGGTTTTCTCAGATCTGACCCTGTGGACATCTAATACAATACATTTAATAATAATAATAATAATAATAATAATAATAATAAATATTAAAAACTTACTGTAAGTAGTTACTATAGTCAGACACCAAAGCTAAGTGGATTATCTATAAATTATCTCCCTTAATTCTCCCAACAATTTTTAGCAGGTACTGTCACCTTTTAATCCACCGATAAACAGGGACACTCATAGCAGCTAAATCAATGGCCTAAAGTCACACAAATATTGGTTAGTAGGTCTGGGATCAAATCCAAGTTGGTCTTTTTCCCCTGAAATACTAAATAGCCCTTCATAAAAATGCAAATACTGTAGTAATGGTGTGATGCTCCTTCCCAACCTCCTCCAGAAGAATTATAGTAAGAAGGAAGGTAGCATTTTGTAGACAATAGTGTCTTCTATGCATATGGCTTTTTATTTATTTATTTATTTGTGTGTTTTGGGGTTTATATTTTTAACTATTTTTGAGGAACATTTGCAAAGTCCACATGATAGATCCCCACATTATCCTGGCAAGCTGGTCAGGAGAGGCGCTGCTGTGTTTTCCTTGAGGAAGGAGGCCCAGAGAGGCTGTGATTTGCTCAAGGACCATGGGCTGGGGAGTGACAGTGTTCAGCCTGGAACAGGAGAATGCTCACTCTGGTCCCGGAAAAGGCAAAGGAGCGGGTAGGCTATGTTGGATCTGGGATCCCCAGGTCTTGGGCTGGAGGCTCAGAGGCTGGTAGTAACAATGTCCGTCAAAAAAGCTTCGGTCTCCTACTTGATCACAGTAATAGTGTTTAGAGTATGTTACTTGATACAACACAGAAATACAAAAAGCCACACTGACTCACCAGTGCTTTCAATGAATTTTTATTTTATAGATCAACAGCAGAATCTTTGTGCCCTTGATAAATGACAAGTTAGGCATGTGAGAATATAATGAATTACTGTCTTGATAATTCCTCGGGGAAGGTAAGGATTTCAGGACCTCTATAATTCCTACCTTCCCCATTCTTCATGCCTGCCCACTTCTTCTCTGGCCTCTCCACCCCAGGTTTGTAAGGAAGGCTTCAGAGGAAGACTCATTTCAGGACTACCTGCCAAGGTTTTGGGAATGAGGGGCTTCTGGGGTCTAAGATGGGAAGGTGGATCACCCTGAAGAAAGTCCTCAGAACAGAACCCCATTGCTGGCTATTACCAGAAGGGCAAGTTCAGCAATGAGAGTCAGCCTCAGGTGGCTGCTGCAGACCTAGAGCAGGACTAGGATGAGGTTTGGACGGATGTCTTATGTTCATGGATATGCCAGGAGGAGAGGCTTAGACAGTGGGATTTTGTGTAGGGTGCAGGTAGGTTTAGGAGGAGCTGAAGTGTTCAAATGTTTTTCACCAGAGTGTTGTTGTGGTTCTTACCTTCCACGGTCATCAGTGGCCAGGAAGGGGTGGTGACTCACGATGCTGATTGTCTGGGTACCACACACACTTTCTGTGGGACAGGATGATGGGTGAGTGTAACTGTCCTATTCTGGCCACTGTAGAGAATGAACAGGTAAGGTTTCTCTTCTTCCCAGTCTGGGTAGGAAAGCTGAGCCTTCGGGTTTTGAATTTTGACCTCTTGTTGTAGGGCATAAACAAATATCTTATAGCCTATTGTACAGAACATGCCTGTTGAAAATAAATGACCACCCCAATGAGAAAAGCAGATTATTTATTCCGAGTTGGCTATCACAAGGGAGTCAGTCACTGTCACTTGGTTTTGGCAGAGACTCAGAGGCAGGCAGAGGAGTGGGGAAGATTTATAGCGGAAAAAAGGGAAGGTACAGGTGTTCTCTGTGGGAGGCTGTCGGCCTGGGGAGGCGGGAGGCGGGCCAACTAGAATCCAGGTGTCCTATGTGTTTGGTTAGGAGTCATATTTGACTTTCTCGGGCTGGTTTTAAGTTAGTAGTGCACGAGAGAGGGGGACATACATTACAGCAGCTGTCAATACCTGGGGACCAATAGTTACAGGCAAGGGTTATTGTTTGGCTTCCTGGACTGGTTGCTAGAGATGGTGGTCAGATTTCCTGGGCTGGTTGCTGCAGATTGTGGGTCAGAATTCTATTTTTATATGTGGTCTGGCCATGATCTGTTTGTATATTTAGTCTCTCACCTCTTCCTCTCAGCCTGGATTGACCCAGATGAAGGAGGGATGGGAGAGCAAAAGTAAAGCTCAGTCAATTTGTGTTGAAGAAAAAAATGTGTTTCAATGGAAAACTATGCATCATCCATAGTATACCCTTCAGGACAGGTTATCAGAGTCTAGCCCTGTTCATTATGTTGGAGCTATCCTGCAGCTCTTTGTAAGTTGTAGGAAAACTGATAAGCATGTAAGTTGTGTCCTGTCTGGTAGAGATTTGATTGGCTCCCCACCACCCCAACCCTGACCCTCTTGAAAAAAATCATTTTCCTCCATTTGCGATTCATCTCAATATTTTTTTATAAACATAAATCTGTGCTGGTTAGACTTCCTTCAGTCTGGTTATAATATCTGCTTGCATCCTTCCTGTCTTTTTAATGCACGTTTATTTTTATACTGGTGGTGCCAAAAAATGTACACACATTTTAAGAGATTTTATCTATGCATTACTTTTCAAAGTTGAATTGAATTATGATAGGAATGTGTAGTATGACATTTGCTCAAAAGATGGTGTTAATCAAATGAATGCTACTAGAGTCACTATGTGACAGGCAGGACCGTCAAAGAAAATGGTGGAAGTACGGTTGTTCAAGGAGCACAAGACCATTTTTGAGTGGTATTTGAAATTCGAGAACGTAGTGGAAGTACAATGACAATGGAGGCTTGAGTATGCAACAGAACCTGCAACATGCCTAACAATTGCATGCATTCGTGATAATTTTGAGATGCGTGGTACTACCGTGTGTGATGTGCACGAGGAGAGATCCAGGAGGCCTCACACAGCAGCAAATCCTGCTGCTTCTGCTATGGTGTTGAAACAGTTCACCACTTTGAGCACCTCTTGAAATTGCAGAAGTCAAACCTGACTTGTAGTCATCTTTTGTTATTGGTATATATTGAATATTACAATTTTAATACCTTTTTTTCCATTCTTAAAATGTGTTTTTTGGTACCCTCTGTATTTGTATGAGAGTCATGATATTACTCCCTTCTCAAAAGTATTTTTAAATGTTGTGTGTGTGTATGGATGGCAGCCAGTGTCCCTGGAGATCAGGTACAAAGCAGCGTGGCCTTGAGAGTGAGCAGGGTCTTTGGGGCTGGACTCCTCTGTGAAGAGGGTTTTTCACATGGCTCCCGGAAAGAGAGTAAAGATAACGCTGGTGAGGTCCTTCCTGTGGATTCTTGTTTGACTCTGGACTTGACTGAGATTGAATTTCTCACCAAGTCTAACTAAAGTAAGGGTGTCTGTGGTGGTGGAAGTGGGGGCTCAGACCAGATTTAATTTGATCTGCAAAAATTAAGCAATGTGAAGTGTCTTGCATGTAAAATTGATGGAGTGAATGTCATAGTTGCTTGACCTTGGAGGTTGGTCTGGGCTTGCTAAGAACATTTCTGTGGCATGTATCTATACTATAGACTCATTACAATTCCAGTTGATTTGGAAACAGGCACATTTGGAAAAACTGGTGTGCAAATTTCTGCTGAGAAAGGGAGGGTATGGAAGGTCATTTTAAAGATCTTATTTCAGACTCTAAAGCAGCAGCCACGACAATCACAGCACAGAAACTTCCCAAAATAAAACAGAGTCATGCATATCAGAAACACTACTTGGTATTGAAAGAACTCAGAACTGGAAGATTGTCTACAAATAAGTAATAAACATTTATTTAAGGGTCTTAGAGTTTGCAAACTGGGAACACAGCTAAGCCAAAACTCAGAAGTGTTCTAAAGAAGAAAGAAAAGTTAAGAGTTCTTACTGTAGAAAGTACAATCTTGAGAATTATCAGTACTGCATTCTTAGCCCCAGGACCGGTCCAGGACAATAATCAGTCAAATGTTAGGCTGTCTGAATGCCAGGTGATCTGGAGGATGGGTGCCAGCAGATCTGGTCACATCTGGTGGTCTGGATAATGGATGACAGGTGGTCTGAATATGTGAGTCCTTCAGAGGGTAATCAGAGGGCTATCCAGAGGTCTGGTGTACATCCAGGTATTTACATATAACAAACTAATGTATATCCAGGAATTGGTGCAGGTCTGGAAAATTCAAAAGTTTAACTTTCCAGGCTAGTTAGAATAAAAATACAATCATTTCCTCAGGCTTCAGCTTTCCTAAGGTTAATAGTTTTAGCATCTTGGTTAAAGTGACTCCATCTCATATAGTACTATCTTGACTCTTTCCTCACTGGAGAGAGAGAGGTGTGCAGGGGTGATATCAGAAGTGAGGACATGGCCATACCCCCTACTCAAGACTGGGCCTGACTCCTGAGACATGGGTCAATGTGATGGGCAGGGAGCAGGGCTGGCTTGCTGCCCATGATGAAAGCAGTGAACTACCGGCACCTGAGGGCATTTTTGAGGAACACATGGCCTTGGGAGTCATGAGGAGGAGGGCTGGAACCTGGCTAAATGGATCGGCTGAGACTCTGGAGCAGTAATGGTAGCTCGTGGAAGCTGAGAAATGATATTGCTGAGGAAATGCCTTAGGGTTTCTGGTGTGTATGTGCCAGGGATTTTGGCTGGATGACTGAGGACTCAAAAACACAGCAAAACACATCTGTGGGCGCCTATCAGAGAACTGGTTATTTTAGCTCCTTAAAAGCCTTCCAGGTATGGGTTGAAGTTGGGACTTGAGATCACTGGGTACTGGCAGAACTCACTGATCTTGGAAACTCAGAGACTGAATATATAAATGGACAATGGCCAGGATATGAATGAAGACAGAACTCTGACCCAAAATCTATAGTAACCAGACTGCCGTGTGTAAGTCAGCCTTGTAGGAAGCCAGAGTACTTCTCTAGCAGCCAGTCCAGGAAGCCAAACAATAACCAGTAACCCCTACCTCTAACAATAGGCCCCAAATGGCCAGAACTGAATCAGCTGCCCTAATTTTTGCCCCTGCTTCCAACTTAGGACCAGTTAGAGAAAGCCAAATCACAGCTCCTCCTATCACCAAGGATGTCCCCCATCCAGTTGGCTCACCTCCTGCTTCCCCAGGCCCATAGCTTCCCATCAAGGCCCACCGAACCTTCCCTTTTCCCACCATAAACCCTCCCCACTCCTCCACCTGCTTTTGAGTCTCTGTCAAAACTAAGCCGTGGTGGCTGACTCCCTTGTTAGAGCCAGCTCTGAATAACAGTCTTTACCGGTTCTCATCTGAGTGGTCTTTGTTTATTTTCACAAAAACATGGCTCACACCCATGAAGACACCTAACACAGAGTGGTCTGTCCAGCCAGGAAAGCTCCTGACTCAGTTTTCTTCCCAGTTCCCTCAATTCCTGGAGGTAGAGTGAGAAAGAGGAAGGGGAAACAAGGCTTGGGGACAATTTCAGTGGCTCCTTGGGCCTTGGTAGTAAGGAGACTGGAAGAAATGTCACAAGAATGGGACTCCTGACTGCTGCTTTAGGTGCCTGGGAATTTCAGAGAGCTGGATCCACCTGAAATCCAATTGCTGAGTCATGGGTTCCCCAGAACCTGGGCAACAGGCATGTGTGGTGGCCTGGGGTGTGTGCAGACGGTCTGGGACTGGGAGAAGGGGACCCAGGCTCATGAGCAGATGAGAAAACCAGTCAGGTGTGGATGATGTTAGGGGGCTGGCGTTTCTAACTTAAAAAATCACTTTGACAATCTAATTTTACATTTAGTGAAAAATTACAAGATTAGTAAAAAGAATTCCCACAACATTCAGCCAGATTCCCCAAATGTTAACGTTTTATTATATTTACTTTGTTTTTCACCATCTCCCTTCTGTGTGTTTGTGTATTATTTTTTCCTGAATTGTTAAAAGTAAGTTGTCAGCATGTACCCTTATTCTTAAATGTGTTACAGTATGTTTCCTAAAGACAAGGAATTATCTTATGTAACCACCACACGATGATCAAAATTAGGTCATTCACGTGATATTATTACCTAATGCACAGATCTTATGTGGATTTTTCCATTTGTCCCAATAATGCCCTTTGGAGCAGAAGGAATCCAAGATTATTTGTTGCATTTGGTTGTCATTTCTCCTTAGTCTCCTGTAATTTGGATGGGGTTAGTCTTTCTTTGCATTTCATGATATTGACACTTGAAGACTGTGGGGTCGGGGATTCTGTAGAAGGTTCTTTGCTTTCTGTCTGGCATTGGCTCCTGATTAGATTCAGGGTTGCATAATACCTTTGGCAGGAACACCAAGGTGAGGCTGAGCTCTCTCAGTGCCTCAGGTAAATTGATGTCCTATATGTTATGTATGATATTTGAGGATCTGAGATTAAGTTTTGCCCCAGGTCCTGCAGACATTCCAGTTAAGATAGCTCAGGCCAAAGGTCAACCCACACCCCTGAGGAGGCTCTCTGTCATCTCTGTCTCAATCAACAACCAACTGAAGGTCAGAGTGGTTTATTTTTTGATGAAAACAGTGAGCTATTAATGTGCATGGTACAATTTAGAAATAAGCTCTCATTGCTGAGATTAAAAGTATTTGAGATGAGTGGCTCTAATATTTTAGAGAGTGTTTTCCATTCTTGCATAAGTAAGACATAAGAATTCCCCTTAGGTTCATCTTGTATCCAGCCCAGGTCACTGGTGGCTTCTAGTAGCCTCATGCTGGCTTGGCCTCGGCTTGAACCAATATTTCATGCCAGGTAGTGGTCAGAGTACATATAAGAATGGAGAACTGGAACTTCCTTGAGCCTACTAAATAGGAGATGTGAACATTATTTTGTCTTCACGTGCTAATAAATGAATTTAGTTAGAAATGTCTGTATATGTATGAGGTAAATCTTCCTTTCTTGGTAAACTGGTGGCGAGGTTGTGGTATGGAGTTGCCAGTCCCTACCGTCTTCAGACTTCTTCTCCAGCTAATATTATCTATCAGGTCCATTTACAACTGATGGCAATTCCTTCATACTGTCACCGAGCATCTAAGAACGCACAAGAGCCCTCCTGTAACTTCACGAGAGAGAAAGCTGGATGTGTCTGTCACATATCTTACATTGGTAAACAGGACACATGGCGATTGAAAGGCAAGTCCTGCTCAGACGACAAAGCTGTGTGTCTTCAACTCAGCTACACATTGGAATTTCCCTGGGAATCCAAAAAATCCTGATGCCCAGGCCATATTTCAGACCTGGGACTTCAGAATATCTATGGATGAGCCCTGGGCATCAGGAGTTTTCAAGTTCCCCAGGTGATGAGCAGGTGTGGCCTGGGCTGAGGACCACACAGATTAGACAGCTAGGACCACCTTCCTGCCTCTGAGAGAGCAGGGGCCAAGAGGGGCCAGAAAGAGCCTTGGAGCGTCCTTTGTAGTATGGATGGCAGGCAGACTAGGGGGCTGCAGTGCCGTGGAGACGACCCCTGGCCCCATCTCTTTTGGTAGGTCCTCCTTCCCTCCTCTCCACCTCCCAGAAAGGTCTAGGGGAGGGACAAATAGCTCACACAAAGAAGGCCAGTTGGGGATGTGGGGTGGGATTGGTGCCCAGTACTGGTGAAATTCAGTGTTTGCACACCTGCTCACTGCCCATCGCGGGAGGAAGGTGTTCATGTTGTAGGGCCATGCTCCAGGATCTCTGGAAACTCCCTTCTGTAAGGTTTGGTCCCATGTTCAGTTCCCTTCCCGTCGTGGATGCGGCCCGCTGGTGGGGCTGCGGTGGTCCAGGGCTTCAGCACCACTCAGCCTCCGCCCTTGCGGGACACTGGGCAGGGAACGTCTCCATGCTGGGTGCAGCCCAGCTCGTTTCTGAGGAAACACTGTTGACGTGTGACTATCTACCTGGTTCTCAAGGTGAGAGGAGGGCCCCAAAGAACTCAGTGATGCCTCTGTTAGCTTACTTAAAGGTGGCCAGCAAGCCCGGTGTTGTGGTCCTCACAGTCATGGTTATGACTTTGGCATTATGACAGGGACAAAAGCCAATTGTGATTGTTTGGGAATGAAGTCCCACTGAAGGAGGTTAACCAAGAGGGAGCTTTGTTTGATAAGGCAGAGAGGCCTCTGGGAAAGGGAGCAAGGGGACAATGTTGCCTGGAGAGCATGGGATTCAGTGCTGGCCGGGTAGGGGCTGGTGTCTGCAGGATGGGCTTGTGGTCAATGGTCAGGGTGACTGAGGCCAGAGGCTTTTGGAAAAGAGTGGCAGCCCTGTGACTAAGCTTGTGTCCTGTAGCCACAAGACTATGTCCTGATTTTGTCCACTAATGAGACCACCATGGACCTTTCTCACTACCAGACTAAGACCAAATTCAACTGTGACCCTTATCACTGTGTTTCAATCAGGGGGCTTTAAGTGGTCAAGAGCTTCTCTGGGAGATGAGAAGCAGTCATTTTAGAAGGGGCTGCTCTGAGTCCCCAACCACTTACAGAGCAGAGACCTCAGCCTGCTGAGGTCTGTGTCAGCACCTTCTGATGGACTCATTGCTCATTTCCTAGCTGCAACTTTGAACCCAGGAGTTCTCTGGGGCCTCATTGTTCAAACTGCTCAGCTCTGTCTAACCAATGTGAATATCCAGGTAGGAAATTGAAAGTTCATTACTGTGAGAGCCAGGGCTCTGATGAATGCAGACTGACCAGATGTGGGGGAAGTGTCACTCGGACAAAGGTCTGCAGTCCCCTGGGAAAGGTTCTAGAAACAGTCAGGAGACAGAGACCAGGCAAGGAGTAGGGCCTGGGGCCAAAAGGCATGTTCTGGCAGGAAAGGGGCACACGTTGTCCCCAGGGTCTGGGGATGGGGAGCAGGTTTGGAGTGTGGAGGTCCTCCTGGGGTGAAACCCAGCTTCTTTTCCTTATGAGCTGTGTGACTGAGGCTCATTGCCCTTCAATTTTCTTATCACCTCACTAAAGTGAGCTGACACTGCTCAGTGCCTGGTGGCGTGGGAACTTAAATGGAAAGATACATGTTGTGTATTGAACCCAGTGCCTGGAACAGAGAATGGACTTCATAAACATCAGTCCCCTTTGTGTCCTTTCACAGAAGTGGGGTTCGCAATGGAGCTGATCGTAAGGACGAAATTGAGAGCTCAGTCATCAGAACTAGGATCTCTGCGACTGCCTGCTTCCTTAGGGGTCCATCCTGCAAGACCAGGCCAGGCGTAAGCACCATTGTAGCAGATGCTCAGGAATGTCTCTGGAAGGGAAAACGGAGCCCATTTCACCAACTCAGGCTTGCCTCCTGTTCCCCACCCATCAACTCTCTACTTTACCTATCTTGCCTTGCCTCCGTAGATGTCATGGCTTTCGAAGCACCTGGACCAGTTTCCTGGCCTCTGACCTCTCTTTCCCCAGGTGTGTGGCCCTAGATGTCTGCGTGCAGCCAGGAAGCAGCTCCTGCAGGTCCCAGCCTGACCTGGGAGAGAGCCTGGGCAAGAACAAGATCAAAGGCCTGGGAAGACTGACTAGACACTGAGCCAGTAGCCCGGGGCCCCCTAAATCCCTTCTGACTGCAATAGGTTGATCCCAGTTCCCAGGGAGGGGCTGTGCACATGGGTGGAGGCCAAGAGCCCTGGAAGCTGAGGCTGGGAGCAAGGCAAGCCAGCACTCAGCCCTTGGACAAAGAGGGATCTGTTTCTGGGTGGATTTCTTGACTAGCAACCTTTCTTGGATCTCACATCATTGCATTTCAGGCTGGTTCTTTATGTCCAGTGCACTTATTTGTTGGTGTTAATGGTGTGGTGGTTGGTTGACATTGATGGCTTTACTTTGGGCACAGAACTTTCCTAAATGTTGGTATAATCATAAAACAACCCTATTATTGTCCCCACTGTACAGCGGAGGAAACCAAGGCACACAGAGGTTAAGAATTGTGCCCAGAACTTCTCCCAGGAAGATATACAAATGGCTAAAAGATACATGAAAAAAATGCTCAACTTTACTCACTATTAGGGAAATTCAAATAAAAAATACAATGCTACGCAACCTCACACCTGTGAGAATGGCTGTTATCAACAAGACAAGGAATAACAAGTGCTGGGGAGGATGTGGAGAGAAAGGAACTCTCACACACTGCTGGTGGGAGTGCAAACTGGTACAACCACTGTGGAAGGCAGTGTGGAGGTTCCTCAAAAAACTAAGAATACCGTTACCATATGACCTAGCAATTCCACTTCTGGGTATTTACCCCTCAAATTTGAAAACTTTAGTCTGCAAAGATATATGTACCCCATGTTCATCGTAGCACTATTCATGGTGGCCAAGTCATGGAAACAGCCAAAGTGTCCTTTGATAGATGACTGGATAAAGAAGCTGTGGTGCATACACACAATGGAATATTACTCAGCTATAAGAAATGATGAAATATTGCCATTTATGACAACATGGATGGACCTTGAGACCATCATGCAAAGTGTAATAAGCCAGACAGAAAAAAACCAAGTGCTACATGATTCCACTCATGTATGTAAAACAAAGCTAAAGGCAACAAACAAGCAAAAACTCATGAACTGGGAGTTCCCTGATAGTGTAGTGGCTTAAGGCTTCGGCGCTGGCGCTGTCAGTGCTGCGGCCTGGGTTCGATTCCCAGCCAGGGAGCTACCCACATACCAAAAAGCAAAAACAAACAAACAAACAAAAAAACAAACAAACAAAACCTCATGAACACAGTCAATAGTTTAGTGGTTAGTGGTTACCTAAGGGTATGGGGGGAGGGGAGTGGGAGAGAAGGGACAGGGTCTCAAATATACGGTGATGGACAGAGAACTGCCTCTGGGTGATGAACATATAACACAACACATAGAGGATGTACTGTAGAATTGTACACCTGGAACCTATCTAATTTTTTACTAAACAATGTCACCTCAATACATTTAACAATAATAAAAAAAAGAATCATGCCCAGGGTCTCTAACTTGTAGAGAGAATCATATTCATCTTTGCACTTCAATGCCTTGAACTCAGTAACTGCTTAATAAATGTTAGGCTTCACTGAATAGTGACTGACATTGCTTGTGCATTTTGTGCATTTCCCACCAACTCTTACTCAGCAGCACCTCTGTTTTGGGGGTGACTATTCAAGGTCAAGGGGCAGCATCTAGTCCTTTGGTATGAGGGGGGCTGCACTTCTGTCTAGGACCCATACCCTGAGCCGGGGACTCGCTGTGCTGGTCTGGGGCCCAGAGCCAACCTTGGGGTGTGATCAGGCTTGAGGGGGTAGGCTGGAAGAATGCCTCTCACTTAACTTACCTGGGAAGGCATTTCACTTCTGGCCTCTTTCCAATTGGCAACAATAGCAAAGTAATTAACTTCTTGATGTGATGTGATAGGCTCAGTGCCCCCAGAGTGAAATATTGTTAGAAAAAGAAAATGATCAACATACCCACCCTTTCTCTGCAGGGTACATGACATTCTGGATTGAACTGTTGTGTTGCTACATGCTGGGGAGTGAGGGCATGGCTTCGGTCTTGATGGAGATATTTGCCATCTTTCTTTGTGTATTTTAATCTTAGAATGTGGATGGCCAACCCATAAATAGTGCCTATTCTATCTTTGCAGAGTTCTTAGTTAACCACCACCACAGCCACCACATGTGAGCTGCACCAAGTCCTGGCATTGAGGTGGCCACTCTCCCCCTGACAGCTACCCTGTGGAATGGTGATGAGTAGAATGGTCTCAGGGACATAGGGTCTTATTTGGAATCTCAGCTCCAACACCAACTCTGTGTGTATGAGTTACCACACACGGGGTGGTTTGGAACAATATTATTTGTCTCATAATTCTGGAAGCTAGATGTCCCAGATTGAGATGGTGGCAGGTCCGTGCTTCTGATAGCTCTAGGGGAGGGTCCTTCTTTGCCTTTTCTGTATCCTGGTGTTACATGCAGTTTTTGGTATCCCTTGGCTTGTAGATGCATCACTCTGCTCACATAGCTGTCTTCTCCTTGTGTCTATTCCCATTGTCTTCCCTTTCTCTATCTGCAAAACAGGGCTGGCAATACATTGTAATACTTACTTTGTAGGGCTGTTGGGATGATTATATAAGTCTGCATGTAAATTATGAGCTTGGACTAGAGGCAGGCAGTTAGTAAATGGTCTATGGGTGAGAGCGGGCATTACCATGACCCTCTTCTGTGTGTGTCTATCTTGGTCCAAATTTCTCCTTTTTATAAAAACACCACACATATTGGATTAGGGTCCACCCTAATGACCTTATTGTAACTTGATTGCCTCTGTTAAAGACCCAGTTTCAAACTTAGGTCACATCCCGAGGCACTGGGGGTTAGGACTCTAGCTTGTCTGTTTTTTGCGGAAGTGGGAGAGAGAGACACAGTTTAGCCCATAACACTGTGTTACCTTTGACAAGTTACTAATGGTGTGCACACTTTAGTTTCTCTATCTGCAAAACAAGGCTGGCAATATATCATAATACATATTTTGTAGGGCTGTTGGGATGATTATATAAGTCTGCATGTAAATTATGAGCTTGGAATAGAGGCAGGTAGTTAGTAAATGGTCTGTGGGTGAGAGTGGGCATTACCATGACCCTCTTCTGCAGGAGATTAAGATGGCTTGCTGAGGATTTGAAGCTGAATTAAGAACCTAAGTCTACGTGGACCCAGAGATGGCTCTGGGAAAGGCCACTGCTGAGAGGTCACATGTCCTGGTTCTGTACAGCTGAAGGAGGCTGAGTGCATCCAGAGAGCACAGAGCCTCATCTAGAAAATGACATTCTCCTTCTGCTTCTTCAAAGCCAGCAAGGCTCACTCAAATACTCATTGGGAAGCAGGGATGGCGTAACCCTCCAGTCTTTAACTTGGGTGAAATCTTACCACCTGTGGCTTCCTCAACTATAGAGGGGAACCAGAGTGGACCCAAGGCTTTTCTTATGCTGACAACCGATGGGTCTATGGATCTCCAAGTACAAGAACCAAACACATGATGGTATGACTAAACCAGCTACTGTTTTGCTTAGCTCCACTAGTATATGGCTCAAGATAGCTGAAAAGCTTAACCAGCTCTTTGGGGATTGTTAGAGTAAGCCTGACTGGCTCTGTCATCCTTTCAGCATTCACTTTCAGGCTGGGAAGCTCATGAGGTTCTAAGGTCTCCAGGGGACTAATAGTTGGGTTAACTGACTCTTGGAGAACCCAGTGGATTCCTCCCTGCTTCAGCCAGCACTGCAATGATGTCTGGTAATAGAATTCCTCAGCACCTCTTCCCAGGGCTGACTCTTCTGGGTATAAGCCCAGGAGGGCAAGTCAGGTGGGCATGTCTGCCCCTTTATGACCCTAACATTGTCTTCTTGTTCACCTTAGTCACTGGGAGAGTGGCCAAGATGGCTGTCAGGTTATTCATTTTCCTGAGACACTAATGGGGTGAGTGGGAAGAAAGGCATGGGCCCATGATTGAGGGGAGAAAGGCATGAACCCATGATTCAGGGGAGAAAGGCATGGGCCCATGATTCAGGGGAGAAAGGCATGAACCCATGATTCAGGGGAGAAAGGCATGGGCCCATGATTCAGGGGAGAACCTATTTAATTCTGAGCAATTGTTTGGAGAATCAGATCCGCTTGAATTAGTAAGGGAATGTACGTGTTTGTATAAGCAGTTGGAAGTTGGTTAAGTACACTCGGGAAATGGGTCCAGGCTACAAAATGTTCTGAAGAAACAAGTACGATTTGTTATCAATGCACCATCACTTTACATTTATGCGACGACTTTAGTCACTGTGAAGTGCTCTTTTACTTAGCCACCCTGGTTAATACAGGTGGAATCAGAATCAATTTCACCTTGTTCCAAAAATGTCAGCGTTATCGATGCCCTGGTTTTGCTGGGTTAGTGGGGTCAGGCCAAGGCTTATACTTCCCACAGGTAACGGGGCGATACACTGCAGACTTTGGGGGGATGACGCACAGGGCTGATTGTTGGGACCAGATCTTCTGAGAAGCGATGTTGGAATGGCTCTGAGCTGTGGCGGGGACTGCCCTGCGTTGGTTAACCAGCGTCTTGCTGTTACGAACTGACATTTATTTGTTCACATCTTCACTATTGTGATTTTCTTCCATTAGAATGTGAGTTCTTCGGGCCCAGAACGAGGCTGGGCCCGAGGCAGGGGCTCTAAACCCTATCAGTGAGGTGAATGAATAAATGAATGCGTGAGAGGGTGTGGGTGCTGACCCAGCCCCGAGTCTTGTCTTCGCTGCCGAGCGGGCCCTGGAGTCTGATGCTTCTGCTTGACTTGAGACACGGGGGATTAGACCCCATGGGCTCCACGGCTGTGAGGCCCCTTCGGGTCTGGTCGGGCAACCTCAGCTTCACTTCTGTCTTTCTTCTTAACTGTCCTGTGTGAGTCAGCCTTGGAATTTCATCACTCACTGGCTTTTTCTGCCTGCAGGAACCAGAGACACTGCCCCAGGGGAACGTGAGCCATACAACGCCCCAGGCTGTGGCGGGAGACACGTTCACAGCCACAGGGGAGCTTCGAAAGTATCTGCTGGCCCCTGCCCACGCCTGTCAAGGTTGAGTGGTGTGAGAATGGGCCTGGCCATCCATATTTGTTAAGAGCTTCTCATGGACAGCCAGAGTGGTGCACCACTGGGATAGGTCTTCTCCCAATCTTATCCACAGCTGGGGGGCTTGCTTGACACCCGTTGTTTTTGATCCAGGTATCTGAGGTGGGGGCTCAGAGTCTGCATTTCGAACAAGCTCCCTGGATGAGCTACTGCCGTGGGTCAGGGCAAGGACTTACCTGTTGTCCTGGGTCTCAGTTGTGGCCCCCTTCAACCTCCCGATTCTCCCTGACCCATAGGGTTCTCGGCTTCCTGTCCCTACAAGCACCCCAACTGCAGAAAGGGAATAACTACTATCCTGGTTATTCCCTTTCTGCAGTTGGGGTGCTTGTTTTACCCCCTACACTGGTCTGCCCTTCACTGAGCTCTGGGCTATCCCTGCCAAGGTATAGAAAAAAGTTGTTTTTATCTACTTTTCCCAACCTACAGGAGATTTGGATGCTTCAAAAAGTGTTCTACCCAAGGGGGAAATGGACCCCCCCAAATGGGGAACTGAATGTATAGAGGTGGACACATTGGGAGTTGGTTGGTCGGTTATCTTGAGAGGCCTGCTGGTGAGAGAGCGTCAGCTATCGCCAGGACTTGGCGAGTCCCTGGAGGGGTCAGCAAGGCCACAGATGTCAGAGCACCAGAATGCAGACATGGTTCCTAAAAGATGTGGTTAACACAGGGTTGTTCACAGGGAAAGGAGTGGATGGCTCACTGCAGGTCCATTTTAAAGTCTCTGCACCACACTGTCCAGTCCATAGACCTGCAGTGATGTGTCACTGCCCCTGACCTCTAAGCTCAGCCAGCCTCTCCCACGCCGGGTCACAGTTCATGGACGGAGGCTAGTTGCCATAGCATGTAGTTTCCACCCCCCACCATGGGCCTGAAGGGCAAAGGGTCATAGCTTTTGTGGGATGATGTGGGATGTCCTTTCCCCTGAGGGCTGGTATTCCAGCCTGTGACAGGACCTTGAGGGACGTGGATTTTCGTTTGTGATGATTAACTTAAGCTGAGGTCCTCATTCCAGCTACTAAAGCCTGCTGCCTGCCCCAGGGGCCATGTGTGCTCTGAGGACAGCAGATGAGGTCAGGGCTCTGTGGGAAGTTTGGGAGCCTGTCGGGAGGATGAGGCTGTGTTCTGTATAGCACAGTACATGGATGAGAAAGCAATGGGTGTGTTTTGGGGCCCTGCAGCGTGATTCAGGCACCATCAAGTTACTGCTTTCTGGAAGCATGAAGCTCAGGCGTCAGCTGAGCTGAACATATTACTGAGACATTATTAGAAAGCAGAGAAAGGCCTCAGGTGTCAAGGAAGAACAAATGCTTGGCAGCTAGAAGGTACTATGGACCCCGGGGAAATAGTAGGGTGGGAGGTGGCAGGGAGGTGGGCCAGAAAGGCCATTTGCCCTAAGACTCACAGTCACAAAAGGCTGCAGATGGGGACTTGGCAGTTTTATCTCCGAGTGAGTTAGCTATGCATAGAGTCACTGAGGCTGTGGAGAGTCCTAAAGCACTTGTTTCAAAATGTAAACCTTACAATACCGTCTAATGCCTGTTACTCGTTTTTGACATTTTTAATATCCTGAGAGTTCTTTTTGAATTTTTTTTCGTTTTTGCAGTGCCTGGGGTCCCTCTTCTTACCTGCTGGAGCCCGACCAGCTAGCCGGAGGCAGTCAGTACTGGTTAAGCGGCAGTGCTGGGAGGCTGGCAGGACTCTCGAGGAGCTAGAATGAAAGGTAGCACTTCATTAAGAAAAAACTCCAAACTCAACACACACACACCCACACACACCCTAAGAGTCCCAGCAGAGACCACTTGTTTTTAACCATCTTTATTATGAGTCTAAAGGCAATTAAAAATGCAG
This sequence comes from Lyroderma lyra, assembly GCA_004026885.1. NCBI lineage: Eukaryota > Metazoa > Chordata > Mammalia > Chiroptera > Megadermatidae > Lyroderma > Lyroderma lyra. The sequence continues at coordinate 58,924 of PVJL010001003.1, read as the reverse complement.
CTATTTGTGGTTTTTATTTCTAGCAGGAACCACAGGAGAGAATTGAACATTGGCTGAAAGGGCAAGTGGGCTTGGTGGGTGGCGAAGAGGAAAAGGCAATGTGGAGGGCAGGCTGCGGGGGCTGCGGGGAGGTGGGCGGAAGGCTGAGGCCTGGCTCCGCTTGGAGGTACTGCTTGGGATACAAAAGCTGCTGTCTGATGGTTTTTCTACCATCTCTTCCTGCTAAGCCTGGTGAGACTAAGCTGGGTCCCGTCATGACAAGCCCTGTAGGTCTTAGCCGCTCCCGGCTCTGGGGTGGGGCGGTGGAGGCACAATGTCAGTGGTCACCGATGGCCACATCTCTGCTCTAGGTGCACCATAAAGACCTCGTACCTGAGACAAACTGGATTGTGTCCCTGAGATCATCATGACTTGGGTCCTTCTCTTTCAATTTGGACCCGAACGGAAAGCAAGTGGAACTGTTAGCAAGTGATATCCTTCTGCCTTCCCGTGGGGGTGGAGGGGCACTTGAGCTGGTGTTGAGCTGCAGAATTATAGCAGAAATCTCTGTCATGAGAAATTTGTCCCCTTTTCTGGTTTGAAGAGAAGGAATTTCACTTTACTTCTCCTGCAGAGCAGGGAGTGGGGCTCCACTTCCGTGAGTGGTCTGTCGGTGTCCTGTGAGATTGGCTTCCAGGGATTTTTTTTTCCTGGATAGGCCACATCCTCAATGCTGTTGTGTACCAGGCCCAGAAAAGGGAAGGGCAAGGCTGAGAAAAGCAAGGTGTCCATTCCAAGCAAGAGAGACACTGGGCCTTAAACCACAGTAGGCAGGGCCTGCTGGAAGTCTCCTGAGCTGCAGGTGGAGGGAAGGCTTGGTAGTGTAGCCGGAGGAGCAGGGGACGGAGAGCTCTGGGACATTTGGTCCTGTATTGGGCCTGGGCTCCCTGGGGAGGGAGAGCAAGCATGAAATGAGGCCGGCTCCCCACTGCCCTCCCATCCATGCTCTGGGTGCCGTGGGAGGTTGGAAGGAGAGTGGGCAATGGCCGTTAGTGTCATGCTTGCCCTGAATTTTTACCTGCCCTCAGTGTCTCTCACTGAAAACCAAGGTGGGGAGAAGCAAGGAAAAAGAAATGTTGGGAGGGAAAAGCCTTTCTATGATAAAAAGTCCATTGTCTGAATCGAATAGCAAAATCAAATCTCTCCTATGGCTCTCAGAAGCTGTGTGCACACTGTCTACACTTTCTGGACCTAAGCCCTTAGGTGGGAAGGCATTTGTGTGGCAACCCATATTTATGTAGAGCTGTTTTCTATGCTTCTGTTTACAATCATGAAGCACAAATTCTGGAAACTGTAAGGCATCTTTGAGTATGTGGGAGGCTGAATAAAAATCTCCTAAACATGCCCATGCCCTAATTCCTGGCACCCATGATTTATTATGTTAACTTTTATGGCAAAAAGGATTTTAAAGATGTGGTTAAGTGAAGGATTTTCAGGGAGGAGGTTATCCTGGATTATTTGGGTGTACCCCCAATATAGTTGTGGGGATCCTTATTAGAGGGAGGCAGGGGTGTCAGAGGAAAAGGCAGGCCACGTGATGCTGGCAGGCAGGGGAGAAAAGGCAATGTGCTGGGGACTGTGCTCAGGAATGACAACCTCTAGGACCTGGAAAAGGGAAGGAAAGAGTTTTCCTCTGGACCTTCCAGAAGGAATCAGCATTGCCACACCTTGATTTTAGCCCGTGGAGACCCATGTTGGACTTCAGACCCCTAGAACTGGAAGAGAGTTGATTCGTGTTGTATGAAGCTACCGTTGGTGGCTATTTGTTACAGCAGCAAGGGGAAGCTGATACAGAACTCATTCACTTCAACCCTTTGTTTCTACCAATGAGGTGACTGAAAGCCTGTTGCAGTCAATATTTTTATTTTTATTTTGTTAATTTGCAAATTATTTGTGGGGAAGGAGTGACTTTTCCCCTGCCTCTGTAAGACATAGAGTTTTTCTCTGTTATTGAGCAGCAATGCCTTAAAATTTTCAGTTTTATGGGGTCTGAATGCTACTTGAATCCTATGGGTTTGGTGACCATATGCTACTACACACAGACCCTAGGGAAAGGTCCCAGGACTGAAAATCTACCTTTGGAAGGGGAGGGGAGGGGAAGACTGAGGAAGGAGGCTGGCCACGCCAGTCCTGTAATTAATAGAGTTTAGTAAGTGAATCTTACATATGAGTCACATCTTGGGCAGCTGCAAGATGAAATGAATCCCCATGTTGCTTAGCAGGTGTCAAAGAATTATCTAGGGTGAAAGGGGGATAGTCAACAGTACTAGTATCTGAATGTTGCCAGGTACGGAAATTACACGCTTGACCACGTCAGCACAACCAAGAACCAGCATGTAGTAGGGGCAGGGGAGGGGTGCTGACTTAGTCAGAGTGAACATTGATTATAATCAGACAGTCTCTAAGGGAGGTTTGTGGTCAGTAACCTCAGTTTTGGCCCGGGTCCAGCTTGCTGGTACGACAGCAGTCACATCACGGAAGAGTGTCTCTTCCACACGCTATTTTCTTGAATTGAAATTAAGGATTCTGATCTGATATACATGAGTGAATTTATAAAGATAATATGAGAGAGGCTGTTACATAAAACCAGGGACAAATAGTCCTCATTATCATAGGGGACGTACTGGCCACACACACACACACACACACATACACACACACACACACTCCTCTTTTCCAGGCTTCCTTCTCACCTTTCACAGCCCTCTGGCCTCCACATCACAAGGAGGGAAAGTGGGTCTGAACCTTGCCACAAGGTTTTTCAGAGGTTGCTGCTGGTTTCTGAACCAGATCAGACTTTGGAAAGGCCTCTGAGTCTAAAAAGTGAAAACTCATTGCTTTAATCCTTGCAATAAACATCCTGGGTGACTTTCACCTCAAACCTCAGAGGATTTTGAGATACTTCAGAACATTCTGTGTCTTGTCTGTTTTTCATCAGTTGGTAAAAGAATTGAACCAAATGCACCAGAGATAGTGGGAACGAGACAGTGGAAGCCATGGGTGGGGCACGAAGGTAGGTGGGAAAGGTCGCCATTGCTCCCTGAGTACAACTGCAGACTTGGGGACCTTCAACTGAGTGTTGGGTCTGAGGCATTATTAATAGTTCTTGAATGGACTAGTCAAGCAATTCTTTGGCTCTGTGATGGAGTTTTCCCATAGCGAGACACGAGGTTATGTATATTCCTCTTTATGGATCACAAGATCAGCAGTTACACTTCAGCATGGGCAAAGGCAGATTGTGTGATTTCACTTCCTCTGTTTGGCTATGTTAAGTTATGGGCTGCCCTGTGCTATGTAGTGACTGGAATCCCAACCAAGGTAGGTCAGCTGGCACTCGTGTGTTTGATGTCTTTGACAGAGAGGATATAGAGAGGACTCGATTATTCTCACGCCTTTCCTCCTGGAATGATTATGGTATTTGGTGAGATTTTCCTGCTGGGGAAAATTCATACCCTTGAAACGTACTTGGCTTGACCCAAAATTTATAGCTCAGTCTTTAATTTGAAACAGAAATAAATACTCCTTCTTCAACTGGTCCTTGGAAAAAGGAACATTCATCCTTTGCTGAACAAACTCCATTTTGAGGGCCTTCACAGCTTCCATAAGAACACCCCCTTTCATGATATTACATACACCATTAAATTAACACAGCGTCCTCACCTGTGGTCCCCCTATGTGCCCGTACCTTGCTTTTTGAAAAATTGGATGATGGATTTGATCATCTCTAAGTTTCCATTTAGCTCCAAGATTGTATTTTTGTCAGATTTTATTTGCCTAATCTGAGTTATGACTCTTGCAAATTACCTTCCTTGTTAGTAGAAAGATAAAACTAGACTTTGAGCCATTTGTTCTAGATATAAAATTTCTCAGACTCCTCTAAAAGTGTTTCTGCTTCTGGCTTTTACCTGATAGAACCTCAGTGCCTGAATAAATCAGATAGGAAGTGTCATTAATATGAGTTACTTGGATTTTTAAGGACATTTTGAAAAGTGTTCTTCCCTTCTATCCATCACAGGGGTATTTACATTACATCTCTGCCTACTATGTGGCATGGCTTAACATATAGGCAAGAAGACTCGTGGTCCCAGAGGGTTGAAATCCCAACCCCATACCTTCTTGACACTGGCTATACGTCCTTGCCCTCCCTCACTTGGCTTCCTGTTCATTCAAGGAGGACCCTGGACCAAGAGGTCTTTAAAGCTCCATCTAGGCTGGCCAGCAGGGCTCTGAATCAGCGCAGTGAGGAGGCAGGGCTGAAGGTGACGCGTGCGTCTGTGGGGGAAATGCCCGTGATCCTCTCTAACTCCTTTGGGGTAGCTTGTGAGGGGGTAAGAGGAACCATCACTATCACACTTGGGATTGTTAGAGGAAGTTAGAGGATATATGTCTTGTATAGACATAACTTAGAACCAAATCCTCATTTTCAGAGTACAAATTATTCAGTTAGGTGAATTCCACAAACTATAATAAAGATTTGGAAAACCATCCCCTTTTTTGTGCCAAACAATTGGAAGTCATCTGAGACTGAGAGCTTGGGACTCCTAAGCTTCCCCTTCCTTTGATCTCATAAGGGTTCCCAGGGGGAACATCCACTATCCCACTGGTTAAAGACCAAAAAGGCCATCTTTCCTTTCACACGGGGCCACGGTCGCCCAAAGTCCACAGCACTCTAAAACCACCTCTCAGCTGGAAGGACGTAGGTCTTACGGAGTCACAAAAAAATAGGGAAACTTACACAGAGTTTCCTAGGCCACTTCCCCATCTGAGTGATCACATACCCAGCACGATAGCCTGGGGTGCTCCCCTGTGAGGAGGCAAAAGGTGTGTCCGCTGCCACTCAGTCAGAGGGAGTGACACAAGCCTGATTAGGAAATCCCTGGAGGACGGGGATATAAATCTGTGCCCCAAATGCTGAGCTTCCACTGAGGTGAAAGTCAGGCCTGGCAGCCCTCCCAGGTGAGAAGCAATAAGGACAAAAATGAAGCACGGCAGGTAAGAGGATTGGGGGGTGGGGTGGGGGCGGGGGAGAGAGATCTAAGAGTGGATGAAACCTCAGATAGCTCTCCTGATGTCTCTGGACCTCAGGTACCTCCTCTGGGTGACTGTCCTCATCTCTGTGACCTTCTAACTTGTGTGAAGGTGACCTTGACTTTTTTGGCCTTTAGCTTCTCCATCTGTCACAAATCAGGTCAGATTAGAGGGTTTCTGAGGACCCTCTCTGAGTCAGAGCAACAGGCAAACATGCTGGGGAATCCAGTGAGAGTAAATGAATTGCTGCGGGCAGGTGTCCACTGCATGAGAGGCTGTGCCTGTGAGATGTACACTGAACTCAGAGGCTTTGCTAGGATCATGGGCTTCTCCAGTGGGGCATGTCATCTTTTTTAAAGTACATGCATTTTTCCAACACCTGAGCTCTCAGTGCAGGCTGAGCACCAGCATTCATGGTCGTCTTGGAGCATTGTGTGGTGGGAAAGCATGAGCCCTGAGGCTAAAGGGTCTGGGTTTAAGTCCCGACTTTGCCATATGATGTCATGTATGTGTTTACAACGTAACTGTCTTTAAAATATTTTGTACTCTAGTGAATAAAGCGTACCATCTGAGTAAGGGTCATCTACCCAGTGGCCATGAGCTTGTCAGTAATCAAAAGCCAAGAGGAGTTAAGTTTAATTTTATCCCTTGCTTCAATCTTATGAAATAATAAAACTGGGTATGATTCTTTAAAATAATTATTTTAACCTTCAATTATAATGAAATAAATTGCATAATTAATTTTTTACCTGCCCAGTTCTTCAGTTTCCCCATCAGTACATAGGGATCTTAATAGTGAGGAAGATCACGGGTGTGGGTAGAGTCCAAGAATCTGAATCACAGAAAGCACCTAGAGTCATGCCCGGCACAAGGTGGGTGCTGCCTACATGTTTGCTCTCAGTATTAGACATTCTCCCTCTTGAATCTCACTCCCCTTGAATCCCAATTTCCTCTTCTTGGAACCCCAGCGCCCTCGGGAGTCCCCTACCTCCTGGTCCCAGCTCTGCCTCTACCACGGTGTGATCTTGGTCAAGGCTTGCCATCTGTGAGTTTCCTCTTCTGTAATCTGAGGTGCTGAGTCGCTTGAACTTCCCAGTTTCTCTGAGCAGCTCAGTGTCTGGTGGGATGCTGCGGGTCTCCCCTTCAGGGGTCCATCCCACTCCCACCAAGCTCACCCTCTCCCTGAACTGTTTCTCTGAGCTCTGCCTTCCCACGAACTCAGCATGGTATTCACACATGCGCAATAGAAGGAGCTCTTATCTCAAACCTGATCACAGTCTTGTCCATTTTTCATTTTTTAGCGTCTTTGATATCCTAAAAGGCAATAAAGAAGTCTTCGTTCCATTTGCTCTTGGTTGGCTTGGGCGCCTCTTCCATGCCCTGACAGTAGGACTTCCCCTCAACATGGCCACTTCCACCCCAACCTCCAAAGGCCAATTGCTTGACAACAAAGAACTAAATGATACAGAAGCATCACAGGCTCCTCTCCAGGATTGCAGAGTTGCCTCTGGTGACAACACAGCTGAAGTAGTGCAAGCAGTATAGACTTGGGTTGTCTTTTTATGTATCATCTCCTGCTCTTGACATGGGGACACTTGATTTTGACAGTGCCTTTGGCCAGTGGTTCTCAAACTTGAACCTGCAACAACATCACCTGAAGGCTTATTAAAACACATCACTGAGCTCCCTCAGAATTTCTGTTTCAGTAGGTGTGTGCGTGAGAGTGTGTGGAGAGGCCTTGCAATTCTAAGAAGTTCCCGGGTGATGCCGATACTGCTGGTCCAGGAAACACACTTTGAGAACCAGTTCCTTAGGAGATAAGAGGAGGAATATATAACAGATGGAGAAGGAGACACAGTCTAGGCTGACCAGATGTACCACTTGAAACAGGACAGAAAACAATGGTACTGTCCCATTTCAAATGGTACATCTGGTCAGCCTAGTGCAGGAGGAACAAGTGAGTCCATCAGCGACTGAAACTTGACCTCAGTCTCCTATCAATTTTGGTCTTTGTTGCTTAAAGGAGGAGGGAGGAGGGCAGCAAAAAGATGAAAGAGTTATGGAAGTTTCTGTGGCCAGTCGTTGGGCCAAACCCACTGGGGCCACAAGAAAAATAGTGATGGGTCGGTGTTGATTTCCTAGCATCTCAGAGTCCCTGCTCCAGGGGTTCTCGGCCATAGCTGACCACTAGAATCACCTGCAGAGCTTTTGAAAATCCCAGTACCTGGGACCAATTCTATCAGGAACTTGGGGGCTGGAGCCCAGGCATCAGTTGTTTTTAGAGCCTCTCTGGCAGTTCCAATGTATAACCAAGGCTGAAATTCATTGCCCTCTCACTGTCCCACCCTTTATAAATGACTCAGGGACTTACCTCTCCTTTCAAAACTTGTGTTCTTGACCTGTCATGTACCTGATGATTGTCATCAGATAAATGGACATTTGACTCAGCATTAGCACAATTGGTAAAGAGGACTGAAAATCTCCAGTGGACTCTATCCAAGCATTTCTGAAGCATGCTTTAGTTAAGAACCTCTGTTTCATATTAAGCATAAATAATTTTCTGAACACAAGGAGGCAAATGATCGTGGTACTCGATTTGGGGGCAAAGATCCCAGTTGAAAACCTAGGTATTGTCTTGCCGTGTGACTTAGGAATGTAACTTCATGTTTCTGGATGTCAGTTCCATTATCAGATGAAAGGGATGGATTAGAGAGCCTAGTTCTTTGCTATTTTTTAAGAATCTCTGGAAAGAATTCGTACCACTCAAAATTTTCATAAAATGTCAATTTAAGAATACTTAGATTTAATTAAGGATTGCAAACCTGATTGCATGCAGGGGCCACACAGTAAGTCAAACCTGTGAGGCTGTGGCCAGCTGGAAGGAGCTTGTCCCTCGGAAAAGATGTCCAGTGAAAAATAACACCAACACTCTAGCTGAATGATGCCTATTTGCAAGGTGAACAGGGCTGTGATTCTCATTTTGTGAGCTTTGACAACTTGTGACAATATGCTCATTTAATCCTAGATTAAAGGGATGAGGACCAAATCCTAGCTCTACCACTCCAGTTTGTGTTTCAGCGCAGGAGTTAAATTTCTGTAAGCCTCAATGTGTTCATCTCTAAAAGGAAAATAACAGTGTGTAGTTAATAAAGTGTTGAGAAAATGAAAAGAAAGAATACATTTCAAACCTTTGCCTACTGCTTGACACTGGTGGATGGATGTTCAGTAAGTGTGAGCTATCATCGCCATCTTTAATATCATCATCATTATTATCATCATCATAGTCATCAATACCATCATCAGATATGAGGTTCTGGCACTAAAATTTCAGAAGCCATTCTGAGAGGGCAGTGTGATCAGGGCACACTAGGCTACCAGACATCCCATTTTTAATGGGAAAGAAAACAACAATACTGTCCAGTTTCAAACGGTACATACAGACAACCCGGTCTCATTGGGCTAAATTCGAGATGTCAGTAAGCTGACCATACATACCATTTTAAACAGAAAAGTACCATTGCTGTCTGTCCCATTTAAAATGGGACATCTGCCTACTTTATTGATGGTTAAGCCAGTGCTAATGACCAGTGCTTCTCAAATCCCCTGGGAGTCTTTTTACTATGCAGATGGTTCTGACTCCTTAGGTCTGAGGTGGGGCTTGAGATTTTGCATTTCTCACAAGTGATGTCCATGCTGCAGGTTCATGGGCCACACATGTGGAGTAGCAAGGCTTTAGAATACATGGGGAGAGATTTACTTGTTTGGAAGCAGGGACGAAGTTAATGCAAAGCTTTGGATGGATCCTAAGTTTTCTAATGCTAATATTCATCAGAATCATTTAAAAAATATCTGTGGTAGGCAGAATTCTAAGATGGTCCCCATTGATCTACGCTGATCTAAGCCCCTCCCCTTGAATGAGGGTGGGGTATATGAATATGATGGGATGTTATTCCTATGATATGGTTACCTTTTATAGCAAAGGTGAAGGAATTTTGCAGATGTAATTTAGGTCTTCAATTGGTTGACTTGATGTTAATCAAAAGAAGACCATTCTGGATGTGTCTGACACAACCAGTAGGCTCTTTAAAAGAAAGCCTAGAGGTCAAAGTCAAGAGGTTAGAGAGATGAGAAATAACATCTGATGTCTTTTATTGGCCTCAAGGAAACAAACTGTCATGTTGTGGAGAGGCCATGGGGCAGGAAATGGTGGGTGGCATCTATTTGCTGACAGTGGCCTTGGCAGACAGCCAGCAAGAATGTGGGGACCTCAGTTGTGCAATAATAAGGAACTGAATTCTACCAACAGCCACACACATTTGAAACAGGACACTGAGCTTTGATATCAATCTGTGAGACCCTGAGTACAGACTCCATTCAAGTTGAGGCCACACATTCGACCCACAGCAAGTGAGCTAGGAAGTGGGTATTACTTGAAGTTATTGAACTGGTGGCAGTTTGCTACACAGCAATATAAAGGGAACATAATGTCCTAATTTTTCTCTTTGACTCTATGGCAGTCCCAGTTACACTGTAATAATAACCTAAAACACCTCAGTGGCTTAATACAACACAAGAGTGTCTTGCTCATGCTATATCATCATCACTGGTCAGCTGCATCAGACTGATGGATTGCCATAGCATTTTGAGGTCATTTTCAAAAGAGAGCTTACAGAGACCATCTGTTGGACTCTGATTTCACATAAGTGCTGAGGTAGGAAATAGATGTTTCTTCTGTTTAACAGAAGGAGTAACAGACATTCAGGAATGAGTGAGGGGATCCATGTATGGAAGTAGACCTCAGCCTCTTATCAGGATGGCTTGACCACCCTATGTGACCACTACTGATACACAAGGGCTCAGGGTTCATGGTGACAGGAGAAGAGAGGGCTGGTGGGTAGAAGAGAAAGGGGTAGGCCAGGAAGTGACCCACTCCTTTCCTGCTTATTTTTTATGGCTATTACCAGTCATGTGGCCATGCTTAACTTTAGGGTACAGAGAAGTGAAATCTTATGTATACCCCAATGTAGAAATTTCTAGATATTGATGAACACGAGTCTCTTTACCACACTGTATAGGTCAGTCGATGTGGTTGGGGGAGGAAGCAGAATTTCGGGTTACCCACGTTCATACTACCGGGGATAAGCTGGCCATGGACCAGGAAGCTGAAAGGAGCCGGAGAGAGTTTGCGTGAACCCAACCCTTGCCTCCAGCCCCAGGCACAGCAAAGGACTTCTTGGCAGGACTTTTTGGATCTGCAGAAAACCCAGCAAGGCTGGGCTGTCTTCAGGCTGAGGACTCATTTTGCCTGTGGCAAGGGATTTCCCCACACAGCATAAATAAAAGTCACATGGGTTTTCGACCGTGTGGGTGCATGTTGGCGTGCTTGACTTTTTTCTGCTCTTATGGCTGTGCCTCCAGTGACCTTCAGAAGTCAGACCATTTCAGGTGGGCACATTTTCCAAAGAATGGAAAATGATCTTCTAGCATAAAAGCAAAATCCCTTCTGTTCTGATAATGGAACGATTTTGGAAATAAATACATATTTCTGAAATATATGAGGTTTGTCCAGAAAAAATTCAGCCATAAATGCCTCTATTTTTCATATTACATGGCTGGATGCTTTCCACACAGCCCTCACACGTGCATGGTCACTGCAGATCAATGCCACAGAAATGTACCTTTAATAACTCTTCTAATAAGAGTTTCATTTGTCTGCTGAGGCTCCTTCTCATTAGGAAAAAAGGAATCAAACTTCCCAGTATACAAGGGCTGTCTGGAAAGTACCCAGTCATATAATATAAAAAGTAGAGGTATTTATAGCTGATTTTTTCCCGGAGATCCCTAATATGTTATCTCCATCTTGGCAGGCTCAATTCTGCCTCTCTTGGATTGATTCAGTCTCTTTTGAGTAGATGCCCTGTCTTTCAGTTTCTGACCTCACACCTCACTACCTTCTTCTAGCCAGAAAGGTGTCTGAAAATGAGGGAAGCTGTGTCCTCAGGGCATGCAATGGGGAGGATGGTTGATGGGGAGGATGGTTAGTTCATGCCTTTCAGTGTGAGTCTTCACTGGCTTCCACGGAGATGTCCCTGGACCTGGCTGTTTACAGGTGTCCTGATAAAACTACTAATGAGGTCCTTGGCTGGGAAAATCCACAGCCTGGTCTTTCAACTGAGTCAGAGCTGATGTGATATGGCTGACATGGCTCCACTGTGACTCTTGCTGGCTCCACAGGTCCTCGATATCTTGGTTATGTCCTCATTAATCCCCTGGCTTAGAATGGCTACCTATGCAGGTGACACTCAAAATATTTATCAACCAGTAGGGTACGAGCACCAACCCATCACAGCAGATGCTGCAGTATCTATTGCGGGACTGTGAGGATCTCAGGGGAACAAGAAAAACCAAGGTAGCTGAGGGTGGAGAGCTCAGGGCTTAAGTGAGTGGTTATTCACCATCTGTTGAGAACATGTTTCCACAGTTGGTCACACTGCTCCTTAGGGACCGAGTATCCTGCAACCTCGGCTCTGAGTCACCTTGCCCTTTATCATGGCAGCTCCATGTTGGACCAGATCTCAGTTTACCTCTCAGTCTCCCTTGGAAGCACAGGTGAGTATCTGGATCTTTTCCTCATTGGTGAAGAACTGAGGCTAGCAGAGAGCTAATCTTTCCCCCTATATCAAAGGACAAGAGCCTTTGGAGGCCATTTTCAAAACAGAACTCACAGAGGCCTTCTACTTCTACTATCTCTATCTAAGCATGCCATTCCATTATTTCTGTCCTTCCCCACCACCTTCATTTTGGTAAGGGCTCCTTACTTTATCACAGTGGGATTCCTCAACAGACCCATTCTGAAGGCAAAGCTTCTATTTTCAGGTTCTCTCTGTTCTCTCTCCCATCTACCTTTTGTTTTTTGGCACTTGGTTTTTGAACCCAGAAGAGGGAGCAGAACCTGCCTGCTTCCTCTTGTGGCTTCCCTCCCACCCCAGAGCCCCCAAAGCCTTTTTCTTCTACTTCCCTTTCCTACCAGGCAGGAACTTCCTCTATGTCATATCCATTTCCTTCCCTCCTTTCTGAGGAGGTCTTTGCTCTTCCCCTTTCCTGGGGTCATAGTGACAGAAGCATCAGAGATAGCAAGAAGGGAAATACATTGAAAGGTAATTACGATATTATTTCCATCTTGTATGGCATGCACTGTCCCAACCTAGAGAAAGGGTGTTCTAAAAAAAAAAAATTAAACTGTTCTTCATGGTTCAAGGGGCTCATTATGAACAACAAAGTGTTTCATGCTGTGACACCCTGATAACCTCACTAGGACACAGTAAGGTGTCTGCTCTTAAGGCCTCCATTTGCTGTACTTTTTGGTCCCTATATCTATCTTGGTAGTTTTTCTCTCCCCTGCTATTGGGCAATCTTTCTATGTTTGTTTTCTTCCACCAGTATGCTCCCTCTTTCTAGTTTGCTACTTCTAATCTGCTTTTGATTGAGCATTTCTGGTCACCTAGTGCTGCATAACAAATGGCTCCAGAAGTTAGTGGCTAAAACAAACATTTCATTCTAACTTGCGTGTTCTGTAGGCCATGAATTTTAGAGGAGCTCAGCTACATGATTCTTCTGCTCCATGGGGTTTGATTGAGTTCAAATAGTGATTCTCAACTGGAGAGTCTAAGATGGCTTTATTGACATGGGTGGTGCCTTTGAGGGGATTCCTGTGAAGATGTGTATAGCTGAGCCTGTCAACCTGTCTCCACTACACTTAGCCTCTCTTGCAAAGTGGTATCAGGGTAGTCAAACAATTTACATGGTGACTGGCTTCCCTTAGAGCAAGTGTCCCATGGGAACTATGTGGAAGCTGTGTGCCCCTTCCTGACTTAGCTTTTGAGTTCCTCTAGCATCACTCTATTGTTAGACTTGAGTCACAGGCCGGTCCACATTCAAGGGAGGTGAGCTGGATGCCACTTTTTGATGATAGGGTGGTGTGGTCACATAACAGAAGACCATGTGGGATGAGAGATACTGCTGTGGCATGTTTAGAAAATGCAATAAGCCCGTCTGAGAAACCATAGCCACACTCATACAAATAAAGAGAAAGAAGTTCTGAAAGGGCTTTAAACCTTCTCCTGTGAGTAAAGTATACACACCTTTGTGCCAGGACCCTACTGGCTATTTTTCAGCTCTTTAGATCATTTTGTTCTTCTTTGTTTTGTCCGTGGTATATTTTAAATGGACAAGTTTTCTTGATGACAGATAATTCAAATATCTGAGGTGTTTGCCACACTCAGATTACAAAATGTTGAAAGCAACATACAGTTTAATGGGTGTGCATCTGCTTGTAATATGTCCTATCCTTTGCCAGTACAGAACATCCAGTTACTAATTAACATTACCCAGCGAGCAGCCCAACAAGCTGGAACTCACAATACCCAGGAAAACCCAGAAGTCTTGAATCCTGGCTCTGCCATTTGCTGGCTAGGGGAATAACTAATGCAAGTGACTGGACCCAATTCAGTGGTAATCTGACTAAGGCCTCTGAATTGGAAGCTGTGTCTAGACTGAAGTTTGAGCCCAAATCCAGACTGACTTAGAACTCTAGGGTTTTACACCTAGGAGGTGTAATAGGACTCTTAATAGCTCAACCCTTGCATTTTAGCGATGAAGAAACTACGACCCAGATTGGGTAAATGGCTTAGGGGCTTGCACAATAATACATAGCTAGTTAATAGACTGAAGACAAGAGCCCAGCTCCAACCTCCTGTTCTGTGTGCATAAAGACTCAACTACTAACATGTCAGTCCGAGGGAAAACATTAGAATTCCATGGTAGCTTGCGTGTGTGTGTGTGTGTGTGTGTGTGTATTTATGATTGTGTATGTACATGCTAAATGTCCTTCTATAATATAAATATGCACACAGGCTTATTTGATTTTATTAGCTAAACTTGCACACCTTTCTAGTGTAGTACTTGGTGTTAGTCAAGTTATTGGCTATGATACTAGAAAGTTCTCAGACTGTGTGCGGGACCTTTAGCAGGAGAAAGTCAATATGCAGATAAGGGAAGCTCTGATGTCTCACTCAGGTCTGCCAGCTGTGTGTTCTTGAGCAAGTTACTTATGTCCCTGAGGTTTTGGGTCTGCTTCTGTAAAATGCTGATGAGAGTGACCACTTGCTTTCTTTTTGCTAACTCTGTGTTGAGATACGTACACACACACACACACACACACACACACACACACACACATATATATATATATATATATATATATGCCATTATCTAACCCTCCTGTGATGTATGCCAGGCCACAGCCATTCTATGTATCAGCAGACTGAGCCTCACAGAGGCAACATAACCTACCTGCTAGCCCCAAATCATCCAACTGGCATGAAAGGAAGGCAGGATTCTCTCTGCTTTCCTCTGTCAGATTCTAAAATCCATGTGCTCTCCATAGTGCTCCCCTTATAGACTCCTTAACTCTCAATACTGTTGGAAGATACAGACAGACTTCTGAGCTGACCCCTAGGATGGATTTTGACCCATGGCTGGAGCTTGGGAGGAGAAAAATTTGCATTCCAAAACGACAGACGATTTTCTGATTATGAGCATTTCTCAAGATTTGACATGTCCATCTCATGAGAGCTAGCTTCCAGCTGTGGAGATGCTAGGTTTGGGAAGACTGTTTGAGTGGGCTGCTGAGATTAATGGCTCCTGGATCCCCTTGTACCTCTAGGTTCAGATATTTCTACAGAGCAGAGAATGAGTATCAAGACTGAAGATTGTGTAGACTAAGGTGTACATCCTCCTTTGTCATTCTTTAGCTCTGTGACCTTGTAAGTTACTTAATATATCTGAGTCTATTTCTATGGCTTCACATTCATGATGGGGATGACATGCTGTGTCAGACACGTGAATTTTGCCCTCTGAAGTTGTTCAGAGCAGTAAGTCCCTCTTACACAAATGTCAGTCTGGGAGAATTTGAAGCTTGGTGGATTGTGCTGGGCCTCTTGGATAGAGCTTCCACATCAGTCACTTTGGAGAAGGATGGCAACTGTTTTGGTCTAGTGGAATGGTCTTCTCAGGGGTCAGCGTGCGGCAGGGCCCAATGTGGGAGGGAAGTGAAGAAAGTGTCTTTGGTTGATAGCCCAGCCCGCTGGGGGGCTCTGAATGACTCAGGCTTACTAGGAATGCAACATGAACAGAAGATTTGAATGAGTGGGAAGATGAGTTGAGTTGATTTACTGAAAGTCTTAGTCAATTTTTCCTGGGGAAGAAGTTGGTCTAGTGCAAAAGGTTTGACAGGGGAATGGTGGTTTTAGAGAGATGGGACACTTGTTGGCAGAAAGTAAAATACAAAGAGAGTGTATAGCCCTTGGTGGCACCAAGCCTTAGCATCTGTAGGTTTTCCTCTTTGAGACTGAGCCCAATGTGGTCCAATGCCCAGTTCTGCCAGAGATGGGTCTTTAGGCACCATGGCTTACAGTAAGTGATCTGCCTCCCCAGGCTGCACCAGGGTCAAGGACATAAAAATGCTGTCATTCTGATATAGCCACCGGCTATCCAGACCAGAAACGGTCCCACCATGGTGCTTGAACTGCCTTAATTGGGGGTGGAGGTGGGCACAGGGAACTAGCTTCTCTCTTTTCTAAACAACAAAAATGATTTGTGAACAGCTCAACCCATCAAGTGTTGTGCTTTAAGCCAGGACAGTTTTTGACAAAAGCTGCCTCCAACCTGATCATGTATTTCTCTAGAGGATCTCCCCTACCATCATCCCCCCAACCCCCAACTCTTATTAGTCCCTGCTTTCCAGATTGTTTGTTCAAAAAATTTTAAAATTTTGCTGCAGCTTTGACTTTCAAAAGTAATTTGAGCTTAATTTTAATGTAAATATTTTCCCCATGGCGTTTAGAAGGCCTTACACCATATGCCTGAAACAACATGCTTGGGTTTTTAGGAATTTATTTTACAAGCTGGAGGTGACTAAGTAATCTGCCTAAGGCCTGACAGCTAGCTGTTTGACTTCCTTAAAATTCAGGACCTGCCACCTTGTTTTTGTTTTTAGGTGCCTGACTCAGAGTTTCTATACTCAGTTGCCTAAAAATTTCCAGAAAAATGGTGAAGATGGAAATAAATAAAAGTTTAATTTTCTGGATGAATTTGGATCTCTCTCTCTCTCTCTCTAGTTATCTATCTATCATCTCTATGTTCTCTATCTCTGTTTTTAGAGAGAGAAAAAGTAAGAGAAAAAAGAGAGAGAGGGAGAGAGAAAGTGGGGGGTGGAGAGAGAGAGAGAGAGAGAATGAGAGAGAGTTTTTCAAAATTAAATTAAAAGGTGAAATGAACACCTTCTCTTAGCAACATGTCCCATGCAGGAGGCAGACACGTGGGTGTCAAAGGCAGGTAAACAGTGACCTGGCCTTCGTGATGGATGCTGCTGTTTGTGCTGCTCGTCCCGTCTGGCTCAGTGCTGTGTCATCAGCCTCCAGCTCTTTATACCTTGCTGCATTCTTTTCCTTCCTTCAACTCTTCATACATTTTTTGGTAATTATTTTTAAGCCTAGCCCCACTTTTCCACCCCTTTTTTGTTTTCTTACACTGAGTGTGGTGAAAATGGCTATTAGGGGGAAAAAACAGATTAACTTGTAACTCAAATACTTGGAATGAGCTGCCCTTAAAATTTCTTTCTTCCAGTAAGAAGGTCAACTTAGATGCAAGCAGAAATGTTGAGTTGTCTGTAATTTAAAGACCCATTTAAAGAAAGTAGGGCAGGAGAATAGTGTTTTGCTACAAACCTCTGCAAGACTAATTCTTTTTCCTCTGAGTCTGCCAAAGACTTATGTTTCCCACACTGTGGCCATTTTGGTTCCAGCATTTCTCTGGGGCTTTGATTATTGAAAATGATCACTGCTGTGTGTTTGTGGTTTAACTGTCTGAAGCCACTTCCTGGAAAGGTCACAGTAAAGCAGCTATTTTGCCAGTGTCCACGGGGAGAAACCAAGACAGTTTTCTTGGCTGGGGAACCTGGATGGGGGTGGGGGTGGGTGGGGAGTGGCTGTTATTTGAGGAGGACAACATTTTAGAAGTTTGTTTTACTGGAAAGTGTCCTTGTTGAAACATCCCTACTTCTCACCTTGACCAGATGTGTGATTTTGAGAAGAGGGTTAACATCCAACTCACTTTGATCACCTGAAAAAGCAAGTGATGGGACTAGATTTCCCTAAGATGTTTCCAGCTCTGTAACTCTGTGAAGCTTCAGTAAGCAATTGCCCCTGAATGGATGCAGCCTGACTCTCCGGTGTAAAAATAATTTGCAACATGATAACAAACCTTCTGAGGCTAAGCCTGAACCCGAGGCTTGGGCAGCTGGGTGGGGTGCCTACATTTGAGGGGAGGCTACACAGCTCCTTCTGCCTTAAAAGTGACTTTTCAGAGTCAATCAGCAGAAACTGTTGAGTATCAGAAAGAGGACCGATGAGAACACAACACTTGACAGTACCTGGAAGGCATTTTCCCTGGCCCAGGGTTCTTTACATAAGCTCTGGAAAGTTAACATATTGGGTTTATTAGGTTCGGCTGCCATGGCAGCAAGCCTGAACGTATAACAGAAGGTAGACGGGAGGTGGGGGGAAATCCATCAAGCCACCAAGCACTCGTGCTCCTCTCTTGTGGACCCGCTACTTTCAACAAATGGTCTGCATCTTGTGACTGAAGATGGCTGCAATGCAGCCGTTATATCCACGTTGAGCCATCAGGAAGCAAGGCCAGTGGAGACTTTTAAGTCTTTTGAAGAGACTTTTGAGTAGATTTCCAAGGAGAAGCATACATTTCCACTTACATTTTATTGGCCCAAATTTGGTCATGTGGCTACTCCTAGTTGCAAAGGAGGATGGGAAATGTAGTCATTTTGTAGAATGGTGATGTGCTTAGAGTCAGGGATACTGTTTTTGGGGAACCAGGGAAGACAGATACTGGAAGAGAAAACAATCAGCATCTGTCACATAAACTGTATTTTTGAAGAGTAAGGACTTTGGAATTATTAGTCCTGGGTTTAAACTTCATGCTTTGCTTACTGGCTGTAATGTATTGGCCAAGCTACTTAACCTTTTTAATCTCTTCTGTTATATCATTTGTAAAACTGGCATGATATTCACATCATGGGGGTAAAATGAAAGAGCAAGTGTTTAGTGTTCAGCACAGTACCTGCTGCTATCACACTATTTCCTGTATCAACCTCCTCGACTTCATTCATTTATTAGGATATGTGGCATTGGTTATACCTGATGTATCTAACTCCTACTTCTTTCATACTTTTAGTAGAGAACTAGTGAGTCTGTTAGGAGCAGTACAATTGGGGATGTGCTAAGCTAATGTGTGTTCAAAGGGGACAAAGCAACTTGGTCAATGTTGATGTGAGCTTTATACTAACAAAGTGGCCTGGTAAAGCTGAGGCTGGAATAGACATGAAATTACAGGAAATATTTGTGTTTTGTAAACACGTGAAGGATAGAATCATGTAGAAGCAGGAAGACCTTAGGGAAGACAGCCCGGGGGCAGACAGCCAGCTAAGGGGAAAATCTCAGGTCCTTCCCTGCTCACACCCAGCCCCTCATCACTAGAGGGGGAGTTCATATTGCAGCTCTGACCCATGCCTCCGATGTCCCCTGACTGATGAAGAAGGGTTCCTAGAGTGCAAGGATCATCACTTCCTGCCTTGGCCAGTGAAAAGCCATCTGGGTTTACTGTGGGACATTCTGAATGTGTCTAGTACAGAAACAGAGAATGAGTCAAACTCCTTCAAGGAAATGGCAGAGAGATGACAGTAGGATGTTTTTTTCTTCCGGATTTTGTCATCACTCCCAACTCTCTGGTAGACTTTTAATCACAAATATCCCCTGGTACTATCTGAGACTGGGCACCATGTAGGCCATGAGGGTTTTAAATAAGACTTGGCCTGTGTCCTTAAGGCTGTCCCCACCCACGGGGAGCCAGACAAGAAACAGGTGTGGTAGATGGCATGATTGCTCCCATTTCTTTCCCTTCCTGGTATAACTTCACAGCTCCTCCCACTAGAGGTGGGGGCATTCCCCCACCCTACTGATGGCAGGTTTGGCCATGTGACTTGCTTTGGCCAATGGAATGTGGGAAGTCAAGCGTGAGCTAGTTCTGTGCAAGGTCTTAAGTGCATTTGCTCACCATGCTTACGTTTTGCCATCACATGAGCAGATCATCTCCCAGGAAGTCACTGGCTCAGGGAGGATAAGAAACACATGGGCCTGACTTGGACCCCACCTGAAGTTTGGAGCCAAGCCTGACCTGGCCTAATCTAGGTCAGCCAACGTCCAACTGACCCACAGACTTGTGAGCGAGAACAAACAATTGTTTTATGCCATTTAGTTTTGTGGTGGTTTGATAGCAGTATTGTTGTGGCAATGGTTAGTTGAGAGAAAAGCCTATTTCAATACAGTGTAAGAGGGATTACAGGGATATACAGAGACAGTTGATCATTTTTTTGGGGAGGTTTGCAGAGAGGAATGCTTCATGAACTTGTGTATGTTATTCACTCTTTGGGCCTCAGTTTGCTTTTCCCCTGGGATGCTCTAGACCAGAGTTAGAAGTTTGTAGAACCCCTTAGTGTATGTCAGAATTGTATGTAAAATAAGAGTTTATTCATACAGACAATAAGAAAATCTCTGACAGGTAAAATATGAAGACCTTTTGACTTCTAGTAATTCATTCATTCATTCAGCAAATAGGAGTTAGGGACATAACTGTGAATAAAATAAAGTGAGACCTTAGTGCACATGGAGCTTACATTGCAGAGAGAGGAGACATGGTTAATGGTGAATGCCATAGACAGCAATAGAGCGGGAAAGAAAATATGATGTATTGGGGCAGAAGGTGGTGCAATTTTACATAGGAAGGTCCAGAAAGACCTCTGTTTGAGCAAAGACCTGAAGGAGGAGAGGACCCGAACAGTGGCCTTAGCCTAGGAAAGAGCATCTCAGGCCGAGGGACAGGGCGTGCTGAGGCTCACTTCGAGAGAGAGACACTTAGGGTATGGAACTACTAGTCCAAGACAGGTTGTTAGTACCCCAGAGATTTGATGTTAGGTATGTTTGGTGAGTATAGCAAATCCCAAAATTTTGAGTTTTCTTATTAAAAAGTCTAGGCAAAAAGGTTTCCATCATCAGGTAAAACCTGCATGGGACCATGTTCAAGGGCTTCTCTCTTTGGGTGTCTGTGGCTCCTGGTGACCCCTCTGTCTCCTCCTCTAGGCTACAGGGTGCTAGACCTGGGATCTCCACTTCCTGTGTCCTCCAGAAGTTGTCAGGAACAATGTTCATCTTACACCTGTTGGCAATGGGTGTTCCTGCCTTCACCATTCAGCCTGAGGAACGCACAGGTCAGAAGTGACTCTCAGCTGGAAAGGGCTTGTCCGCAGCTTCTCTGGGGAAAACAGGTGTTTATCTAGGGAGATTTTGTTGTTATCAAAAGTCAAATTGTGGTTACTGGAGGGGAAGGAGGGTTATGGGGGAGGCAAAGTGGGTAAAAAGGTCAAATATGGTGACAGAAGGAAACTAGACTTTGGGTGATCAGTAGGCAATAAACACCGATATCAAATTATAATATTGTACACCTGAAATTTATGTAATGTGATTAATTCATGATACCTTAATAAATATAAATGAAAAAAGAAAGAAAATAAACTGCAAACACAAAATTAAAGAATTAACAAAAAGCAAGATGTGAATATTCATGCCTTCGTAAGTGACAGGTGCTCCCTCTGGCTCATCACCTCTGCTGCCAGGTTTGTGCCCTGGGCATCTGTCATTCCTGCCAACGGAGTGAACAAAGGAAGTGCTGGTTTGCCCTCCATCAAAGGAGGCTTTGGATTTTAAGTATTGGTCCTGTAAACTAACCTTTTTTTTTGTATCTGAACATAGCTGAGATCTACTTTAAGGACAAGCAGTCAAGTGAAAATTATGGCCAAAATTTTAAATCATTTTTCTTGTTATCACATGGATCTGATTTAACTTTTCCCATAGAATGTAAATCAGAATTGATAGTCACCCAAAAGTTGCTATTTGGAAGTTTTGAAACCATTATAACAGGAGGGGATAATGGGGTCCCCAGGGTAGAGACCACTTGGTTTGAGGCACACTGCTTTCTCAAATGTGCCCATCAAAGGGAGGTTTTGGACCCAAAGCCTGACTGTGGTTTCTCTCTGTCCCTCAGTGGCTGCAGGAAACTGCCAATTTCATGGCAAGTATTTCAAAACCACCTTCGGGGTGGAAGGGGAGCCTGTGGTCCTGCGGTGCCCCCAGATGCGGTACTGGTTGAGGGCCTCTGCCAGCCCCCATGTCAACCTGACGTGGTGGAGAAATGGTTCTGCTAGGTTGGTCCCAGTGGGAGAAGAGACAGGAGTGTGGGGCCAGGATGGTGCTCTCTGGATCGTGCCAGCCTTGCGGGGCCACTCTGGCACCTACATCTGCACTGTCAGGTAAGCCCCTCTGGGACGAGGGGTGGGTATGGGGCTCCTTGAAGAATGGACTCTTGCACAGTTCTTCAGTGATGGGCTGGATTTCAAAATCCATTGTACAGGTGAGAATCCATTTTCTGTCCTCTTTGCTGCTCCTGAAATGCCTCCCACCAAGAGCCTTCCCCCTGATGTCCTCATGGTTTCCTCTCCCATTTCATTTAACTCTTTGCTCAAATGTCACCTCCTTAGCTGATTTATCTAAGACAGCACTCCTGTCACTCTCTCTCTGGCTATTTCTCTTCATCTGATACACATTTACAGTAGACTTTTCATTAGCTGGAACTTAAGGAACTGACACTCTCAAGCAGTGGGTCATTTTTTTTTTTTTTTTTTTTACATTTATCCAGCTTTTACCAATCCCCATGGGTGCTGGTTAGCTGAGAGCCTATTGAGTGTGGTTTATGTCATTTATGTTTGTCTACCGCACTAGAATGTAAACTCCAGGATGGGAACTTGGCCTCTTTTGTTCACTGCTGAATCCACAGGGACACAAAAAATAGACACAGAACACTGAATAGAATTTAACAACTGGATGAGATTTTAGGAATAAGTTCATCCAACTGCTTCTTGTCCATGTGAGGGAGCCAAGCTCACCTATAAACTTCTCCAGGTGATGGATGTGGAGCTGACACTGGAACCCCTAGCTCCTGACCTGGGCCTTAGACCCCCGCCCTCTTTGTCCTGTTGCTTTTTAAAAAATTATGTTAACATACACATTACATGGAATGTACCATTTCAGCCCTTTTAAGTGTACAATTCAGTTGTGATAAGTCATTCAATTGTTGTGTTATTCTTACAACCATCAGCTCCAGAACGTTTTCATCTTCCTAACTGAAACCTGTACCCATTGAACCCTAATTCCTCATTTCCCCCCATCTCCCAGCCCCTGGCAACCACCATTGTGCTTTGTGTTTCTATGAATCTGCCTGCTCTAAGCACCTCATACAAGTGGAATCATACAGTATTTATCCTTTTGTGACTGCTTAGTTCATTTAGCATAGTGTCCTCAAGATTCATCCATGTCGTAGCATACATCAGAATTTTCTTCCTTTTTTAAGGCTGAATTATTATTCTATTGGATATACAGACCATATTTTGGACACTTAGGTTGCTTCTGTTTTCTGGTTGTTGTAAATAATGCTGCTATGAACATGGGTCTTCGAAAATTTGTTTGATGCCCTGCTTTCAATTCTTTTAGGTATACAGCCAGAAGTGGAATTGGTGGATAATATGATAATGCTATGTTAAATTCTAAAACCATCATACTGGTTTTCACAATAGCTATACCATTTACATTTCCAGCAGCCACGTACAAGGTTCCAAATTCTCCACATTTTCACCAACACTTATTATTTTCTGTTTTTTTTTTTTTCTTGAGGGGGTTTAATAGCCATCCTAATGGATATGGAGTGGTATATCATTGTGGTTTTGATTTGCATTTCCCTAAAGACTTGTTATGTTGAATAGCTTTCCATGTACTTTATTGGCCATTTATCAGTATGTTTCTTCTTTGGAGAAATTTCTATTCAAGTCCTTTGCTCATTTTTTAAATGAGTGGTTATGTATTTGTTTTTGAATTATAAAAATTCTTTATATATTCTGGATATCAGTGTCTTACCAGGTATATGACTTGCAAATATTTTCTACCATTCCATATGTTACCTTTTTACTCTGTTGTTAATGTTCTTTAGTGCACAAAAAAATTTAACCTTGATAAAGTTCAATTTATCTTTTCTTCTTTGGTTGCCTGTGCTTTTGATGTCATATCCAATAAATTATTGTCATATCTAATGTCATAAAGCTTTTCCCTTGTGTGTTCTTCTATGAATGTTTATAGTTTTAGCACTTCTGTTTAGGTGTTTGATCTATGTTGAGTTAAATTTTGTGCATGGAGTAAGGTAATGATACATCTTTAGTCTTTTGCATGTGGCTATCCAGTTTTCTTAAAAATTTTGTTGGAAAGATTGTCCTCTTTCCATTGAATGATTTTGATATATCTTGCTGCTTCTTGAAGGAGAAAGTTGTAGGTGTAGTGTTGGAGATCATAAAAATTTCCTGGCTTAGTTCTTCCAAAAAGATTAGGGCTGACTATTGCCCTGATTTTGAAATAGTTCTCTGGGCCCTTCTCTCTTCAGCTGCTACCTCTATCCCTCCCCAAGATTCTACTCACTCCTTCTATCAGGCAGTGTTAGAATCTCTCCAGATTTCTGAAACTTGTTTGATGTAAGGAGAAGCTATAACCACAGGTATTTAAATTTAGAAAGAGAAGCAATAAAAAAGTAACATTCCTAGCACAAAGGAATTGCTGGTGAATGGAAGAATTTCAGACATCAACCCTAGTCCTTGATAGTGTGTGTGTGTGTGTGTGTGTGTGTGTGTGTGTGTGTACACACCCTCCTAGGGAGCAGGCAAGTAATCACTTTTATTTTTAAATCAGGGAAATGTGGATATCTGATTTTATAATAACTATAAAGGCATAGTATTTCTTTTTAGTGCAAAAATGAATAATGTGGTAGAAAAAGAATGGAATTTGAAGGCAGGATGACATGGATACAAATCCGAACCCTCTCATTTTTTATCGGATAGGACTTTGGTCTTATCACTTGACAATTCTAGGCCTCAGTCTTCTCCTCTGTAAGGAGGTTTCTTAGGAGCGTTCTATGAAATCACAGCATGAGAAGCATCTAGTGTGGAGAGCACCATAACAGGTGGTCAATATATGCATAGAAATGCCCTTCCTTTTTTCCAAAGGCCACACTTATGATTACTGAAGTAATAATATGCAAAAATCAGGCATGTTCACTCAATCATGTTTGTCTGAAAGTTTGTTTTTATACTCAACTTAAAAAAAAAAAGGTACCTAATTAACTTTCCCCTCCCCACTTGTTCTTCTGTTCTTGTAGAACAAAAGAAATCTGAAATCGAGAGGAGGTGGAAATTTGGTTATTGTTTAAGCTTTCTGAGCAGGTGGGAGAGTTTACCTTGGTGATCTCTAAAGCTCTCTTCCAGTCTAAGACTAGGGTTCTGATCGAGTCACCAGCAGTTGCTATAATACACTTTGGCATTTATAGTCAGAGGGCATGAAACTACTCTGTCCCTGTGATTTTTATAATCTTGTGATCTAGAACCCACATAGCCTTTCTGTCAATCTGGGTGGGGAAGACACTGCTGAATTAAACAGCCTCCAATTCTCAGTGGCTCCGAACAACAAAAGCTTATTTGCAACAAGCCCAGGGTGGGTGGGCAGACAGTCAGGGACCCAGACCAAAGGGGCCATTGTTGTCTCAAATGTTGATCACTATACCAAAAGGAAACATGCTGTGGAGAATTTCTCCTGGCTATTAAAACTTCGGTGTGGAAGTGACATACATACAACTCACGGAGTAGAGTCAGTCATATGACTGCACCCACCCACAGTGGGGTCAGGACGTGTAACCCCACCATGTGCTCAGAATGGGGAGAATAACGCTAATAACTATCACCTTTGTGCTGTGGGGATATCACACTGCAAGGTGATCAAATTAGTCCTCCAATCCTCTTCCTTTTGGGTTACTTTAATGGAGTATCTTGCTAATAGGGAATATCAGATCAATAATGTGAATGAGTTTGTAACTTTTGATACGTCTAATAAGCTTGGTTTCTGGAGATACTGTTCTAATTTAAAGGTTTCCCCAGAGCCCTTTTGGTTTGACCTCTTAGTAGCTAAACAGGTTTATGGAATTACTTAATTTCTGTATCCCTAATTTTCCTCATCTAAAAGTGGTATAATCATTTCTAACTCACAGAATGGGAGAATAAATGAAAAAGCATAAGCAGAGCAGCCAGCACAGGCCTGGCAGGCACCTCGTCACTGCGAGGAGGCCCTAGGATGACTTATTTCAGGTGTGCACTCTCCTTTAGACTTGTCCTCATTTGTATCTCTTCAACTTACAGTGAAATTATGCATTTTTCGAGGCAACAGTTAACTTTTTGCATTTCTTTGTGCATAAAATGTTGGTTCCTCTCTTTTTTCTGTCTTTCAACCAGATATACAGTATAAAATAGATATTGATGTATATTTGAATTAATTATTTTTACATTCAGATAGTAAGCTTTTATCACATTTCTTTCATATGTATTTTCACATTTTTTTCTTCTTCAGATATAGATTGTTTTCCATTTTGCTGTGCAAGTTCTTGTCCCCTCTCCCCACTTGTATAACACACATTCTCATTGTCTTTGTTGCTGTGTTATGTTTCTTAGGTAGCCAGAAACTAAGTGAAATACTTATATTTTTATCTTTCTCTACTTAAAAAAATAGTTTTAATTAGTATCTTTTGTCCTTCCCTACATATCCTCCATGTTTCCATAAATGTTTTGGCTCTATCTTTTTCCCAGTGCTAGGGTCTTGATAGAATTGTGATACTGAGAATATAATTAGTCCAACCAAAAATAAAAAAATAAAAACATAAAAACCAAACTTACCAAGTTAATTTCCTCCATGCAGTATTATAAACATCTTATATACATTTTATACTAAGTTCTCGGCAGTTTTCTGAACTTAGACTTCAATTGATAAATGGTCCCCCAGAGAAGTAAAGGGAATTTTCTTTATATGGAGACAGTAGCTCTTAGGAAACAATTCCTTCATTTGGATATGGTTTCCTGGACCAGAAAGTTGGAAACTTTGGTCAAGGTGCCCCAGAATATAGAAGGATTTAGGACCCTTTGAGAGGACTTGGGGATTTCTTAGTGGCTCTTGATGGGATTGAACTCATGGTTGTCAAGGGTCCTTTGGGGAAAACACAAGGGTTATCATCCTTTCTCTGTAACAGCTACAATCATGTGTTTTTTTGTTTCCCTAGGATTCAAAAAGATCAGAGCAATACTGCAATACTAATCAAGAAAATGCAGAATGCAGAATTTAATGGGATTGGGAAAATTGTTCTTAATTTCATTTAGTTTTACTTTTATTTTGCCTTGCCATTTATTATCATTTTTTCCCTTTTAAATCAGAAATGCTTCTTACTGTGATGAAATGTCCACTGAGCTCAGGGTTTTTGAGAAGACAGAAGCCTCCTTGCCTTTCATCTCATATCCGCAAATTCTTACCTTGTCAACCTCTGGATCATTAGTTTGCCCTGAACTGAGTGAATTCACCCATAACAAAACTGTCATGAAGATTCAATGGTACAAGGTATATCTTTAAAAATCGCCATTTAATTAAAATGTGTTTTACTAGCCATAGGAAAGATATAAAATACTCATCCTGAAGTTAACACATTCATTCATATATATATATATATATATATATATATATATATATATATATATATATATATATATATATATAAATTTTTTTTTTTTAAAAACAGTTAAAGGGCCAAGTAGTAATATGTTCAGTTAATCTTTAAGTGGCTTGGGAAGGGTCTTCAGAATAGTGATTTGAGAAGACAGAATTTGAAATGAATCCAGTAAGAAACAGCTGAAGAAAATGGCTTTTAATTTTATCACTTATCTATTAGAATCAGAAAAAAATAGTTTGTTTATTTGACAACTTCATACACATATTAACAGAATTTTCTCAAAGCACTTGATTGCTAACCTTTGGGCTAAAGGAGTACATAGAAACCCAGTTTGTCCTCTTGCTTGGTTGAATAATGACATCAGGTCATGTCTGTAGACCAGGTATGGGCAAACCACAGCCCAGGACCAAATGCAGGCACTGCCTGTTTTTGTACAGCTTGCAAGTTGATAGTTTTCACTTTTGTAATGGTTAAAAAAATTAAAAGAAGAATAATATTTTATGTCATGAAATGATACAAAACTTAAATTTCAGTGTCCATAAATCAAGTGTCACTAGGCCACGGCCTCGCTCACTTGTTTTCTTGCTTTCACTTCGCAATGGCAGAGTTGAGTACAGTAGACTCTCTGTTAACTGGAACTCAAACAACCGGAAAAAAAAATCCAAAAATTACTACATTTATCCTGCGTGGGTACCATTTAACTGAGAGTCTACTGTAGTTGGACAGAGGCCATGTGGACTATGGGCCTAAAATACTTACCATCTGTCCCATTACAGAAAAAGTTAGCTAATATAGACCACAGATTGATATTGGAAAGTTCAATTTTTGTTTCATCATTAACAGAAATTAACCATTTAATAAAAAAATTTTAAAAACTGACATGGAAAAAAATGAGACAAGTATATGTAATACCATGCACTAACACACTTACTGCAGTGTTATTTATAATAAGATACTAGAAACAAGAAAATATTTATCATCAGGTATTGGATAAATTAAATTTCTTCTCATGGGAACAGTACAATATTGAATATTTTCAAAGGTGAGACATTTTACATGTATTAACATGGAAAGAAAAATATAATGTTGTTATAGTTTTTAAAAGGTTTTAAATGGTATATATTGTATTTCCTATTTATGTATAATAAAAACATGATTTCATGTATTTAAAAATGTGGAGGAGTATATATTGAAATGCTAAAACATGTTTTGGGGCCAAAGAAGGACTCACTTTGTACTTTTTATAAGTCACTATTACATTTGTTTTTTAACACTGTACCACTTTGCTAATCACCAAAATCACTAAAGATATTTCCATTGTGTAAAAGAAAAAAATGAGGAACTTCCTTTCACTTGAGAAATATATGTGTTATTCCTCAATCTATATAAACCAAAATTTGCAATATAATCTCAATCAACATTACTTATAATTTTGTCATAATTATTAAAACATACCTTTTCAGGAAAAAAAAGAATAAGCTAAACAGTTGACTGATATTATAACTTCAAGATACAGGATATCAATTTAATATTGGGAACTCTTAAACAATGTTCTGAAAATAGAGGAGCATAGCAGCCCTATGAATTAGCCAGCCCAATTATGGAATGAATTCGCTCTTGGTTACAGGGGTTCTCAACCTGTGGGTCGTGACCCCTTTCGGGGTCGAATGACCCTTTCACAGGGGTCGCCTAACACCATCGGAAAACACATATCAGATATTTACATTACGATTCATAACAGTAGCAAAATTACAGTTACGAAGTAGCAACAAAAATAATGTTATGGGGGTCACCACAACATGAGGAACTGTATTAAAGGGAATTGCATTAGGAAAGTTGAGAACCACTGGTTTAGGAAGAGTATGAAGAGGACACGTGGGAGGATGGAGCACAGGCTCTGGAGCCGACCAGCCTTGATTTAAAACCCTGTTCCCTCATTTACCTGTGGGGTGACCTTGGCCAAGTTATTTCACCTCTCAGAATGGTAATTAGTCATTCATAGTGCCAGGACCTGTTTAGAACATTAAATGGAAGACTGTGTATGAAGCACCTGGTACAGGGCTGGACACATAAATGGAACTCAGTAAATCTGGGATAAGGACTGTGAATAGTTCTATTTTACACATTAGGAAAGGAAGCTGCACAAATGTAAGGAGATTGCCCAAAGTCACACAGGTAGATGGTGAAGCCAAAACCCTAACCCGGGAGTTCCCACACAACACTGCCATGCACAGCAGCCCTGGTGGCCCACGGGCCTTGGAAGAACTGTGGTGCTATTTGTTTTTGTTTTAATATTGGACTACTCATTTTAGGAACAAAAAAAAATCTCTCCTTTTAATTAAATATATTTTAAAATATTATAATACCTTATGAGCCATGCGGTGAACAAATGCTTCCAGTTATTTCTGCATTCCCATTCAGAGTAAGAATCTGAAATGACTCAGGTTATATTTGACTTTGGCGCTTTCAATCATCATGGTTTGGAAAGAGATGTTCCTGAGAACATTTTGTGCTCATTAGGATGTTTTCTTAAATCTCATCCAACTTTTTCTATGTTAATAGGAGGCCTTGTTCTTGAGGGTTCTATTCGGCAGAACCCACAGTATCTTTTGTCTATGAAAAGTGTGGCCTCGTTTCTCACATTTAATTTTTTGTTACAAATTTTTCTCCATTGTAGTGATTCCTAAAGTAATTACAGCAACCTTATCTCTTGTGAACATTGTTTTCCAAGTCACCATGACTATATAATAGTGCTCTTCCCTGGAGGTTTCCTAAGGTCTACAGGCAGCTGTTAGGCCATAAATATATCAGTATTTTAAATATCCTACTTTGTAAAAGAAGAGAGAGTTTCTTTTTCTTTCCCACCATCAGTAAGCAAATGTGCTTTAAACACTGTGGTTAAACAAATTCAGCGATTTTGTTTTATATGTTAACAAATTTCCTCTCTTAAAAAAGAGAGTTAAAAGTATGTTCACAGTACATTTGCAGTAAGTAACAGGGCAGTTCTTGGATTGCAAATTCAACATTGATTGATTATACTGATGCTACTCATAGCTTTTGAGATATAAATTAGTACATAGTGTAACTCTGAAAAACATTTTCTCTTAAGGATTCTGTCCCTTTGGATGAAGACAACAAGAAGTTTCTGAGCGTGAAGAGATCGACACGTTTACTGATACACAATGTGTCTGTGGAGGACGTGGGCTATTACAGCTGTGCTATGACATTTGCCCATAAAGGCACGCAATATAACATCACTA
The DNA here is from genome assembly GCA_004026885.1 of Lyroderma lyra. Lineage (NCBI taxonomy): Eukaryota > Metazoa > Chordata > Mammalia > Chiroptera > Megadermatidae > Lyroderma > Lyroderma lyra. The sequence goes on along the minus strand of PVJL010001003.1, from coordinate 28,778 downwards.
GGAATATCAAATTACGTATCAACAGTAAGTGCTTGTCATGAAGGAACCCCACCACCCTGCTTCTATAACAAGCATGCCAAGGACAAATTAGGGTTCATATAGAATTCCTCGAATGTCTTTGGTACAAAAGGAAAACATACAACAACTCTCTTAAAATATAGGGATAATAAGACCTGTGTGCCACCTTGAAAAATAGGGTGCTATTTTGAGGAAAATTGAACCCATGGATGGTTGTTATGGTTCCAAGTATGAGGCTAAAACATACTGCTAGAGGGAGCCAAACAGTGGTTCAGGTGGAAGGTGTGCACCTTCAGGGCCAGCCATTAGAATGCAGCTGCCTTAACTTTACATGTAATTCTAGGATACTAGGATTTTATTGGATTTTTCAGTTAGAATGCTATGCATTGGTCTATTCAGTAGAAATGACCCGTTTTTGGTCTCCCCGAATGCATGTCTAGTTGCACTTGCAACCAAGATTTCAAACAGTGAGTGCTCTTATTAGTTTAAATGACTTCCACTTGAAAATAATAATGTGAACAGAATTAATAGTTAATATTTGCATTTACTCCATACCTCCTACATACTGGACACAAACCTTGGTGCAAGCATTATGTAAGTATTTAAGTCTATTCTGCCCTACAGAGTAGACTGCTTTTCTTTATTTTATATATGGAATACCTACACAATTGGAGTCTTTTAAGGGCATATCAGAGAGCTTTGGAAGTATTTTAAGGTTAAATCATCGGTTTATGAGGAGAAGAGACTACTTTTTTCTCACAGAGAATCCAGAGAGTCAATTTTACAACAGGGAATATCATGTCTCCCATGAACTGAAATCTCTAGCTTATATTTCTTTTACTGTCTATGACCATTCATCTCAATTCCTTGTCCTTCCACAGGGCACACTGTGACTTCCTGTGATTTTGAAGGGGCCCATAATTATCTTGTTTATGTGATACTACACGGGAACGCTAGGGGGCAGCCAACCTACATAGTACCTTGTGTTGTGCTCACACAGTGTCTCAGTGGTTCTCCAAGGGTGGTTCTGTGCCAGCAGCAGCCACAACACATGTGTACTGGTTAGACATGTTCGCCTTCCTCAGACTCCAGCCCAGACCTACTGAATTAGAAACAGGGGTCAGTGAGGATGGAGCAAGCAGTTATGGAGACAGGCAGCCTTTTGCCCACTCCCAAGCTGTCTGTTCTGTTTGGGTGCCCCGTTTCTTCAAGCTGCTGGGAGACCTGCCTCTAGAAGACCTGGGTTCTGAATCCTGGGATATCTGCCTCTGCCTCCCAAAAGAGTTATCTCCTCAGTTAACAAGGCAGTGGCCAACCTGGGCCACTCTATTTATCACTCAATGTAGGGTCAGCATTACAAACAGGTGGTTCCCAAACCCCTGGGCCTCTTTTATTTATTTATTTGTTTATTTATTTGAGGTGATGTGTTAGTATTCTGTAGCAGGCACTTGGGAAGTGAGGATGGAGTGGAGAAAGGCATTTTAGGGCAAGTAGACCGTGGGGTAAAACCTATCCTGTGGACATCATGAACTTTACTATTAAGAATTTATTCAGGAAGGGGAATGGTTAATTTTTATCATAGAGCAAAGAACATTTGCAAGTGGAATGTGTGTTTAACTGTGGCTTCTTCTAGTAATCTCTCTTCTGGGAAAGGCATTGGGCAAGGATGCTAAACTTTGTGGATAGCCTGCTTCCTTTACCAGACAAAGGTCAACTCCCACATGGCTGGCTATACTGTCAAGGATAACTTAGCTAATTAGCCAAACAATAGACGTTGAACTTCAGCTTGAAATGAAGGCATTCCTAATTGAATCTTTTTTCCATGTGTGTTTCTCAGAAAAAGAAGAGGAGACAGTTCCTGTGATTATTTCCCCCCACCAGACCATATTAGCTTCATTGGGTAAGGCCCGCAAGTATTGTGAGTCACAGGGGTGCCCGGGGACCCTGGAACCCCTGTGTCTGTGACTGCATCTGTCTTTTTGTGTACAGTGTGCTTGGGTGGAGATCCTAAACCCCAGCAGGAGAGACTGAAGTAATAGATGCAAGGGAACCTTTTCCCATGTCAAATGTTAGAAATGGCATTGTTTGAAGCAGGTATACTTTGCTTCATGAAAAGCCTACTAAAAAAATCTAAGTATAAAAATCCGAACATTTTGATAGCTGTTATTAGTTGTGGGAAAAGACTAACAGCATGACTCCCTTACAGAGCCAGCACCTGTAGTAAATTTAAAATAAATCACTTTACCAAAACTGGGCTGCTGCTCAGCATTTCTCTAAGTAAGATTCTAATTGTAAGGTGGGGCTGACCTCGCCACTGCTGGCCCCTCAAAGACTGTTGTTGCCAAAATAGCTGGTTAGCAGGTAGAGAGGCCTTATTTCTCCCATTTTCCTGAAGAAAAAGCTGCCCAGGGGGTCAGGGTTGCTCAAGGAAGGGCAAAAAGCTACACTCAGTTCAGGTTGAGGTTCAGACTCAGGCGTGTTTGTCTGTGAAACCTGTATCTTTTTAATGTGTTTTTGTATAGTAGCTTTGTAGGTGTTATTCTGGCTGTAGAATCCCATTCTCTCTCTTTCTCTCTCCCTCTCCCCTCTGCCCCGCACCTCTCTCCTGTTTGGTGTTGGGCTTATATTTTAAATTTTAATTGGAAGCCATAGCGAACTCCTTGGTGTTCCCCAGCTGAATGAAGCAGAGTGCCTCCGTTTCTTTGGAGGCACTGATGTATGTGGCAGAGTCACCTGAGGTGGGATTGAATGGGCTGCTTTTGGCTGAGAAATCTTTCAGGTCATCATCAGGGGCAGTAAAAGAGGGAGAAGAGCTGGCATTCTGAGCCTGAGGTGGGGCTAGCTGCGTTAAAAGACACACCACAAGGAGGCATGGCACTCATGAGGAAGTAACAAATGGGAAAGACATTTTTACCCCTTTCTCTCCTTTGGTGACATTAAAAAATATAACTTACAGTGATTGAGGCAGGGGCACCCAGTACATCACATTTGCGTAATTGCAGAAGGCACCATTCATATACAGTGGCTTTTAATGGGTTAATCCCACATGAACTTGATCTGGGAATGGAGAGTTCCCAGGGGAAACAGAGACCTAAGACCAGCAATGGGCAAAGAGAAATAATCCACATGTTAATCTGGATTTTGGGGGGCAAGTAGAGTCAACTGTGGAAGAAGGTTGTTGAAGTCACAATGCTCTATAGGAGCTGAATGGTCATGGGGAAGCTTCTGGGTTTTCATCTACTATGAAGACCAGGTTGGAGAAACTGGAGATACACGGCAATACGGATTCTCCATAGGAATAGAATCATTTGAGAGAACCAAGTTTCCTTCTAAGAAAAGAATTAGTCAGTGAGGGGTGTTTGAGGAGGTGGGGAATGGTCCCCAGCTCAGATTCGCTGGTGGACGAGGGGCTGAAGTGACCCCTGTATGCAGCTGGGCTCTGATGTGCAATGCACTGTGTCTTTGCTGTACTCAGGGTCAAGGCTGACAATCCCGTGCAAGGTGTTCCTGGGAGCTGGCACCCACTCAACCACCGTTCTGTGGTGGATGGTCAACAACAGCAACATAGAGAGCGCCTACCAGGAGGGCCGCGTGACCGAGGGGCAGCGCCTGTAAGTGAGCCCAGGTGTTTGTCAGCTTAGAGGAGTCTTCCACGCACAGACATTCTGAGGCCTCTGTAGGCTTTACTTTTTTTTTTTTTTTTTTTTTTTTAGGGACAATGTCATAGCCAATCTGTCAATATGACACACATACCACAATCAAAATAATTTTTCTAAGTTATTGAAGTTTTAGAATTTTAAAGGTTGAGTTTTGCTAAGACTTAGCCATTGTTCTTGAGAACCAAACCGTCTATGTAGGAGTTGAGTTGTAGTCAACAACTGGACATTGAGGTTGCATTTTCTAGCTGTTTAATCAAACATTTATTTCTTAACTTTTACAGTAAAAAAATACTTCGGAGCTAATGTATTTTCATTCCTCACTCAGCAACTTGAGTGTCAAACATTTCCCTAAACCCTTAAAAATAAACTTAGCCCCTTCTGTGTCTCAGGGAACTCCTGGCTGCCACAGTCTCTAAGGAAGGTTAATAGTAAAAGTATGAAAATTTGGTTCTCATAAGCATGCATCTCTGGAGAACGTTATCTCACTCTGATGTACAACAACCAGGCCTTGTAAATGAGAACCATTTGTGTGTGAGGAAGGAAGACTATTCAGTCTTCCAAAGTATCAAGTACAGACTTTTTAAATTATAGTTTCAATTTTCTGAATTAGCCTGAACTTTGGCTTGCCAAATTTATGTCTTTTTTGAGAGACTTATCAAAAAGGGTCTTTCTGGATGCAACTGGGTAGATAACAATTAGGTGTGCTGAGCACAACTGTTTGCGAGTCCGCGTTGTGAAACTAGTATGCCCCATATCAGCTTACTCATTCTGTCCATTTACTTAAAAGAGCCGATCCGCCCTCCCTCCCATAGATTAAAAGAAAAACGTCTTAGTGGATGCACATCAATGGTATTTCTAGTCATACTAATACATCCTCAGGTTCCCATCACATTACAAATGACAGTTGTGCTGACTAGAGTCACCCTCCCTGGCCTGTCTGCAGCCTTCCACTCTGAACTTGAGTTTCCAGAGTGAGAGCTGGCAGTGGAGACGAGAGAGGATGCTCTTAAAAACTGGATTCCTGGAAACTCCCTACCCTTCAATATGCAAATGATTTGTTGGTGATACAATTAAATTTCCACATAACTAGACATTTCTATTCCCACTCCTGGTTCTCTGTTAATCAAGGGCCTTAAGGATTGAAATTTTCCATTATTCAAAGTGGACTGGCTCTTGTAAATTCTCCTTGTAACAGGTGTTCTATTACAGTGACTAACAGGCTTAGAAATGCTCCCAAATAAGTGACAAATATAATGGCACATGCTCCCAGCTTTCTGAATCTTGAAGTCAGTGTAAGCACAATGGATCCTTCTAATTGAGAATGTTTGGATGTCTACATGATAAGAACAAGCTTTTATTGGCTACGTCATGTTTGAGTAAATGTTTCTTCACTCAGGGAATACTCAGAAAATAACGAGAACTATATTGAAGTGCCGCTGATTTTTGACCCAGTCACACGTGAGGATTTGAACACGGACTTTAAATGTGTTGTTCATAATACATTGAGTTTTCAGATGCTACACACCACAGTCAAAGAAGGTATGTATTTTGGGGACATGAAAGGGGAAAACAACATGGGGGATTGTGTGGATGCTGGACAAGGCTACTAGCTCCCCAGGTAATTACTTAGCAAGTCTCCGTGCTTCCTGTTAGTGGAGCACTGAGAGCAAATCTCTCATATTTTCAGATTTGTTTTTTGGTAGAGTGGAGGCTGACCTTAGGGGATTATATCCAAATAAAAGCTTAAATAGCAAGCTGATTTTTAGAAAAGAGATGAAAAGGTTCTGTGATAAACTCTATGAAACCCTGGGTCCTCATGTGATTCGGCCTAGATCAGCAGGACCAACTGTCCTTTACGACTCTCCTGGAGGGTGGGACGTACCTTATCGTCCAAGAGCCAGAGTCTGGGAGATGCCCAGGGTTCAGGGAAGCCTAAAGGGTTAAGGTCATATGTTTACAGGAAATAAAGTATAAGACTAATCAACCCATGTGAGGACACATATAAGGACATTTAAAAAAGAAAAGACAAACCCATGTTATCATTTTGACCAAATTGATGCCTTAAAGTTTAAGTACTGAGCAGGAAAGGGAGATGCAGGTAATGTGGTCTGTTGACAGCCCAAGAGGATAACAAAGGACAAGCCAAAGTCACCGCAGTGGGAACTTCATCGTGCCCCCTGGGCAATCAAATAAATGCAAATTTCTCCGTGTTTGCTGGGGAGGCAGAAGTTAGAAAGCTGAGGATTTGGTCAAGCCTCAGGGCAGAGAACAGTAACACGACACAACTTTTCTCCTAAAGTCAAGTGTGCACCACCTGTATCACTCATGTGAGGCACTCCCTGAAAGTCCAGATCCCCAGGCTCACCCCAGACCCACCCAGTCAGTCTCTGGGGGTGAGATCAAAAAGCGCAGCTGAGCAGGCTCTGTGCATATTAATGTTGGAGCAGATTGGTGACCCAAAGGAACCTGGTACCTTTAAACATTTCTATAGTGAGCCCTGTTCCTGCATGCCCTCTGCTGGGCTGGCCATGACTGGCCATAGAAGGCACAGTAGAAAGCCTTTCACTAGGACTGAAGGTACATTCTAATGGCTCTTTAGGAAATTAAAGCTTCACTCATTTTTAAGCCTTGTGGGGTTTTATGGTGTAAAAATCACCCAGAGATGGTAGTCTGAGATTGTGTTGATTCCTGGCTGCCAGACAGACTGACAAATAGTAGCTTAAACATGTAGAATTCTGGTCTCATCATCAATGTGTCAGTAACACTCATGTTGTGGTTACTTGTTAATTTTCTATTCTTAATCTCTTCCTCTATTTTCACAACATGGAGATGCCAAGGAGTAAAATATAAACTAGCTGGATTCCAGCTATAATTTTGACACCAAAAAGCTCTTTTTAAAAAAGTCTCTCTCTCTTTTTTTTCTTTGTTACTTTCTTGAATCCTTATGAGACCCATGGTCATTGGACAAGGGCAAATCGTACCCTTGCTGTCACAGATTGGCTAGTTGAGACCTAAACAGACCACATTATAGTGCATGCTATTCAACAGGTGGAACGAAGTTAGACCCTGGACACCTGCCCTCCCCCAGGCTCTGTGTTTCTTTCTGTTGGATTTTTGTCCAACTTTGCTTGTTTCCCTAATGCCACAGATATTATTCTCAAATGTCCTTGATCTTGGTGTCAGGGATACACTTTCCTGAAAACCAGTGCACATTTATTAGGAAAAGCACACTCCAGTGGCTTTCTTCCTTCTACATGTGTACTGCACTGTCCTATTTGGTGGTACAGGAATGTTTAACTCCTGATGTGACTCTGTTCTTTCTGCAGCCGCGGCCACCTTCTCCTGGGGGATTGCGCTGGCTCCACTTTCACTTGTCCTCCTGGTTTTGGGGGCAATATGGATGCACAGATGGTATAAATACAGAACTGGAAAAGCATATGGTTTGACCATGTTAAAGACTGGCCATCGAGATTTTCAGTCTTATCCAAGTAAATAAAGGAAATAAAATAATTCGAACACAAACAATATCTCTTCTTAGGGAAGTAGCTCTGCCCTTCTGAGGGACCCTGTTCTTTTCCTCAGTTGTTGACAAAGCTGCTGTGTCTGTAGTAAAGGACTGAAGTACTGATGTAAAGTTTATTCTGCAATTGAGTGACAGGAGCAAATGTGGGTCAGGTGAGTAGCTCTCTGCCACTTGTGACCTACTTAAAAGAGTGAGGTACCCTTAGACCTGAATAAGAGCATCTAAGTGAGTTTTGAAATTCACTTATTCATCACTTAACAAAAAATGTATTAAAGGTCCAGCTTGGGAGGTGTTGTAGACACAAAGGAAGTGAAGACATAGTTTTCCTCTTTGGGAAGATGGAATTTCATTTTGGGACTGGGAAAAATAGTTTAGAAATGCTAAAGAAGAAGCAAGGATTTGTGCATTTTTCAAAAGGATGATCCCCCAAATAGCAATTAAAGTAGAAAAACACATCTTAGATCATATCAGTGAACTGAGAAATAGGCTCAACTTCAAAACAAAGCTTCTGAAAATAAAGAAAAAGGAAGAGTATTGAGATAACTTCATACATGGGGAAAAAACAACAGAGCCTCTTCTCTCATCTACTGAAAACAAAGTTTAATTAAATTATTTTAAAAAAATCAAATGCAGATAATTTTCATGGCTTATGCCTTCACCATTCAAGATTCTGTTGCAATGTGACTGTCCCTGAGGCTGTTCTACATAGCACCTCTTTCCACCCCTCCTGCCCCTCACTGTTTCGTGTCACTTAGCTCTTACCACCAGAACTGCCTTTACATATTTGCTTATTTTCTGTCCACTTTCCTCACTGGAATGGGAGCCCCATGAAGACAAAAACATTATTTTAGTCACAGTTGTATCCCTGTGTGCCTTAGATCATGCCTGCCATCTACTGAACATTTAATAGATACTTGTAGAGTAGTGAATGTAGAATGAATCTTCTTGTGTTCACTACCAATAAAACCAAATGACCTGCATAAAGACTGACAGATTTGATGATGTTATAATTTCAGCATGATGAAATAATAAAAGCAAAATGTAAAGAAAATGTGTCAGTTGAGTTTGAGGAATTAATAATTATAACATCACAACCTAATAAGTGAAAGAACATGAGTAGAAACACACATTAAAAAACATAAAAAAAATTAAAAAAAAACCCCTCACATAAAAAACCATGGAAAATGATCTGTTTCAGTAATAATCAGAGATGTAAATTAAAGCAGCACTGAGATACCAAATCACACACACTATCAAGTTTTAAAAGATGATATCAAGAGCATTTCAAAATAGTCACTCTCACACCAGGTAATTCCATTTATAGTTTGATACTGGGAAATAAAAAGGCAGTATGTAACAAGCCAGTGGGGAGCTAGGTCCAGCTTGCACTTTGTCCCAAGACCCAAGTGGAGCATCTCTTCTCACCTCTGTTCGAGGAAATCCTGTTGGTAGCTTACAACTGGCCGTTGCAGGAGCATTTACAGCATAGAGATTAGCAAACACCACAAGTGGTCCCTCCCCTCCCCAGCACACCACTGCAAGGGTCATGGAGGCGCCCAGTAATGTTAGTTCTGTGAATTAGGAAATAATTAAAAAAAAAATGATTCGATATATGAAGTAAGATAAAAATGTGAGACAAAATACAAGCATTTATAATGTGAAGGAATGATTCTATATTGTTTTATACGGTTGATACGGTTTCCACAAAAGTAAAATTTATTTGCAGCTAGCAAAAATGGAAAAAAAGCAAGGATTTTTGAAGACAGAATTCTTGGGTCCTATTCGAGTGCCACCAGGGGTGCCTCTGTGATCCTGGGCCAGTCCTTTAATCTCCTAGCACATCAGTCCTTTCATCTGAAAAGTGGGGATAATACCAGGTACAATTCTGGAGTGTTAGTATTTAATGAGAAAAAATATAAGCGGAATATACAGAAATAAAAATGGTTTTACTGGTTAGACCAAATGTTGACAAACTACAGCCTTCTGCCCAAATGCTGCCTGCCTGTTTCTGTCAATTCAGATTTATTAGAACCCACCACGCCTGCTTATTTAGGTATCGTCCGTGGCTGCTTTTGCTCCTGAAGGCAGAGCTGAGCAGCTGAGACAGCAAAGTTTGAAGTGTTCGCTATCTGGTACTTTACAGAATAAGTTCGCTGACAGATGGTTTAGACCAAGTAAGTTAAGGGCAGTTTTGACTCTTAACTTTAATAATTTCCCATTTACGAGGGGGAACCTACAGTAAACTAGAAGAATCTTCTGGAGGGCGGGCCCCTTGCAGTACAGGCTTGGGGACCCATCTGCCTCAGTGGACCAGCTGGTGGCGGTGTGAGAGGCTGCGTGTGGCTTCAGTGATTTTTTCTTTTGGAGACTTTCAATGCATTTACCTATTTCATGATGAGTGATTTACACAAACAAATGTGAGGTGTGACACCACATCTGCCCACACTGCACTGAGTGCTCAGCAGTATTTGACCAAAAAAATGATATGAGCCTCGTTCTCCACCCTCTCTATTCACCTGCTCTCTCCCCAAGCACCTTTTGTTGTTGTTGTTGTTTCTCTGGATGAAAAAAGTCCTCAAAGGGAAATGTTTTCCCAGTGTGGAAGAGGTGAGACAAAGAAGGGGAAAAGCACTAAAAGGCATAAAAATGGATGAGTTCAAAAACTGCTTCGAGCAGTAGAAAAAGTGTCTCGATAGGTATATTGCATCGAACAGCGAGTTCATTGAAGGTGACGAGTTTAAGCATGTAAGAAGTAATACACACATTTTTATAAACAAATTCCGTTTTGGGGGGTCTCCCCCTCATGTTATCTTCTTTCCCATCCTCACCTGGTTTTAAACATACAAGGAGGGAGAAGGAAGTCAGAAGGGGCAGGCACAAGCCTTCTGCATCACATCAGGACTGCAAACTGAGAAGGAGGTGGAGACACGGTTCGGGGTGGGGGCAGAGGGGAGGACATGGCAAACCGCAGTGGCTGTTTGGGCCATGTCTGGATCTCCAGGCTTGGGTGCTCCCCAGCTTCCATCGCCCTTCCTTCCTGGGGCTCCCCCTCCAGTGGTCTCCACCTTCAGATTTCAGCAGCTTTAGCAATGACCCAGAAAAGAAGCTGACTGTGGCCAGAAGAGAAACACAAACGACGTTCCAGGCACCCCTCTGACAACACCCCTTACACACTTCCTCCCCTGTGCAATGCACAAGTGTGGGGTCATGCTGTTAGGAAAAGTAGGGCACGTTGGGGGATTTCGGACGCTGCATTTATGATAATATCAAGGAATACATATATATCGCGATTGTTACGTTTTGAAAGAAGAGTCATCTTTCTAAGAGACATATGGAAATATTTATGGATGATAGTTGAGATTTACTTCAAAATAATTTAGTGCTGGGTGGGGGTATAGAAGAAATAAGATGGGGCAAGTGTCGACATTATTAACACCGATAATGGGTGCATGGGGGTTCCTTACACTACTCTCTCTAATTTTTGTGTATGTTTAAAAATTTCCATGATACACAGAGAAAAAAAAAGCATAAAAACAACTGAAATACCCACAAAACAAGAGAATGAACGTGTAAATTGAGGTGCAGTAGTACAGTAAATTATACAGTGCTGAGAATGAACAAAATACAGCTACATGCAATACTCTGGATGAATCTTAGAGATATATTATTGAGTAAATACCAGGTCCCAGAAGTGCATATACTCATATATAAAGTGAAAAAAAACTAAGACTAAACCCTGTGTCTATTTATCTAGATATACTCATATTAATATATATTTATATTTAAGAGCACATATGAGATTAAACTATATTTTAGCTATACATAGATACATGTATATATACTTAAAGGTCACATGTGTGATTTTAAGAATTTAAAATAGTTTGTATTTTAAGAAAGCAAGAGAGTGAGAAACCCAGGGTTCAGGATAGTGAATACATCAGGTGACAGGTGCGGACCCAGGGTGGGATATATTAGGATGATGTAAGTTTCATCAAGTTCTAGATCTCATGTTGGCTGGTGAATTACTGTTGTTTATTATCAAACAGCTTAAGAAACAGGACACTCAAGGCCCAATGAAGAGAGTGTGTCTTGAGTCAAGGATTCTGACTAACCTAATTTTGTGTACCTGAGCCCAAATTAAAAGAACAAACAAAAAGAAACAAGGTAGTGTCTTTCCTCAATGTGGTAGATCTCATCTCTTTGTGTGTTAATTCTATTGGTTTAAGTTTTGGAAGGGGAATTTTTTCTACCCCCCCCCCCCCTACAAAATCGAGGGGGAAGGGGCAGTAAATAACATTGCCAACCTCACACGTCTATGCACTGCCTATAGGAGAAACAAGCCCTAGTAATCAAACACCACCGCCCCAAGAACTGAGGATGGTAGTGGACACCAGTAACAGACACCAACAGTAATTTATGCACTAGAAAATGAACTTGATATCTTAAGTATTACATATGCTATGAGAATATAGGGGTTTTTCAGAGGGTGGGGCTGTCCACTGACTGTACAACCTCCAGAGCAGGAGCGCTCTTGCTCGGTGATGCATCCGGCACCTTTTGGTGCCTTGCTTCCAAGGAGGGACTTAAGAAGTGTCTGTTGAGTAGATAGATAAATTCTGTGTTCTTTGGGTTTTTCCAGGCCTTGCCAGCCTGTGTGGACAAATGGGAGTCCATCAGTGAGACTCTTCCAAGTTTCCTTGCCACTCCCAAACTCGCACTCATTGTTTCCATGACTCCTGCCAATAAATAGCGCGCTTGGACCCACACGTGGGTCTCGTGTTTTCGTGGTTGTTTTGCTGTTCTTGTCATCCCCAGTCATTGGCATCTGCCACCCATGCCATCTCTTCGGGGCTCCTTGTTGCTGCTGTTGGCCTCCCAGAGAGGAATGTGACCCTACAAAGCGTGTTTAGAGGTAGGCTGACCAGATGTACCATTTGAAATGGAAACAGTACTGTCCTGTTTCAAATGGTCAGCCTATTGGTTTAAGTTTGGGAAGGGGAAATTTTGAGTTTAGTCCAGTGAGACTAAGCTGACTGTATATACTGTTTGAAACAGGACAGTACAGTTGTTTTCTGTCTCATTTAAAATGGTACATCTGGTCAGCCTATTCAGAGGACAAGCAGTCCAGCTGCCACCCTGGGAGGCAGCCCAGTCACCACGGAGCCAGGAGCCTCCCTGTATATTCACCGAGCCCCCCCTTTTGTGGCTCATGTGGTCACACAGACCCCACAGTGGTGATGGTGGACTTGCAGCTCTTTTCCCACAGGACCCAGCAGCGAACTGTGTGCTCCTCCTCCCTGACGTGCCTGCAGAAACCAGTTCCTCATTCTTCTTCGGGCAAAGCAAAGCCAAGCCTCCAGCCAAGAAGCTCCCAGAGGGGCTGCCCACTGGGTCTTCAGTTACCAGACCCCTGAGCGAGGCTGAGGCATCAGGCTATGGAGGGGCCAGGAACTAGCTCAGCCAGCTGCAAGGACTAAGGGAGAGGAAGCTTTCGATGTGGGAGAAAAAAACACAAGCATGAAGAAGAGGCAACTGACATTTAAGCACCTGCAAGGTGCAAAATTTTACCTGTTTGTCTCAGTTGAACCCTCAGAAAAATCAACAAGGAGAATATTGTAACCCTCACTTTAGAGATGAGGAAACAAAGGCTTCACTTAATTGAGATACTGCGTCATAGAGAGTGTGGCTTAGATGTGCAGCAACACAGGATGTCCTACACTCCAGAATTCCAGAGCTCAACACAGCTGGAGAGCAGCTGGCCCTGGTGGGAGAGAGGCCCTGGCATGAAGACAGGAAGGAGCAGAGCACATGTTTGCTTTCCTGGGGGCAGCTGGGCTGCCGAGGGGCTGAGCTATGTGTGTTCAGATCCACTCCAAAGTCACGGAAGACACATCTGGAATCTGTGAGGAGGCAAGAGTGACAGGGAAGGAAGCACCAGAAATGGAACCCAACTGTCCCTTTCCCTTACAGCATTTCCCAGGATTTTGTTTTCTCGGCCTGTGGGACTCCAAGCAGCCTGTGGGAAAGGGGATGACACCGTCCCTGTCACCTTCCTGAGGCTGCTCACCCAGTGAATACACGTGCACTTTGCAGGATCTTTCTGAGCCTGATGGTGGGCAATATAGATTTAGCCCCTAGAAGGCTGTGAGATGATTAAGAACAGAACATGAGTTAAGTTAGCTGCAAAACCATGCAATCCTCAAGGCTGAAAATTCACCCCATTGAGTTTCCTTTCCCAGATGACTGTTTTAAAATGTAGGTTTTATTATTATTCAGGTATGGTGAGGCCAGCAGATCAGGAGATGATTGTCACTGAGAAGATGGTTTGTTCCTTGTGAGTCACAAGAAAAGGGGCATGCCATGTCACGCAGGACCATGTGGAAAAGCACCAGCATGGGTGGGAGGCAGAGGGAGTGAGGCGAAAGCATGGCCTTTATTGTGGTTTCTGTGGAAGAAATGGGTGAGGCAGGGGAAACAGGCCCAGGGCTGGCTGGTTTGAGTGATTTCAGTGGGCTCTGGGACATAGGGACTGTCCCTAGTTGGTGGCTTAGGGCAGATGGATGGTGGCCCGGAGTGTGAGAGGCCCATCAAGGAGATAGTTGGGGTGTGGGTGCTTGCTCAGCCGCTTTGTATTTGAAAAGTGAGTTCTAGGAACTGACTAGCACTGGGGTGGTGGGGAACAGTCCCTTCAGGGTCAGCAAGGCCTGGATGTCAGGGTATCAGCAACACCTGGTTGATGCAATTATGTCCAGCTTTGACTGACACAGCTCATCAGAAGTTCTGCAAGGAAATGACCAAAAGTAAAGGACCAAGAAAATAGATATTTTCCCCATTTAGTTTTTTTGCAAGGAGAATCTGTGCTTTATTATGCACAGTCATGCAGTCAAGCTGTCACCACAAACTTGGCCAGTGTTAGCAGTAAATGGTTAGTATTGCATAGAAATATAGCCCATTAGTAGTCTTGGCAATACACAAAAAGGATATAAAAGAGTATTCTGTGACCCACATTTGATTTTAAACCCTTTCCCTTTATCAAGTTCCTAAGGAGACACTGAACTCAAAGATTAAATTATTTTGCCCTTGTAAGTTGAAATATAAAAAAGCCAAACCGCAAAATGTTGAAATTAAAGCCTGAGTTTCCTCCTCCGCAAGTTTTTGCTCAGTCCCAGTGAGAAGGCTTCCCTGTCCAGGGAGAGGAGACAACCGTGTTCTGCATGGGAGGGTGTGGCTCCTTAGCCTTGGAAATTGGATTGCTGTCTCACATGTCCTCATTTATATCCCTTTTAAAAAAGTCCCAGGGGTTAATACAAGATTATTACAGAGCTGACCCTATTTGCACTGAATTTTAAATTTTAATCGTAACCTTCCCCTGACCCCTGGAGTGATTTGCCAGGCAGACATTGCTCCCAGAGGTACCTGGGGGAAGAGGGGGGAGGGGGATGGCGAAGGTCCCTGGCTCTCAGAGTGCAGACCCCAGTCCAGCAGCATTAGCATTGCCAGGAACTCACTGGAAAACACAGAGCTTCTGATGAGACTCAGGGTGGGCCCGGTGCCCATGGGCAGCGAGCCTTCCATGTGAGCCTAGTGTGTGCTCATAGTTGGAGCCCCACTGTGGTCTGTCTAGAATCCATGACCTAGGCATGTAAACTCCCCTGGGCCAATGACTCCAGCAGCCATTCATGACAGCTCCACATTGATCTCATTGGGGAAATTCCACCCGTGTGTCTCATCTGAGCTTTAGGATCCCCAGTACCTTCTTAAGTAATGTGTACATCCCCAGGGGAACCCCCACTCTGCCCACCCCTTAGTCTCTCAGGCTCTGGGTCTTGTCTTGGTACCTTTCTCTCCCACCCAGTATAATCTGAATTTCTTGTTGGGTCTTCTCCTAGGTGTCCTGTGCTTTGGGCCCTGTCTGGTGACAGAGTTTCCCTAGCATGAGGTCAGCAGGCACGTGCAGGCCTAGGCTGGAGCACCAGGGACATGGCTTCCTGCCTTGGAACTTTGTAGGCCTCTGCTCCTTTCCCAAGGGAAGAGTTGTCTCCCCTCAGCAGATCACAGACCCTTGTGAGGATGGCCCTTTCACCACGTGCTCCCCAGTAGGAGGTTTTCCCTCAGGTTTATTTTATTTTATTTTTATTGTTAAATTTATTGGGGTGGCATTGGTTAGTAAAAATTACATAGGTTACAGGTGTACAATTCTACAATACATTGTGTATGTGTTGCTTTATGGGTTCACCACCCAGAGTCAGTTCTTCTTCCATCACCATGTATTTGACTCCCCCTCCCTCCTCTTCCCTCCCCCTCCCCCTTGCCCTCAGGTAACCACTAAACTATTGACTGTGTCCATGAGTTTTTGTTTCTTTGTTGCTTTCTGTTTTATATTCCACATATGAGTGAGGTCATATGGTTCTTGGTTTTTTCTGTCTGGCTTATTTCACTTAGCATGACGATCTCAGGGTCCATCCATGTTGTCACAAATGGCAATATTTCATCTTTTCTTATAGCTGAGTAATATTCCATTGTGTAAAGGTACCACAGCCTCTTTATCCAGTCATCTATCAAAGGACACTTAGGTTGTTTCCATGACTTGGCCACTGTGAACAGGAATGATCAAGACTCAGGTGGCACTTCCTCCTCATGAATTAAGCTGACCAGATGTACAGTTTTAAATGGGACAGAAAACAATGGTACTGTCTGTTTCAAATGGCACATGTGGTCAGCCTCCTGAATGTAGCCCAGTGAGACGAGGCTGACCATACGTAGCATTTGAAACGGGACAGTATTGTTGTTTTCTGTCTCATTTAAAACAGGACGTCTGGTCCTTCTACAACAAATATGTTTCTGAAGTGGAGGGAGATGCTTCGAGTGCCTGTGTACCTGGTCAGCAGGAGGCTCCCAGCCTTGGCTGCGTGTTGGGACCATCTGCCAGTGACGTGAGGCCCCAGCGCACGTGCTCTGCTGCAGGTGGTCTGGACACTGCGAGCTGCCTAACCCTGCAGGTGATTCTGATGAGCAGGCCGGGCCGGAATCCCCGCTTTAACGTCTTCTGTTTTCGAAAGCCCGTGGGCCTGAAAGCCTTCCCTTCCTTTGCTTTCTGAACTAGGCATTCATTAATTCACTTGTTTGTTCCTCCTAGCATACGCCTCTCGATTTTCATCTCATTAGGTCTTCCATGTGAGAGCTATAACATAGTGAGTCTGGGCTTTGCCAGGGCACCTGGCTCACCTTCTCTCCCTACCTAGATAATCCCACTCTGTGCTATCAGTCCTACTGACAACCTGGGCCGACTCACTACCACTGTCCTATAACGGCCCCCTGTACTAGGTCGGATCTGCGTAACTTCCTGTAGTACTGTCCTAATTACATACAGTTTTCACCTACATTTCTTCAACAATTCTGGCAACTCCATCTAACAAGAACCATGTCACATTGAAATACCTAGCAATTCTTGGATCATTTCATTATTCTTAGATTATGGACAAACCACATGAATTGGAGATTCATCCCTCCCCAGCAATCTCCTTGGCCCAGATGGAGATGAAACTGGCTCTGTCAACTCAAGCCTGGGGTGGAAATGCAGAGCTGGAACCTCTCGGCGTCTGTGGGCAGCACAGGAATTCAGCAGTCTTGTATTTTGAATGTGGTTGCACCTCTCCTAAAAAGGTTTAATCCAGTTTCACTCAACGTTGCCTGGAATCAAACTACATCCACCTGCAGATAATGTAGTTCAAGGTCAGACTGCAGCAGCCTGCTTCCAAAGGTCCCTGTCTTTTTGCTTTTTTGGTATGTGGGTAGCTCCCTGGCTGGGAATCGAACCCAGGCTGAGCTCTGACAGTGCCAGCGCCGAAGCCTTAAGCCACTACACCATCAGGGAACTCCCCCCTGTCTTTGTTTTAATCATTGCACGGCCTGCCTTTCTTCTCAATCCCAATCCTACTTCAGTCCCAACATAAAACCACAAACAAACAAGTAAACAAACAAACAAATCAGTTGCCCCCAAGGGAAGATTGCAGGGCAGAGCATAATACAGACTGTTGTGTCTGTATAATGGAAGTGGACCACCACTCAGTGAAAAACAACCCAGGTAGTCACAGGGCCCCACATGGGCTGCCACAAGCCACCAAGGAAAGGACCAGCTGGGCTACCACAGCTGAAAACCATCCCTTTGGCTATAGCAGGTGTTTCCACCACTGTGTGTGTTTTACCCACAGATTCCACTCCTCATCACTCCTGTTTTCCTCAGCTGTGTTCTGAACCAATTCAAAAAACAGAAGAGGAGGCAGAAGGGAAGCCCAGATGTGTCTGTATTACTGACACGGCTGGCATTGGAAGGTGTGCCATAGGTGTGTGGCAAAGGAGCTTCCTGATTGTGACTATCTGAGCTGGCTGGCCCCCAGTCACTAGTCCCCAGAAATGTGGGATCTGGCCCTAGAGAGTTTAGGACATGGAGAAACGCCACAGCAGCTTGCTACCTGTCCATAGCCTGGACCCTGAGAGGCTGGATGGGAGTGTGTGATTGAGCAGTGCACCCTTGGCTTCTCTCTGACACTCATAGTAGAGTTCCTCAGACTCTTCCCTTGGTCTGGACTAGCCAGGGGGTGAGGACCAGGAGTGTCCAGATGGAAGGAACCATCAGGAACGGGGACTAAGTCTTACCTCCTAAAAATAAACATTTCTTGGTTATTTCTAGCAATGGTACTGCAACTTCTGTTGTTCCTGTCCAATTCTTCATTATCAAGAATTTCTTCAAGGAAAGAGGACAGGTGGAGTAGTTGGACTCTGGTCCAAGTCTGAGTCCCACGGGGATATAGTCATGAAAGCAAGACCCAGAAAGTGGGACAGAACATGTCTAAGGCCATGTTCAAACCCTTGTTTCTGGTGTGATGTGGCCTCACCTTCTGCCTGTTAAGAACATTTGGACCAAAGCCAAATAGTCCAGCAGGTGTTCAAAGTCATTCAGAAGAGAGGAGGTCCGTTCAGCCTGGACCCAGTCGGTGCTTGTTGAATGAATAAATGAAGGAGTGAGTGACTTATGCACTAAAAGGATGGGGCAAGAGGAAGAGCTTGCCCAGTTGTTGTTGGCTTTCCTGCTACTGGCTTTTCTCATACTTTTCCTTCCCCTCTAAACCCTACTTCTACTTAAGAGCTCTGTTCAAATGCCACCTCCACTACAAAGCCTTTTCCAAACTGGAATGGTCTCTCCCAATCCTGAATTCTAATTGGGCCTTTATTATAGTACTTACTGCTTCAACTTTCTATGCTATTAATCACATTTTTCTCTTTTCTTCTCTATGAGACTGTAATTTGAGAGCAGTTTTAGTGTCCGACTTTGTCTTTCCAAAGCATCCTGCAAAGTACTGTAGAGCAAAAAGCATGTGGTAGATGTGTGCAAAGGCTCTGAGAAAGACAGAGCACTCTTAAGTGAGCCCTGAAATGCCACAGATCGGAGGGCAGAGAGACCAGTCGAACGAATCAGAGTTTCTCCTGGAAGCCTGAACACTTCACGAGTTAGCCACTAGGGGATGCCAAAGTGGGGTGTTCGAAAACGAAGGATTATGGGTAAGGGACCCTTGGCAGGGCTGCCCACCCGGGGCAGGTCTCACGTGGACCATAGTCTTACTGTCTCCTTAGGCCACAGTTCCATCCTAGGTTTGTAGAATTTTCTCTAGATGCAGTTTCTCTCTAGGACATGATTGCATCCTCATTGGGCCTCCACCTCCAGGCTGGCTTCCTGCTCCAGTCCACCTCCCACAGGGCAGGAATGTTTCTAAAGCCAAAAGCTGATCAATTCTGTCCTCTGCTTCAAACCTTTTAATGGCTGCCTACTGCCCACATGCTAGAAACCAAAGTAAGAGGCCCTTTCCGGTCTGCTTATTTATCTTATTTATTTTGTCTACTTCTATCTCCTTTTACTAAAATGTAAGCTCTTTGAGGGCAGGGATTTGCATCTGTCTTGTTCACTGCTATGTTTGCAGGTTCTAGGAGAGTGCTGGTACCTAGCAAACATGTATTGAGTGAATGCTTAGTTCTCCTGCTTCATCTCCTGCCAATTGCTTCCCGTTTGTTGCCCAGGGCATGCTGAGTCATGCGTCTTTCCCTTCAGATCACCATTCCCTCCTGTGTCAGGGGCTCGGCACATTCTGTTTCTTGGGTCTAGAAAATTTCCCAGCCTGTTCAATTGATTGCCTCCTCCTTCCTATTCAGGTCTTGCCTGGAAGTCTTTCCTGACCCGACCCCTCAGACCTGGCAAAGACACGTTTCCCATGTGCCCCAGATGGCCAGGCAGCCACATAGCTGGAATAGTTGTCATTTATTGAACCAACAGGCCAGGCCCTAATTTTAAAAAGGAAAAAGTGAGGCTTGAACAGCTTGAGTAACTTGCCTCAGTTACAAAGGTAGTAAGAGGCAGAGGCAGGATTTGAACCTGGTTATCTAGCTCTGGATGCCACTTTCTTCTGAGGGCAATGAAGTTGTCTGTGTCCTTGTCTATCTTTTCTAAAGGATTAGGAGCTCCTTGAGGGTAGAATCTTCATCTCATACACCTTGGCTCTGGCCTGGTGACTTATGCTTAACATGCATTAACTGACCTAGCATACATCAAGCACTCCACAGATACTTGGTGAGTGACTGAGTGAATGAAGGAGCCAAGGACAATGTTAACATTCTGGGCACATAAAGGCAAGGAAAGCCAAGTCCCTGTCCCCCATCTCCATGTCCATCCAGGAGGCTCACCACCTATTCCTGGAGTGTCCTTATGGGCTTTTTGCCTAAGGACCCACTAATTCATCCATGTGTGTATCTGGACTGCTCAAACGAATCCATCCTTATAAATATTATTTGCAAAGCAGAGGACTAGAGATTTCCCAATGTCAAAGGCTCCAAATGAAAGAACAAGCAAACTGCATTGGCTGCTTGGTATTTACAGGAGTTGGGATGTTCTCAGAGCACACAAGGAGGTTTTTCCCTGTAATCAAAACAGGAGACTGCAGTCCTATCCTCCAATACTCAGGGATCGGAGTGTTCTCTTGCTCGAAGGTCAAATGCTGCCAGGCTTTGCCAGCTCCATCTTTTAGCCTTGAGCTCCTTTGTCTCATTGTGAAAAGAACCCTCAAATACCCACTTTAGCTTTAGATTTAACATCTCTTCCAACAAACTAGGGGACACCGGAGCTTGATGTGAGCAGGGAGTAACTTGGTGATTCCTGGAATGCTTTCTGATCTGCAGACTTAGAGATTCCTGTTTAAAAGTCTTAGAGAACATCACTGTTGGATACAGGGTATTTGCTGGGTTCCGACTAATGGAAGCCTTTGATTATGTTAGGCTAGTATAAATATTTTAAGAATAAAGTCCTTTGGGAATTCTCTCAAGTGCTGAGTTCACTTTTCTTAGTAAACATTTTCATGTGCCATGTCGTTTTGAATCAGCTTTGACTCAGCAGTGCCCATCCTGAGGAAATTCAGGAGACCTATCTTCAAAGTCACAAGCCTGGGTTGATTTCAGGAACCTCCTGGAGATAGAGGATCTTGATGAAATATTGTGTGGGTGGTGCTTTTCGTTTTAGTACAGTTTTCTTTAAGTAAAAATTTCCTGTAACTCACTTGAAATTATGATCTTTCAGGGGAGAAAATTCATGGAAAGGTTAGCCTCCATCTCCCTTTCTCTGTTCCTCTATCTGCTAAGTACTGAGCATCTGGTGATAAAGTGGGGTGAGGAGGGGAGTTGGGGGACCATGAGTCTTTTGACTACCCCACACTCACTGACAGCAGCTCCAATATTTCTTTTTTTTTTTTTTTTGAGGGGGGACCCAAAGCAAACTGGAATTTATTTATAAAAAATTGTGTTTATTCTTACATGTTTATTTATTTATTTTTTTAATTCATTTTTATTGCTAGGCTTATTGGAGTGACATCTGTTAGCAAGCATTACATAGGTTTCAGGAATACAATTCTACAGTGCATTGTCAACTTGTTGTATAATAAGTTCACCACCTAATGTGACTTCTCTTTCCATCACCATATATTTAGCTTTCCCCCCCTCCAATATTTCTTAAATTACATTTTTTTCCCTTCAGTAGCCCAAGGCAGATTCTCTATTTCTTTCTGCTTAGAAGAAAAGTATTAAGAAAAAACAAAATGAAACACCACCCATGAGCAAGTGCTATACTTGGTGAGGGTTTGGGAGGAGACCCACCAAGGGATGGTGTGCATTTCTTTGCTCTCCAGGAGCTCGTGGAACAAGAGTGGGTGTACCATTTTCATAGATTGTACATGCTTCACCACCTAGGCCACACCAGCTAGAGGGTGCGACGGATGCCCGGGGCCACAGGAGTCACAACTGTCATCTTAGCTCTAGGTCTGTATCAGTCAGTCATGCATTTGGCTGTAAGTAACAGAAAAACTAATAGAGAGTGGTTTCAACAGAAATTTTTTTTCTCACATTACTAGAAGTATAGAGGTTCAGCAGCTCATTGATGTCAGAGTTAGTGACTCTTGAATTTTTGACCTTTCTCATGGTTACAAGATGACTGTCGGCATGCCCACATTCAAGGCAGGGGGGAGGGGGGACAGGACTTCAGTCCTGTCTCTCTACGTGTACCTGGAAACCCTTCCCAGAGCTCAATGCAGGCTTCTGTTATGTCTCATTGATAACACTGCCCCATGACTTCCCTGTCCCCAGGGGAGTCTGGGCCTAAATGTGGTGCTAAATCTCAGCGATACATAAGGGTACGACCACACTGGGTGGTAGTGAGGGGTGACATTGTGAAATGCACAGAGCAAACTAACTGGCCCATGAGGACTTGACCCCAAGCATAAAATGGTGAAAGGGATGGCCGTAGGATCTGTGGCAGGAAAGGTTCTGTGGAAAGGAAATTCTTCGCTCCTTCTCCTAAGAAGTGGCATTTAAATGAGACCCAGTCAGGTCTCATTGACTTGCTTGGCCAATGGAACGAGGCAGAAGTGACTTTCTGGGACATCTAAGGTTTGCTCTAGGAATCCCTGTAGCTTGTAGCGGGATGGCTTGAGTGAAGCACTGACTCTCAGAACCCAAAAATGCCATAGAAGATATCCAACTACTCCTAGGCTGCTGTGCTGGAGAGGCCCCAGGTAAGCCCTCCAGGTGAGAGTATCAGCTGGGCCCAGCCTTCCAGCTGTCCCTGCCAAGGTGCCAGATGAATGAGAGACCCATTGGAGCAGCCATCTCCCAGCCGAGCACCACCACTTATTACCTCTGTTGGTACTGTGTGGAAGAGATGAATCACCCAGCTGTCTGTATTTCTGACATACAAAATTGTGAGATAAATTAACATACTTGCTATTTTAAGTTTCTAAGTTTCGGAGTAAGTTGTTACTCAGCAATAGACAACTAGAATACAGCCACCACTTTCTGTTTCCTGTAGTCACAGCCGTCTTTCCTTCTTAGAAGAATATGTACCATCTTTAAATTTAGGCTAGAATGGTAGGTTAAAATTCAGGTGTTGGGACTAAGTTCTGATAGGTACACATTTAGAAGCCAGTGGGACATATGAACATCTCTTCCTTTCTCTCTGTGATCCATGACTAAAATTTCGGTTCAAGCATTTGAAGAAATTGTCCCCAGGAAATAAAAGCACACTCCATTCTCAGCACTAAATTTTAAGAGATGAGCCTGAGTCTTAAACAGTCAATCTATATGCATAAGCATAGAAGGCAATAGAAACTATACGTATTGTGAAGAGGTTTCCATCAGGGTTGGTAAGTAAAGCAATGACTATGGATGTACTTCTGGTTTTTATTTTTTCTGTTTGTGGGTTTGTTTTAATGTTCTTTAAAAAAATTTTTTTTAAAATTCTTTTTATTGTTAGAATTACTGGGGTGACATTTTGGATGTACTTTTTTGAGAGAAAACTAAGCAGAAAGTGTAAGAAAAACTCGGAGAATGCTGACAGTGAGAGACCAGGAGTCCCAGGCAACTCAGCTGGGTGCTCAGAAGGAGGGGAGATGGTTTCAGAGTTCATGTCAAGGCTAGGGGAGGGATTCCAGCAGGAATCATTGGTGTTTCATGCCCCAACGAGGTCTAGAAGACTGCAGTTTGGATAAGGCTATGAGTTAGCAGGCTCCCTCATCACAATTCCTGTGACCTCAGTTATTTGAGTTCTGACAAGTTTGTGCACTCATCCTAGAACGAGTGCTACATACCTCACTGCTGAATACCACTGTAGTCACCTTGGGAAGCTCTGCACCAATGCCAGCACTTAGTCTACCCTCCAAAGCAATTTTGGAACTCTTTCTGGAATGGCCATTAGAACTGTCATCGTATGACGATTGATGTCCTGAATGTCATCAAAATGTCTTCCTTTCACTATTTCCTTTATCTTTGGGTAAAGAAAAAAGTCAGTGGGGGCCAGATCAGGTGAGTAGGGATGGTGCTCCAATACAGTTAGTTGTGTGCTGGCTAAAAGCTCCCTCACAGACAGTGCCACGTAAGCTGGTGCATTGTCGTGATGCAAGAGTCATGAGTTGTTGGTGAAAAGTTCAAGTCGTTTTTGTCAAGTATTTTATGCAGCCTTTTCAGCACTTCCAAATTGTAAACTTGACTGACTATTTGTCCAGTTGGTACAAATTCATAATGAACAATCCCTCTGATATCAAAAAAGGTTGGCAACATCTTTTTGACTCTTGATTTGGATTGAGGGAAATTTTTGGTTGTGGAGAATTGGCTGACTTCCATCTTGCACTTTGATGCTTTGTTTCCAGGTCATAATGAAACACTCATGTTTCATCACCAGTGATAACATGGCCCAAAACATCATCTTGCCTCCCTGAGAGGTCTTGGCAAACTTCAGCTCTCCTTTGCTTTTCTTCACTGGTGAGCTCCTTTGGGACCATTTTCGTACACATCTTTCTCATGCCAAGATTTTCAGTTAAGTTTTTTCTGTTTTTCTAGCAATGTTTACTTGTTCTGCTATGCTTCTCACAGTTAGCTGATGATTTTGACACACAATTCAATAAATTTTTGCAAGGTATTTTTCAGTTCTGATTGTTACTGGCCGTCCTGACCTCTCTTTATCAGTGACGCTTTCTCTCCCCTCAGAAAAAATGTTTAATTTGTTTGTACACTGCCGTTTTCTTCATGGCATTATCCCCATAAACTTGGACTAACACGTCCCTGATTTCGCTTCCACTCTTGTCAAGTTTAAGAAGAAATTTAATGTTTGTTGTTGCTCCAATTCAAGCTCTGACATTCTTGCGATTGCACACAAAACCACATAACAATAATGAATGCCACTCAGCAAGACCCCACCACATGTTAACACAAACACAGCTGTGAAACACAGATATGCCAAGGTTATGAAACCTTCCTGACTTATTTGTACAGTGCTGCCAACCTAAGTGCACGGTGGCAAGGTCACAATTTAGTGAGGCGTCTCCCCTTTTAGGAGTAAAGGCATGACATGGTTTCATTTATTTTTTCCAATAATCACAGCCAGCTATGTACTAATGAGCCCCCTTTTCACTGGGGCAGGAGCCCCCTATTGACTCTTCAGTCCATTTCCATAGCTTTTCATTAACATTGGGTTAGCAGAATAGCTTAGTTTTGATTTTTAAGACTCTGATGATTTTTTTATCTATTTCTGAGAAGAATGTCTGTGGGATTTTGATGGGAATTGCATTAAATCTGTATATTGCTTTGAGTAATATGGCCATTTTAACTATGTTGATTCTTCCAGTTCATGAACATGGAATATCTTTTCATTTCTTTCTGTCCTCTTCGTTTGTTTTTAGTAGTGTCTTAAAGTTTTCTTTCACATTCTTTTTTAATTCCTAGGTATTGTATTCTTTTTGTTGTGATTGGAAAAGATATTGTTTGTCTCATTTCTTTTTCTGAAGTTTCGTTTTTGGTATATAGAAATGCAACTGACTTTTGTACATTGATTTTTTTATCCTGCAACTTCACTGCATTTGTTTATTATTTCTAATAGTTTTTTGGTAGAGTCTTTAAAATTTTCTGTATAAAGGATCATAAAGTCTGGCTAAAGAAGCTGTGGTACATATACACAATGGAATATTACTCAGCCATAAGAAAAGATGAAATAGGGCCATTTATGACAACATGGATGGACTTTGAGACAATCATGCAAAGCAAAATAAGCCAGACAGAAAAAAAACAAGAACCATATCATTTCACACATTTATGGAATACAAAGCTGAAAGCAACAAAGAAACAAAATCTCATGGACACAATCAATAGTTTAGTGGTTAGTGGTTATCTGAGGGTAAGTGGGGAGGGGTGGGAGAGAAGGGACAGGGTCTCAAATATATGATGATGAAACGACAACTGACTTTGGGTGATAAACACAAAACACAACACATAGATGATGTATTATAGAAGTGTACACCTGGAACTCATGTAATTTTTGCTGGCCAATGTCACCTCAATAAATTTAACAAAAAATTTTTAATCTCCTGATTACCCACTGTGGTATGTGTGTGTTTGTTTATGTTGCATGTGCTTGTGTATATGGGGGTCTCTCATTTCACACTCTTCATTTTCCCAGAATACACACCTCAGCAAGTCTCTGTGGACAGCTGCCTTTGCTTCCGTTAAAAAAAAATTAGGCTTTTCCTGAGCCGTTAGTAAGTCCCACCATTTTGTAAAGTCCCTTCATGAATGTGACCTAATGAAATCCTCTCAGTTCTGAAGTGAACAGAGACTGAGAAGGGGAAAGCCTGTCCAGGCCACATCTATGGTCAGTGACCTCTCTGGGATTTTCTCCCAAATTCTCTGTCTTCTAGTTTACTGTTTATTACCCACACTACATATGTACACATCTCCACAATCAATCATTTTTGCTTCTGAGAACTTCCTGAGCCTCAGTCTGCCTTTTTAAAGATGGGGTAACCTGAGCTTCACTCCATTTTCCAAACATGGCTGCACCTCGACACAGTGTAAACACAGGATAATGATTTGTTTATGGCAGCCCAGGCTTTGCTTCCTTTTGACTCAGTGGGACAATGGAAAAATGCTGTCAAGAAATGACCACAGGAAATTGTTACATTTCTTCGCAGGGTTGTAATGGATAGGT
This sequence comes from Lyroderma lyra, assembly GCA_004026885.1. Taxonomy (NCBI): domain Eukaryota; kingdom Metazoa; phylum Chordata; class Mammalia; order Chiroptera; family Megadermatidae; genus Lyroderma; species Lyroderma lyra. The sequence continues at coordinate 2,515 of PVJL010001003.1, read as the reverse complement.
CGGGTGTCTTTATCTTATAAAAATAGTATAGGTGACTTCTCTGGAAGCCATTTTAAGGAAAAATATAATCATAAAGTCCTCCCAGAGAAGTACAGCTATAATTTCCTGCTCACTGCTCACTGCTTTGAAGTTCATCAGCTTGACATTTTATTATCTGGAAAAATTGAGAGTCATCCTCAAATTTAGAGATTTCTCCGTGTACTCCCTCATGTTAGATCATGTAGATGTATTATTCATTTATCTCGAGAGTTGGTTTTGCTCCCACAGTTTCCTGTCTAGTTTGGCTAAATGCCTGCTCTTCTAATGGCTGTATTTTGAAGTCATCAGGTTAGCTCTGGAGCAGGTCTGAAGCAGGACCAAAATCCAGGGGAGATGATTAGCTCCAGAAGAGGTAGTTTATCAAAACCTGGGATTTCCACTCAGGTAAGTCAAGAATGGGCACGATAAACCTTGTATAATCATAAGGTATTTATATCAGACTTACTCAGAATATACTAGAGGGTGCCACCTGATGTTTGACAGGGACAAAGACAATAAAATGACCACTTAAATATCATTAAAAAATATGTGAAAGTCATTCATAAAGAGGCAGCACATACTAAAATACCAAAAGGATCAAAAAGGGTCTGAGTTATTCTTTACATATTAATAAATATGTATCTACAAGATACTTTGAATGGTATGAATGACATTCCTTTGTGTCAATCTACTAAAAATTATTTAACCAATCTCTACCATGGGAAATGAAGTCATTTCTAGTTTTTAATTATTATAAACAAAGATGCAGTAAGGATTTTTGCCCCTTGCCTCTTCTGACACCTACGTAATTACAGCAGATCTTCAGTTACTTGTTACGAACCAATGGTGGTTTTGGTGTGCTGAATAGATTGGTGGGGGTCTGAGGGCATTCCAAATATTTTGGACCCTCCAGCCTGAAAGATACAAATCTGCAAAGCTGTTAAGAACAAGATAGTTTTAGAGTAAAATTGGACTTTGTCTGCCTGTTTCTGAAATAGGAGAAGCAGGCCATGCTCCAGGATGCATGGAGAGTTTAAAAATGGCGCATGACCCCCTCAGAGCAGGGAAGTGACCTTGTGGAACAGGTTGATCCCAGAGGTGGCACAAACTGAAGAGGGGTGTTGACCAAGGATCTAGAAGAAGCTGTGGAGAGAGCATCACAGCAATGTGTGCTCAGTAATCACTGAGGGCAGCCTGAAGGTTTTGCAGCTGCCCTCAGGAAACACAATTCCCTCAGTCTCTCACAGCCTGGACCTGGAGTAACCACAGATGAGTCTGCTCCAGGCTATTTCACAGCGTCTCTGAGCATCCCCCTTCTCTCGGAATCTTGGTCCAGCTGGCCAGCCTTCTAATTCTAACTCTTGGTCTTCCTTTCTCATCTCTCCTATAGTCTGGCTAGGGGCAACAAAGTAGTGAACGTATGCTTTTTTATACTGAACTCAATTTGTCCTTTCAACAACCTATGTGAAAGGCAGAGCAGCTCTGACTTTGGTTGAAGTTTAAGTTGTTGAAGGGACTAAGATCCCCAACTCCTGCTTGTTTTACCATGAGTTCCATCTTGAGGTGTGCTGAGATTTTACTAGCTGGGAAAATTGTGTATTGCCATTGTAGAGAGTATTTACCTTTCAGTGGGTATCTTCAAGGAATGCTGCTGTTAGAATTTTTCTTTTGTTTTGTTTTGTTTTTAAGTTTTATTTTATTTTATTTTATTTTTAATTCATTTTTATTGTTAGACTTATTGGGGTGACATCTATTAGCAAGGATTACATAGGTTTCAGGCATACAATTCTACAGTGCATTGTCAGCTTGTTTAATAAGTTCACCACCTAATGTGACTTCTCTTTCCATCACCATATATTTAGCTTCCCCTCCCTCCTCTCCCATTCCCTGTCCTTTCTCCCCTCCCTATCCTATTCATCCCCAAATAAACATTAATCTATTGATTGTGTCCATGGGTTATTTGTTTCTTCATTTCTTTTTTCTTTTTTTTTAATTCATTTTTATTGTTAGACTTATTGGGGTGACATCTGTTAGCAAGGATTACATAGGTTTCAGGCTATTCTACAGTGCATTGTCAGCTTGATGTATAATAAGTTCACCACCTAACGTGACTTCTCTTTCCATCACCTTATATTTAGCTTCCCCCCCTCCTCTCCCACCCCCTCTCCTTTCTCCCCTCCCTGACCCACTCATCCCCAAATAAACATTAAACTCTTGATTGTGTCCATGGGTTATTTGTTTCTTCATTTCTTTTTTCTTTGCTTTCAGTTTTATATTCCGCATATGAGTGATGTCATACAGTTCTTTGTTTTTTCTGTCTGGCTTATTTCACTTAGCATGATGATCTCCAGGTCCATCCATTTTGTTGCAAATGGCAGTATTTCATCTTTTCTTATAGCTGAGTAATATTCCATTGTGTATATGTACCACAGCTTCTTTATCCAGTCATCTGTCGCAGGGACCTTTGGTTATTTCCATGTTTTGGCCACTGTGAACA
>PVJL010001002.1:235538-309502 GCA_004026885.1 Lyroderma lyra | reverse complement strand
CCCCAGCCCCACTCCCCACCCCCGCCTAGCCTGCCAATGTATCTGGTGGGGCCTCCCCTCAGTTTGCACGCAAAGTAGGAGACAGAATCAAGTTTATTTAAGGGAGATGTTTCTAACTTTCACCTACATCTCTTCCTGCCTGTCAGTGGCTGTGAAAAATTGTAGGGGCCCCGGGTTTTGTTTGGAGTTTCTTTTGCTTCTATACTTTAGTAGAAACTGTGTGTTAGGCCTGTGGAACACACACACACAGGAAAGGCATTTTCCCTGCCCAGCACAGGCCTCAATCAGAAGGAAGACACTTTATAAATATGAATAACACACCATAAAAAGCAGGCCGAGGCCTGTAAAACCATAAAATATAAAAGTCAATTTAGTGTCATTTTAAAGTTATTTTTTTAAAAAGAACAGAAAGCAAAAAGTCTTCTAGATGAACACAGTAAATAAGAATATACTTTAGCTTTATATTGTGGCCATAAAAGAAAAAAAGACCAGTCAGGTAGGAAAGAGAGGAAAGAAAAATATTGGGAAAGAATCCAATAGACAATGTAAGTAAAAAAAACCCAAATGGAAAAAAACATTCCGTCGATTACTTATAGCTCAGATGCACAATCACAAACGTGTGCATGTCTATATGCAGTTTTAAAAAGAAAGGTATAATACGTAGAGAGGACTAGAAGTATGAATAGTGGAAAATAGAAACACAAAGTCATTAATTTATAAATATTAAAATAATATAAATAAATTTTATTATAAATAATAAAATTTTATATTATAAAATTTCTGCTAAAGACTTGACTCTGTTGCATTTTGCAATTATATTTGCGGATTTATGCAATTATAAAGAATGTGTGAAATTATAGGAAAATAGAAGGCTTCGGTGTTCAATAAACTTGTCTTAATCCCATTTCTGTTACTTATGAGCTATTTGACCTTGGGAAATTAATTTCTCTGAGCCTCAGTTTTTCATCCATATCATTGGGATAATTGTTTTCTACTTTATGGACTTGTTTGAACTTTAAATAAGATAAAATGTAAATCACTTAGCCCGGTGCCTACCTCTAAATAAGTAATAGCTATTATCATTATTATTACCATTATTATTAATACTCTGAGTTTATTTTAATCTGCTATTTGTCTTGTTGGTCAATTAACTTAAAGATTAGATTTCAGCTAACAGTACTGTCCCTTCCCTACTTCACAGAATGTGCCATGGACATAAAAGCTTACAAGTTTTGGTCAATCTAAAAGAAATTGCACTTTTTTAATATGGAGATTTATATCTGTGAGTGAACTGAGTGCATCTGATTACAGTCCAGATAAACAACATTGCTGAAAGGCCCCTCCCTGCAAACAAGCGGTTTGCAGAAGCAAGAGGGTGAAAGTGGACTTCCTCCTCCTTGGTCACTGTTAAATAATTAGAGGGGCAAGGATAGTACATTTTCCCTTAGTAATAACCAACACCCCCAGAGCACTTCTTAGTTTACAAAGTACTTTTCACATCATCTGACTTACACTGGCTGACTTCCCCCACTCTTCCTTCCACTTGACCTCCAGTTATTTTTTTCAGTTTGCAAAAGGGGCAGTCAGAAATGTCAACAGAAGAGTCCACACAAAATAGCTAGCCTGACGCCAGCAGGGCCTTAAAGGTCATGCTGAAGGTAATTTCCTCATCATTATGCTCTGCTTCTGACCTAATCAAAAAAGTCAGTCACTCGGCAGGCCAAGGACCTAGTGGTTCCTGGCTCTCGGGTAAACAAAAAAGTTGCTAACTCTGGTCTCCACACACCATCCAAGGACACAGTTCACAGCCCTTTCTCCTAGTATTTGTCCAAGTGGGTGGGAAGGAAGTGGGAAAACATTGAAAGGCATTGGGTCTGAGAGAATCTGCCTAAGTCTTCATTTGCATAGGGGAGATAAAGCTCTATCATGTTGAGAGAATCTGGAAGTCTGTGTTCATGGAGTTTGTAGAGAGAGTCATTGAGAAATTCAAACACACAGTTCTTTCAATAATATCTGGTAGATATGGTTATTTTTAATTTTATTTAGAGTTGGTCTGAGACTTTAGGTTTGGGCATTAAAAAACCCGATTCCTCTTTTTCCACTTCCGCAAAGCCTGGGATGTGGAGAATCGGCACTAAGGTGGGTCAGGTTCCCCAAATGTGCATTGACATTGCTGGTGGATTCCTCTCAAAAGACTCAGTTTCAAGAACTTTAAATCAGGTTTTCTTCCGAAAGCTAGTTGTCTATTATCCCTCCTATTCTTTTCAAATGATGGTAGTTACTCATGAGACAAAGCAGACTAGAAAGAGGGCAGATTTAGATATCTACTTTGAAGAAAGTATAAGCAGTTATTTCCCTATCACTCTACTATGAGGAGTCTCTTTGCATGTATTATCTGTGTTTGAAAAGTGCAACAAACCTGTAATAAAGGTATTAATATCCATTCTTGGTAAAAGAAAATAAGGTGCACTGAATTTAGTTGGATAGGCCTAAAAGAAAGAGCAGGTAAGAGTCAAAGTCAGGATTCAAACCTGCTCTCCCCTAAAGGCCAAGGTCTTTCCACAGTGCCTTCATGCTGCCCAGTGACCACATGTAATTGCCTAATGTTAGAGGAATGCAAGAATTAAATAAATCAACCAGCATGGTGTCCACTGGGAAAAACAGTATATTTTGTACCCATGCCCATTAGATATCTAATAGATATCTCAAATTTCACATGTTCCAAACCGAAGCCGCCCGTCCCCCACAGCCTTCTCCGTCTCTGTTGAAGGCAGGTCCATCCTTTCCTGAGCTCTTTGCTGCACATGCAAAGCACTAAGCAATTCTGTAGACCTACTTTCCAAATATACCTAGAATCTTACGACCTCTCACCACTGCCATGATCATCCCATGACCCATTATCTCTTGCCTCCCAATGGCTGTGATTTTCCAACGGGTCTCCCTATTGGACCCTCGTCTCATCCCATAGTCTCTTTGCTCAGCAGTCAGAGGGATTCATTTCAGGATCCCCCTTCCATTCAGTAAAGGACCTACCCTACAGGGTCTTATTACCTCTTTGACCTCATCTATCACGTTTCCCTTCATTCACCGTGCCTACGTGCCACTCTGTCCTTGCTCAAACACAACCTTCCCTCCTTCGAATGCTTTCTCCACGGGTTACACTTACATGGCACTTACTCTGTACCTCACGCTGTCCAAAGGTCGGGCCACACGTTAACTTGCCCAACAATTCCACCAGGTAGGTGCTATTCTTATCCTCCCTTCAGAAAGGTGGGGAAATTGAAGTGTGAGGATTAAAATGCATAATAAAGAGTGCATACTCTTAATCACTAGCCTAGGCTGAGTCTAAGAGTAATGGCTTGCAATCACACATCACCATTTTAAATTCCTGATTTTTCTGAGTTCTCCCTGTCTTTCATGTCAGAAGTTGGATTTGAACATGTAGTTTACATGTGAATTTGCAGACATTTGTTATGCAGTCCAACATTTTCCCTCTCTTTTGGTGCGCACACTTTGTTTAGTCATCATGCTGTTTTGATTTTGTTTTGTTTAACAAAGACATTTATCAGCTTTCACTTCCTCCCCAGTGGCCACATGGTTTAGTTCAGAGAATTTTACAATCAAATCCCTTCCTGAGAAGCTGGTTCTCTTCTTCTCTGTGTTCTCCACCCACCCTTCAGAAATCAGTAGGAGAGTTAACACATACAGAAGTACTAAAGTAAAACAACTTCTAGACTGTTCATTCCACTTACACATTCAACAACTGCTAAGAGCAGATGTTGCTATTAGCAGTTGGTGTGGAGGAGCAGGAACGTCAAGCTTTTCTACAAGTGGAGCAGTGCCGGAGCCCAGGGCTCGAGATGTTTGCTGCAGACAGACTTGGATAAAGGGAGTGGGAGTGGGGACCGGGAGCGGAGTGAGTTCAGAAAGACAAAAGCATTGAAGGAGCAGAGGTGTGACAAGAAAGAGGTGAGCAGAATCTCAGGGGCGGGGATAATTATGAAGTGGAAATTTCAGGAAATCTTCTTTATATATCAACCCAAGATGGTCATCAGTTTTTCATCCACCCACCTGTCAGAATGAACCTCATGTCTGTGAAAAAATCTTCGGTAATCTGAAAACATCTAATATCAATGCTATAGGTTTTTATTGATTTTTTTCTCTTTTGTAAGTTTTAAAGTAATTTTCCTCATTTTCATTTGTGTTTTTATAATTACTGGAAGTAAAACCACACACTGATTCGTAAATATTAGCATGTGATAGCTCCTGCTTACTGAGTTCTGTCTGTATGCTAGGCACCCTGCTTACTTATTGACATGCATTGCCTCCTTGAATCTGCATGGAAGCCTTCAGAAGTGGGACTTCTACTCTCATTTTATGGATAGGAATGTAGGCTCCATTAAGACAAGGGTTTTTGTCCTTTGTGTATGTGTATGTGTGTGTGTGTGTGTGTGTGTGTGTGTGTGTGTGTTATTTTTTAATTGCCTTGCCTCCAGCATCTACAACAGTGCTTGGCACTCAGTAGGTACTAAAAATATATTTTGAATGTTAAATGAACTTGCTCACACATCTGTAAATGGCAAATCAACAGGCTTGTCCACTCCAAAGGCTGTATTCTTAATCACCTGCCACAGTGCTTCTGGGAAACTTAGTTCCTAAACATGGCTCTTTGAAATTACTGAGGCATAAATTTAAATGGGCAGCCCAGTGTAGGATGTTTTGTCCCATTGTTCCTGTGGTGGGCACACCTTTTTATATAAACTCCTGATTATCATTTTTAACCCCCCCAAATAAAAATACCATTGTTAATATTGATAGTGCCAATTTAAAAATTACACAAGCTCATTGAAAAATTTGAATAATCCAAAAAAGTATAAAAATTCAAGACAAAGATTAGGGTGAGGCAAGTAGGCACTTGCTTTGTGGGCAAAATTTAAGGGGAAGGCAAAAACTCAGTAATCAAAATTACATTTTAATTCACTATTCAAAAAAATAAAAGTTAATGCAAAAAAATTCATGATGAACAAAAATATCAATTTTAAATAAAGATGAGATCTGTGGTCTGGGGCAGGGCATGGCCAGTGAGACCTTCACTCTGAGGGTCATCTAAGTGCAGCGTCAGAGCCCATCTATACTTACATTTTTTACATTTTGTTACATTTTTCCTGCAGTAATTTGAAAACAAAAAAAATTTTAGTTGCAGTAACATGTTATTTTTGTTAATAACTGAGTTCTTTCAGGGCAGTCCCTAAACTTTATAGCTAACGGGACCACCTCACTCACCTAATCCTAATCCCAAACCTGATACAAATGAAAGGAGACATTGCTCTAAATCAGAGACAGCCATTATTAATGTTTGGTGACTAGCTTTCCACATACCTCTCTGATCTGGCATGGGTTTTTATATCCATATTATTCCTGCCCATTAAAATATTTTGTTTTTTACTTATATAGTAAATACAGGTAAGTAGAGATGACAGCATAGTTTTAAGGGGCCACATGGGAATTCATTTTATGGGTGATACCATAGTTATTTAATCAGCTCTCTATGTATTAAATAACACTGCAACAAATATTATTATATATACTTCTTTGTCCACTAACCTGATTATTTTGGAGGGATAAGTTCCTAGAACTGGCATTTCTGGGTCAGAGACTTTGTGTGTGGACTGCTTTTAAATTAAAAGCAATAAAGCCTGTTTGGGAGTCCCTGGCATTTGAATTTAGTGGCTTTATGCAATGCTTAAAAAAAATTTTTTTAATGTATTTTCTTTTCTTTGGACAGGTCTAGGAGACAAAAATGTCATCACAATTTGTGCCGATTTCTGAAGGTAAAGAAGAAATCAGTCAATGAGTGCTTGCTTTGTGCTTAGTATGGTTGGTCCCCATAGCAGATTGAAATCTACACAATAAGCATCAGACATGGTCCCTCTGTGTAAAGAGTTTAAAAACTACCTGCTGAGAAGGTTCTCTTTTTAATCCTCAAAAGAAATATCTTCCAATTAGAGAAGCATTAAATTGTCATATTTATCTGGACTACTAGAGTCTTTTGAGACATAAAACTGTTAACTCAATTATTAATATTTGTCATTAAAAAACATGAATAACTACAGTTTATCAAAACCTGTCCCCTTTATTCCTTTACCACCCTTTCTCTCTTTATCCTCCCACAACTAATCAAGGAATTAATATTTCCCAGCATACAAGAGTAACTTTTCTTCCACTTAGAAATTTGACAAAGACTTAAAAATTGGTTAACACCAATAGCTTGTTAGAAGTGCAGGCACTCTATAGGAATTACCTTTGAACATATCTGGCCCTATCTACATTAGAACGAAAAGGGTTGGCTGCAACTGACAGAAAATAGAAAAGAATAGTGGCTTAAACATCATAGAAGTTTATTCCTCTCCTAGGTAACGAAGTCTGGACATAAGCATTCCAGGGCCTGCATGGAGGCGCACACCAGGGGTCCAGGCTTCTTCCAGCTTGTTGCTGGCCTATATTCTTGATCCAAAGTGGCTGCTCCTGCACCACGGATCACAACCAGATTCCTGCCAACAAGGAGGAGAAAAGGGAGGGGAGAAGCATACCTCTCCTTCCCCTGACATCCCCTTGTCCAGAACTTAGCCATCTGGCTATATCCATCTCCAAGGGAGGTTGAAAAATAAAATCTTTGGGTGCCCATATGACAAGCTAGAAGTAAGAGTTCTGTTTTTATAAAAGAAGGGAGAATGGGTATTGTGGGGCCACCAAAATTTTAAAAAGCATTTAAATGGGGTGTTGGAAAAATTTCCACATGTATACTGGAACTGACCTCCAAAGGAAGACAGGCCAAGAGACTGAAGAAAGAGGATGACAACTCCAGAATTAAACAGAGTTTATTAAGGGAACTTACAGAGCCAGCAAGAAAGTAGACCTCCACATCCAAAGGGAGATGGGGGCTTAATATACACATAGCCTCCAGGAATACAGATGGCTCATGGCTAAGTGACACATGCTTGTTAAGAGCTGTATATTCCAAACATTTCACAGCTTAATGGGCCGACTTATCTATGTAAGAACATTCTATCAAGCGATAGGGCTCTGAACTGTCAGTCACTGCAAGCAACTTGCTTCTTAAGATGGCCTTGGTCACGTCAATCCCCAGAAATAATTTTGCCCAATTTAGGGCCATGTGGGCAATTTATTCTACAGATATGTTTGCACAAGTGATTAAAGATGTGTATAGTAATATTTATCACATCATGGTTTATAATAGGAAAAGCCTGGGATCAACTATAATGTCCACTGGTATGGAATTGGTTATATAAAATATGATACATTCAAGGAATGGGATGCCAGGTAGCTTTTTTTTGTTGTTGTTGAGTTAAATACATAAAAGTTGATGTAAAAAGGACTCCTAAACATATTAAATGGAGAAAAACAAGATTCAGAACAGTAAAATAGTATGTATTAAGTGATTCCTTTTTTATTAAAGGATTTATATTACCTCGTCAAGAACTGTGAGGGATCTAAGGTTATCTACTGCTATAAATATTCATGTACAAGTTATTGTGCGAACAAATGTCTTCGTTTCGCTTGGGGCTGTACCTAGGAGTGGAACGGCGGGATCATATGGTGCCTCTAGGTTCAACTTTTGGAGGAACTGCCAGACTGTTTCCAAAGTGGCTGCACTGTTTTGCATTCCACCAGCAGTGTATGAGGGTCCAGTTCCCCCACATCCCCCCCATACTTGTCATTGTCTTTGAATTTTAAGACTCCTAATCTAGACTGAAGATCTCCCTGAGGGTGTTATTGGCTGTGCCTGCTGCAACAGAAATGGCAGCGTAAGGGTAATGTTAGGTATATTTGTAGTGGTGGGAAGAACCAACATGTTAATATTTCAAAATATGATCCCACAATCCTGTATAAACCCCCTTATCTGTTTACACAACAAATAGACTCATTCCCTGTGAATCACTCAGCACTGTGCTCTGTGCCATGGAAACATGACCTGTGCCTCCTGTCCCCTAGATCCAGGCCCCATATCCCCACCTCAATGGGGAGGCAAGGCTGACTGCATCCTCCTCCTCAAAGACCCACATATCCCACTTAGTCTACCCTGGCTGGAGGAGACTTGCCATCTGGTCAACAGAGGAGGGATGACGGAAGTTTTTCCTTCTTTCTGTTTTTTTTTTCTTAGCAGATAAAGTAAAAGATGACACAGTCAAAAAGGAGAGGCCATATAAGGTCTTTTTCAATGATCTCTTTCTTTTTAAAGAAAAAGAAAAGGCGACAAAGAAAAGGGTAAGTTTTTATTAAAATCCCAATCTCAATTAAAGTTAGAAACGTATCCTCTTCCCCATCACTTTTATGAGCTTTGCTGAGTTTTAACATGGGGTCTGATGTTAATGGATGTGCCGTACACTGTGCTGGGGGACAGGTTTACATGCCCAGGACAGAACAGCATCCAGCTCGTGGCAGGGACCTGCTGCACCCCGTACTGAGGGAAGACAGACCCCCCACTACACCTGCTGGGTATGGTGTACCCCGCCTTCCTAGACGCTAACACCCATACTCGCACATCTTCTCATTCCTGAAACTGGAATTCAGCTTATAGAGATGAGATGTCATACATAATTGGCAGTGCATAAAAGAATAGTGCATCTTACAGTAAGTGGCATCTTAGAACTGATGAAATACAAAGCAAAGTAGTTGTTGGTGAGAAGTGGAGGAGGAGGGCGTGTGTGTGTGTGTGTGTGTGTGTGCATGCAAAGCTCCACTGAGGAAATAACAGGAGCAGAATTGAGAATAAGTGACAATTTTCCAGGCAGATACAGATAAATCTATGTATGCACTGGGGAGACTAGTTGGGAAAAGAAGAAGAAAGGTGGAGTCAGGGTGTCATTTTAGAATTATTTGGTCCGAAGCTAAGTCAGTGACAAGGCTCCCTTTCCCACTGTGCCTGACAGTTAATCTCACTCTACACTGCACGGCTCAGAGTTCATGAAATTTGCTTTCCTTATTCTGAGAAGTAATCATCGACTACAGGATTTTAAAAACATCATGAGGAAAACGTCCCGAAATTCTCAGTAACTGATTCACCTATGTGGTGATGATTTCACACACGCTTTCACTAGTTTGATTGAAAGCATCCCAGATTAAATTGAGAAAAAATTCATGTACTCAAAAGGCTGACGTTTTTATATCTGCTGGGCAAGTCCCTTTCCTCTCCAGTTTTCAATTCCACTGGATCATTCTTTTCAAATCAGTGGAATTTTCAAGTTTCCTGCATCTTGAGCCAGACAAAACTGTGGCAATAAACACAGAGCAACCTGTTCTAGTCTTGTATTGGTCCCGTACAGCTCTCGTGCAGGCCGAATGTTTTCCCGTCTGTGCTCAGCTTTGGACGAGAAGACATTGAAAACGAAACACAGTTCTTCAAAGACAAGAATGTGAGGCTGCTTATTTAACGTATTTGCAATCAGAAAAGGACTTGTTGAAATGCTATTTTAATATACGATCACTTTTATGATATTATTTTTGGTACATTAGAAATTCTTTTAAATGTCTCCACTTGGGCAGGACAATTTGTTGAACCACAGCATGAAAATTCACCAGAAATCTACTTTCTCATCCCGGATGAAGAGTCGTTCACACCTGAGCCAAATAGTCGTCTACTCTGACACAGCCGGCGACTCACTTGAAAAATTTGGGCTAGATCCCACGCTTGTTCTCAGATTAACAGAAGGTAAGTCAAAATTCCTGTTTGGTTAAGAACATCATTTTGAATATTTACCATTAATACCAGAGTGGATGAGTTTTTGGGAGGTAAGAAACACAAAGCGTGCTGTCATAATATGGTGAGGGGGTCTTTGTAAATAGGGATTGAGAGTTGGGAAAAAACCTATTTTAAATAAGGAAACATACCTTTCCAAGAAATAGATGATGACTCCTTTTCATGGCTCTAAGGAAGAAAGTCACTGCCAAAATGATACAGTACTAAAGTAATGGCTCAGGCCATTTACATTCAGTTCTAGATGCAGAAATATAGAAACTTTCTAAAGACAAGTCTTGATTGCCTGGGCCATACAACTCACACGCGTATATCCAGAATCAGGAAGTTATTAGAATTAAGTAAGTTTGCCTGTTCTTGCAAAAGCATAACCTGTTTTAATGACCTAGGAAGGCAATATGCTAAAATACTGCAAGCTATTAATTATGGCTCTGTGAGGGGGGGCAGCCTGGTAATCAAAATGTCATGGGCATCTCCTACTTATCAGATCAAGAAGTGCCTACAAATGAGATAGAAAGCAGTTTGAAGTGATTAATGCTAGAATATGGAGTTATAAAATCTCCCCCCCCCCAATTTTTTAATTCAAAATTAAAAAGGGATGAAAGATAGAAGGGAAGAAAGAAAGGGAGGGAGGGAGGGACAGAGAAGCATGCATTGAGTGCTCAGGATTTGCTAGACAAGCCCACATGAGGGTCAAATGAGCAAGTGACCCCTACTTTGGGAGCCTGGTTATTTTATCTTTGTGTAGACAATAATAGCAAGCGACTAGATCACCATCAGAGAAATTACACAGTCATAGACTGATCGGTCAGGCTACATACATGATGAAAGTGTCACCTCCACTGCCATGTGGCCAGCTGCCTGGCTTTGCTTGTGCTTTCAGTGGGCAGCACCTCCAGGTCACATCTCCGGGGAGTGACGAGGTGCTCTGGCATCGAGAAACCTTAGTGCTTTGGGGAGGGCTTTATATGACCTTTTGGTCAGAAGAGCTGTCTGATAGTTAGAAGAACCAAAATGGGAAACACACTATATCCAGACTATTCAGAGGTGAGGAATAAAATTGCGTCAGCTCAGCCGGGCAGTCAGTCCTGTGTTGAAGTGACTGGAAATAGTTGGATTGGCTATCACATTTAGTAGCTTGATAGTATAGGATTTTTTTATATTGAAATTCATTTTCAGTTCATCTGACCCATCTTAGGTGACCACATGAAAATGCCAGTAAGCACTTGCATTCTCTTTTTCTATCAAAAATATTTAAGTAGGGAGCTCCCTGGTGGTGTAGTGGCTTAAGGCTTCGGCGCTGGCGCCGTCAGCGCTGCGGCCTGGGTTCGATTCCCAGCCAGGGAGCTACCCACATACTACAAAAAAAAATGTAAGTAAGTTGAACCTGAATCTCATCAAGTGAACATGGGAGATTGAGGACCATGTTAAACGACACCATGAGGATGTGATCTGGCAGCTCCATTATGTGGGAAATCCTGTTTCTTAAGCAAATATAAGGCGTGGAAAAAAGGGCAGTGTGTGTGGAGAGAGGAAGGTAGCTGTAATAAATTTAAAAAGTAGACTGTAGGAGTTGTACCAGCCAAACTGAACTTCGTTTAGATTTTAAAATTTTCAATTCCAAACAGATCTTTATGAGACAGCTGGGGAAATTTGAACCCAGACCTGGTGTAAGATGATACTAAGGAACTGTTAACATTGTCTGGGATGATAGTGGTTCACGGCTATGTTTTAAAACTTTATCACATAGAGTGACATACTGAAGTAGTTATGAATGAAATGACAATAATGGCTTGGATTTGCTTTAAAATATTCTAATGAGTTAAAAAATGAATGGTGGCAAAAGATGAAACAAGATCAATAAAATGTTGGTAATGCTGAAGTAGGTGATAGATAACACGCAGTTCGTTAGGTGACTGCTTTTATGAATGTTGATGATTTCTACAACAAAAGGTTTTTTAAAAAAGTATTGAAAAGCAAACTGCATGCTAACTAGGTGCTTATTACTTCCATGTACGTTATTTTATTTAATCCTCGACAAAACGCTGTTGGATGGTTTTCCCTCCTGTCTGATGAAAATGGCTCAGTGAAGTTGAGTCATTAGAAGCCAGTAAGTGTGCACAGAATTCAAACTCACGCCTGTCTGACTCCAAAGCTGCTTGTCACCCACTCTCACAGAACTATTCATTAATGATCATAATCATTATTATTACTATTTTTGGAAAATTAAGTGATTACTCATTCCAGTTGTATTGTTGACATAATTATAGCTAACAATTATTAAGAAATTACTATGTGTTTTACAATATGTTGCCTCATTTCCTTCTCACAACACCACTTACAAGGTAGAAAGTAACAGTAATATATCCACCTAGGCTACTGTACACCATGGTAATGAACCACTCCTGAACTTCAGTGGCTTACAACAACAGAGCTTTATTTCTCATTCACTTGTCAACTTTGGTGTTTTTATTGAGTCCTGCACTAAAGGAAAGCCCCTGTCTGGGACACTGCTGGAGTTATGGCCCAGGAAGGGAGGGAGGGAAGGAGGGAGGGAGGGAGAGAGAGAGAGAGAGGGAGAGAGAGAGAGAAAGCGAGTGCGCAAGCCTGGTGGTGGTTCTTGAAACTTCTGCATGGGGACAACACAGGTCACTTCCACTCCCATTGCATGGGCCAAATCAAGTTTATGGTCAAGTCCGACATCAGAGGAGTAGGGTCAGGGGTGGGGATGGGGGAGTGGAGATAATCTTCTCACAGAGAGGGTCAGCAAATATTTTAGAACAACAATGTAATCCACCACCATTAGTATCCTCATTTTACAGACAAGGAAACCAAGGCTTGCAGAGGGGGATTTATGCCTTTTCCCACAGCTAGTTGTTGCCGGGAGTGGGGGAGGCAGAGCACAGCCCCATGGGCTTCGCAGGGCAGCACAACCTTCCTGGTTATTTGGAAAATACTATTGTATCTCTACTTGTATTTGCATTTGTATTAAAAGATTTTAGGGGACTCCCTGGTGGTGTAGTGGCTTACGCTGCAGCCTGGGTTTGATTCCCAGCCAGGGAACCACCCAAATAAATAAATAAATAAATAATAAAAATACATCTTGATTAAAAAAAAGATTTTTTTCACTATCACATTCTGTTGGTTTCCCATGAAGCAAACATTATTGAAGTGTAGCCTATATATACGTTTTCCATAGCAGAGAAAGCTTGACAGGAAATGTTGATATTTTCTATTGCCAGGCAGTAAGCTGGCTTGTCATCTTTTCCTTTCCTGCCATAAATTTGGTTTGTGATCCCCAAACACACTTTGCATAAAGGTTTCAGGTTTATGTCTAGGTTGGCCAAAACGTTAAGATTTAACACAATTCAATCTTACTTCGCACAAGTTAAGTAAGAACAAAGGTCACTGCCCTTCCTTCCATGGGTTTCTGTGCCATCCTCGGCAAGCACTGTGACACATCTGAGCTTCAGGACCTCATGTACCGGGCGGGGATAGCAGTAAGTACCTTCCTGGGGTTACTGTTAGGATTAAAGAAAATGCCATATTTAAATTGTCTAATGAAGTTCCTGGAACGCTACCACATACATACTGTATGTGATAATTTAATTGCATAGCTTTTATTTTACACAACCTGTTGGAGAGATAATGAACTCAACTTAAGTCCATTTCAATTTTCTTTAAAGGTGCAGACACAAAAAAGAGTGTCCACGAATTCATCAATGACCAGAGAGACAGGTTTCTGCTTGAGGTAGTAAAAATAATCTTTCTTTCATTAGCCAAGTGGAAGACCTTTTGTATAGCACTGCCACAAGTGCAGCTTGCCGTCCTGTCTTTTCCATCACACGCCCGGACGCGCAGCCCTTCCCACCCTCTCCCACGCCCACTTCGGTCAGGCTGTGTCCTCATCATTGCACTGAAACAGCTTCGGGCAAGGTCACCAATGACCTCCCGGTGGGCAAGTTGGAGGGGTCGTTTCGCAGTCTCCTTTTGCTTAGCTCTCAGCAGCAGTGGGCCCGGTGCGATCACTTCCTCTTTCCCATAACCCTTCCTTCAGCTCTTGGTGCTTCCACACTGCGGGCTGCTCACTCCTTCAGTTTTTTGTCTTCTTCCTCTTCTCCCTGACCTCCAATACTGGAATGCCTCAGGGTCCCTCCTCACCCTGTGCTCCACCTACCCTCTCCCAGGCTTTAAATTCCACTTTCACATCAACAACTTCCAAAAGTATTTCTCTAGCCTGACCCTTTCCCCTGAACTCCAGACTCACAAACACAACTATAGTTCTTTTTTGGGGGGTGGGGATGGGGGTAGGGGTGGGGGTTAGCTCCCTGGCTGGGAATTGAACTCAGGTCGCGGCGTTGAGAACAACTATAGTTCTTAACATGTCCCCTCAGGTGCTCAACAGACACGTCAGACTGTACATTCCTAAGATATCGCCCCTGCTGCACTCTTCCCTGCCCCGACGTCCTGCATCGCACGCAGTGCTCCCTAGCTCAGTAAATAGCAGTTCCAGGTTTTCAGTTGCTTAGGCCAAAAACTATTGGAGTTATCTTCAACTCGACCTTCTTACAACCCACATCCAAATATTCTCCCAAATACGTATTTTTCCACATACATCCGTGACCACACCCCTTTTCCTGACTGCCACTGCTGTCACCGTAGCCCACAGCACCAATACCTCTTGCGTGAACTGTCATTATAACTTCTCGACACGGGTCTCCTGCCTCCACCGCCGCCTCCTGCAGTCAGTTGTTCTCCACCCAGCGGGAGGGGTCTGTTCTCACACGCCCCGCTCTGCTGATGGCCTTTGGGGACCTCCCTGGCGCCCAGCTCGCTCGCTCTCTGACCTCTGGCTCTACCTGCCCCAGCCACGCTGGCCTCCATGCTGTCCCTGGGACACACCAATCATGCTGTTGCCTCAGGGTCTTTGCACAGGAGCTTCTTCCTTCTGCGGGGAAGGTTCCTCCCTCACGTATCACATGGTTTGCTCCCTGCTTCCTTGCAGTCCTGTTTAGTTGTCACCGCATCAGGGAGGCCTTCCTTGGCCATCACATGGCAACCGCTGGCCTGACCCCTGGGCTCCTTACTCCCCTTCAGCCGACTTCCCACTCTAGCACACCCCGTAAAAGCAATTTTGTTGATTGTGTTCATTACTCTATTCATATCACTTAAAACAGTCCTGGCACACAGTAGGCACTCAATAAGTACTTGATGAATAAAGTAGTAAATGAAATACATTTTTATTATAAATTTGGAGTATCTAATTATTGGCTGTGTTTCTTTAAAATTATCTCATTTACAAATTTTAGTTCATTTATACGTGGTACGTGGCTTTATTTATAGTTTATTTTCCATGCATGGCATTAAAAACTCAAGTAGAGGGGGTTCCCTGGTGGTGTAGCGACTAGGCTTTGGCGCTCTCACCGCCGCGGTCTGGGTTCGTTTCCCAGCCAGGGAACCAACCAAAAAAACAAACAAAAACCCAAGTAGATTCTTATATTTTGTAATAAAACTTTTTTAAAAAGAAGCTTGATGTCCAAGTTGGATTTGGGGATCTAAACGGAGCTCTTTGAGGCTAAACACTGCCCCCCTGTGGCCTTGTGCGGAGGCGCACATCGCTGGCTAGTGCTGGGCCCCAGGTCCTCCTTGGTACGGCCCGTGGGAGGAGTCTGGTGGGCGCAGGCTGCCTGGTCTTCCAATGCTCAGAAAGTGTGGGAGGGACACTGTGGGTAATACCAGGTGGACCTGCTCTTTGAAGCAATATGTAGCTATTTTCAGTTTGTGGGGTACAGCCATTTTTGGAACAATATTGAGCCTCTTCATAAAAATGAAAGAAATTAATCTCCCATCTAATTAGCCCCATAACAAGATTATTTCATGAAATAAAGGCCACAGCCCCCAAGTTTGAGGATACCATTTTTTCTAATACAAATGACCACTTACAATGCAAGGTTCACCTCCTTTACTGTTGAAATGTACTAGAAATATGCTAGAAATGTGGAATAACGTTCTCGATGCACTTCTGTTTTCAATATCCCTAGTATGCTTTGTCAACCAAAAGAAATACAATTATAAAGTATGATAAACAAATAACCACAAAGGAACGGCAACTCCTAAAAGCGGAAACAAAGCTCCAAGAAGATGCAATGGCCTTTGAAGAATTCCTTCGAGAAAACGACCAGAGATCTGTAGACGCCCTTAAAGTGTTCGTGTTATTTTTAATATTTTTTCCACTCTGACCAAATCACTTTTGACCTCCCTCTTTCTTCTTTTTAGTTTCTTAGAGCACAGCACGACACCACACAAACAAACAAATCTGTTACTTTTCAGTGCAGCCCAAGAAACGATAAATAAACTCCAGGTGATGGCAGAGCTAAGGAAAGCAAATGTGGAGGTACAGGCGGTGAAAAGGTGAGGCCCGGGCACCACCATTTTTTCCTTATCAACTGTCCACACCCTGTTAAAACTCATTGGTGCCTAGCAAGCCCTAAGTGAGGATAATCCTTGTCAGTTGATGATTTCATAAGTACGACCACGTTTTTAAAATGAATAATCTGTCTGTCAAGGCCCTGCCTAGGTATTAGGACAGTGCAGTGATCTCTGGCTGAAAGGCTTCTCTAACTTGTCAATAAAGATGCCAAGAAATTAGCTGCAAAGAAGCAAACCAAGGTTAAGAGTAAACTAATTATTTTCTAAGTGTCCCTTTTCTTTCATTCTAAGACACATCTCTTCCCACATTTTAACAACTCTGCAGTAAGGATTCATTTCACAATCACCTTACAGTTAGAATTGGAAATATTTTTTATATTTTTACTTACATTTAGTTGAACTTAGCATTGACATCAAAAACTGGGATCTGTAAAGACAACAATACATAGTGAGAGCTGAGGTAAAATGATTGTACCACCTGCCACTATTCCCACCCCCTGCCCCCCAAATCTGGTTGGTTTTTTTTTTTCCTATGGTCAAGTGTATCTCACTTTAAATATCCAAAGAAGCTTCCTTCTGTCATCATCTTTGGGCAATTATTTCATGATCTGGGAGATGCTGTAGTCTTGGCATCAAGTCATGCTAAGGCATTTTTTCTTTTTAAGGACTTGATGTTGAGCTCCTCTAAAAACAAGTCCTAGATTCACCTCCTAGACTTTTTGGGGGGAGGAGGACAACAGCTTGTCTAAAATGTAACAAATGAACTAGATGGTAGTTTCTTTGAAACTAATTGTTAATAACCAAATGTAGGTTTCAAACACATTCTGGCTGTAGCAGTCTCTTCTATGCTGGGAGCCTCTGGTTGATGGAGTCCCTTCCCTCATTCACTCCATAATGTACTCAGATAATCCTGTTCTACTTGTAGAACTAGAGTAAGAGCCTCGATGTTTGCATAAAGCACTGCATGTATACACCAGGGCCACCGAATGACACCCTCCTAACAGCTTTGCTGCAGAGAGCTTACTGGTGGTTCATTGTCTTAGCCAGGTGATGGAGAACAAGCTGATAAGAGAGCAAGGGCTGCAGGTGCCTGCGACTATGGCCCTCCCCTCTCTTCGTGGGTGGAGGTGGCCCCCACACGTCGTCCACGCAGGCAGCGGGGGAACGGGGGCGGGGGCGGCAGCTTGGCTCGGAAGCTGTGCAGCTGTTGTCATTGTAACTGTTTTTAGCAGCACAGCTGGGAGGCTCTCCATCTAAAAACGAGAGTGGTGGTAGATGTGTGACTGGTGATATGTGAGCTACTTTAGATAGTTAGGACTAGACCCAGTGAGATACACTTGACCGTGGAAAAACACATCCGGGGTTGACTCCTGGAGATCACTTGCTTACCAACCGGGGCGGCGGGCAGGCTGTGACCAGCAGGGGTACCGAAGCTGAAGGCACCGGCGCGGGGCCAACACGGACCCGGGCATTGATGAGGCTGTGGGTAAGGGAAGCTCTGAAGATAAGGGGGGAGCTCGCGATCCTCAGGGCCTTCGCTGTGATTTTAAACATCCCCTCCGAGTCTACTTTGATTGTGGGGAAGCCCCAAGAGGCTGGGTAAAGGGACCAAAATCCTGGTCACCGGGTACCAGTGGAGTCCTGGCTCTGCCATTTACTAGACAATATGACTCTGCAAGTCTTTCATGTCTTCTTCCAAAAGATAGGGACGATAATACCTATTTGCAAGTGCTGCAGTGAGGATTAAATTATAACTGCAGTGTGTCCTGCGTGTCGCCCAGCACACAGTAGGTGCTCATTGCGTGTTTCCTTTCTTCTCACACGAGTACCATCTTGCGCTCCCTCCTACTTTCTCCCCAGGTCTACAACGCAGTACATTTCCCTCAGAAATGCACAGGTAGGGTCGAACTGTCATCAGTCTATTCCACCTGGGCCTATCCTGGGGCAAGAGTTTTTCAAATACCATGCCCACCGATTCTTTCTTCTCATCTCATAGCTTATGGATGCCCCTATTTTTATGGTCATATTTATAATTTTCATGAAGTAAATTATTATGCAAATACGTAATCAAGAGAATGAATTTTGTAAAACCCTTTCTTACAAAAACAAACATGCTTTCACATAGATATACCTAATTACAGCTTTGTTTCTTTTGAGTAGCGAAATATCCAAAATAGAATTCCTCCTCAGAGAGTACATGAAATATGGACTTTTTCTGCTGAAACTGTCTCCAAAACACTGGAAAATCCAGCAGGCACTGAAAAGGGTGCAAGTGTCAAAGAGCAAAGAATACGTGAATGGCACACTTCCAGAAAGATTGACAAGTGAGTCACATGCTCTTAATTTCAATTAGGTAATTAGCCTTCATTCTAAGTGTTCTGCTTCAGTGTCTGTTTATTAAATAGTTAAGAATTTCCATTTCAAGCAGAACCTGAACAAGGATCCCCGTTATCTCTGATACTATATGTTATTAATTTGGACATTCAGGTTAATTTCAGAAAAAAGCAATAAAAACATATACATGAAGAAATAGAAAATATGTTACGTACAGATGATACGATACCATAGCTGGAATGCCCTGCCTGTAAAAAACCTGAAAAACTATTCGACTTTATTGAAGGGTTCTGTAGAGTGAATGAACACAAAGTCAATTATACTTTATTAACCTATTAACCGAAATAAACTAAATTTATTGATTAGAAAATATATAAGAAAATTAATTCCAAAAAAGCAGCAGTAACCTTAATTGTGAGATCTAAAGATTTGACAGAGAAATATGTCATGCTTTTAGAAAGAAATATTGATACTGTAAAGCTGCCAATTTTTCTCAAATTAATGTATAAGTTTTACAGAATTTTAATAAAAATGTTACCAAAAATTTGTCAGGGAGTTGGGTGTTGGGTTGGGGAGAACTCTACACAGTAATTCTGAGGTTCATCTAGAAAAATAAATATTTTTAAAGGCAGGAAATAATAGGGGGTGTGAGTAATCCTTTAAGCTATATAAACTATTATGACAAGAGTCTCAGGAATTAAAGCAGTTTGGTACTGATGTTTGGAAGTCAGCTCAATGCACCAGAAATAGATCCTGTTATACAGCTAAGAATCTAGTAAGTGTTAAAGTGGGGCCACGAGTCAAATGGGAGCACTGTCACCTCTAGTAACTTTGCAAGCACAATTAATTAAACTTGACATGTGGTGTTTGACAAGAGAAAAAACAAATGAGAAAGGACAGTTGAGAAGTATCTGCATCTAACAGCTTAACATTCAGTGTTCCCAGACTGGTCATCTAACTAGAGGACTAGAGGACGCTCAGAAGGCAGAGTCCTTCAGTCCAGAGGAGTAAATGGGGTTTGAGAGGTTATGCCGGGCTCATACGGGAAACAGAGACCTCCTCCTGCCCTTGGGTGGGTCTTCGCCCATTCCGCCTGCCCAGAGACCAGCCCTGGAGGTCCACATCACATAGTTGCTGGTTACGACGTCCTCATCACACATTTCTGCCCCTGGACGTTTTCCCAGTAACTCTGCCTTCATTCAGAGATGAAGCTCTCATTCTCAGAAGTTCCCCCCCACCCCGCCCTTCCTCTCTCTTCTCCTTATTTTCCATTTCTAGAATTAAATATAAAGAAAAAAGAGGGCAGTGCAGAGGACACCAAGAGGACGTCATTTTTAGCGGACTACCATCTGCAAAAGGGTTGGCAGGGTGACATAAGAGACGTGAGACTTCGCTCACAAAAGTAAAACCAGAGCAGGTGCCCACCCCGAAACCGGGATCCAGGACCTAGAACAGAGGGTGGGGCGAGTGAGGCCTGTTGTTTCTAGACAGAACAGCAGGAGATGTGGCTGCAAGTCACCAGAGAGCTAGCGTGAGGGAAGATGACCTGAGGGGCCCCGGGGGCCACCCCTGGGTGAAAAGACCCACAGCCATTTTTGCCCAGGGCTCCGTCTGAGACCAGGATCAGGGGTAGACACTGATGTGTGGGGACCCAGTGCATGGGGGACTTGTACGTGGCAGTGGTAGGCTTCTCCACAAGATGTAATGATTGAAGTGGCCATCATTTTTATTTTTTCCCTCAATTAAAAGAAAAAATCTTGTGATTAGAAATACAATTAGGTAAAAATAGAACCGTGACTTGTAGTTCACAATTTATGTCCCTGATTTGTGACATGTATTATGTTTTTGACAAATGCTATCCCTCCCCCACCTCCCTTAACTAGTGTGCCTTTGATTTTATTCTTTTGCTTGGAACCCACTTTCAGTAGAATAAAAGGGCTCCATTATCATACAATGACCATTATCATTGTAGTAATTAAACACTGTAATGGGCACGGCCATGCAGAAGAATGAACAGCTAGCTCCAAGTAATGAGGACTGATTTCTAACGACACGTTACTTCTTTTCACCTCCACCATCACCAATGACGTGGACTTCACCTGGACCTTCTGAACAGGAAAATCACGCAGGAAGCCCAGTCTCAGCCTGGAGAATCAGAAATCATCCTTATCGAATAAGAAATCATCCTTATGCAAGTACAGTACATACTTAATTAATCCTCTTGGAAACTGTGAATGTGTTTTGTCAAGTATCTCTTTGAGCCTTTCTTCAACATGTATACCATGTAGCCACACCCGTTGTAGCAGGTACTAGGGGTAGTGGTCGCCATTTCTGCCTGCTCCTGGGGGTGCTGAGGACTTACAGGCCTCCCTGCATGCTTGGATGAGTGCCTGCAACTCCTTGCAGGAACTGCCTGTCCCCCTGCTTCTTGGTTCCTTGTCTCTCAGAATCTACTACACAATTGTTTATTAACAATTAACTACTCTCCTGGCCTGTGTGTTAGCAATTTCACTACGTCCGTCGTTCAGAATTGCCACAGGACCATAAAGCATTTTTGTTTGTTTGTTTCAACCCTGGCTACCCCCAGGAAGCTTTAAGAAAATATATTGATGCCCACGTTGGGTACACTGGCCTCAAGGAAAGGTCTGGGCCAGCACTGCGGGATTCATGACCATCACACCTGACAAAAGTCAACACAGACACCGTGCTCCAAATTCCAGGGACACTGAGATCACTCTGCTATTGTGGCATTTAACAGTCACTGCTTTGTTTTCAGTTACTTTTTTTTTTTTTTTTTTTTAGATATTTCACATGCAAGAAATAATACAGAGGGATCTCATGCGCCCTTTATCCAGATTGCCCCAGTGTAATGGCTTGCAAAACCGTAGCACAATGTCTCAACTAGGATATTGACACTTGTACAGGCAAGATACAGTCATACAGAACACTGGCACGAGGAGTCTTCATGTTGCCCCTTTGTCATCACATCACACCCCTCTCTCCACCTCCCACTAGCCCCCGGCAATCACTAATCTAGTCTCCATTTCTCTGATTTTTATCATTTCAAGAATGTTACACAAATTGAATCATACCATCTGTGGCCTTCTGGGGTTGGATGTTTTACTAAGCATAATTCACCCAAGCTGTTGGTCTATCAATAGTTAATTCCTTTTTATTCTTGATTAATAGTCTATGATAGAGACCCATTACAATTTAGTTAGTCATTGAAGAGCATCCAGATTGTTTCCAAATGGGGGCGATAATGAATAAAACGGCTATAAATAAATTTGTACAACTCTTTGTGCGAACACACTTTGCATTCCTCTGGGATAACTGCTGAGAGTGCAATTCCTGCGCCGGATGGCAGACACCTGTTCAGTTTTAACAGAAACTGCCAAGTTGTTTCTCAGGTGGCTGTTCCATTGGACATTTCCACCAGCGATGTGTGAGGGATTCAGTTTCTTTACATCCTCACCAGTATTTTCACTATTTTCTCATTTTAGCTATTCTGATAGATGTATCTTACTGTTCTTTTAATGTGCACTGCCCTAATAGCTAATGGTGTTGCACGCCTTTTCATGTGTTTGTTTACATCTTTATATCCTCTTTGGTAAAATATTCATGTCTTTTGCTTATTTTCTAATTAGAGTGTTGGCTTGTTTCTATTTTTGACTGTTGGATTTTGACAAGTTTTTATATATTTAGATACTAGTTCTTTGTGAATATGTGGTTTGCACAACAATTTTCTCCTAGTCTGTTGATTAACATTTCTTATCAGGTTCTTTTGTAGAGTAAAACCTTTCAATTTTGATGAAATCCAATTTATAATTTTTTTCTGAATCCTGCATGTTATGTCAAATCTAAAACTCTTTGCCTAGTCCTAGATCCCAAAAATGTTTTTCAAGTTTTCTTCTAAAAGTTTTGTAGTTTTATATCTAAGCCTGTGATCCATTCTGGATTTTTTAAAATAAGGGTGTGAGGTTTACATTGAGGTGTTGTTTTTTTTGTTGTTGTTGGTTGTTTCATTGGTTTGTTTTGTTTGTTTTATTTGTTTTGTCAATCATTCCAGCATCATTTGTTGAAATGGCTTCTCCACTGAACTGCTTTTCCACCTGTGTCAAAAATCAGTTAGGCATATTTGCTCAGGTCTATTTCTGGATTCTCTATTCTGTTCCATTGATATATGTAGCTATCTCTCCACCAATACCATATGGTCATGTTTATTATAGTTATTAGTCTTGAACTCAGGTGGACTGATTCTTCTTACTTTATTCTTCTTCTTCAAAATTACATTAACTACTCTAGTTCCTTTGTCTTTCTATACAAATTTTAGAATAATATTGCCTATAATCTACAAACAACTGTTTGAACTATGATAAAACTTTGTTTAACTTTGTTTAACTTTGTTATGGATTTTTTTAAAATTCATTTTTATTGTTAGACTTATTGGGGTGACATCTGTTAGCAAGGATTACATAGGTTTCAGGCATATAATTCTACAGTGCATTGTCAACTTTGTTATGGATTGAATTATGTCTCACAAAAGGGTATGCTAAAGGATATGTTAACCCATGGTATCTATGGATGTGACCTATTTGGAAATAAGATCTTTATAGATACAATCAAGTTAAAATGAGGTCATTAATGTGAGCCTTTAATCTAGTATGACTCGTGTCCTTAGAAGAGACACAGAGACACAGGAAGAATACCATGTGATGACAGAAGCAAAGATTAGAGTGATGCATCTACAAGCCAAGGAATGCCAAGGGTTGTTGGCAACACAAGAAGTTAAAAGGCATGGACAGGAGTTTCCCTGGAGCCCTCTGAGAGGGCATGGCCTTGCTGACACCTTGATTTTGGACTTCTACCCTCCAGAACTATGAGAGAATAAATGTCTGTTTTTTTAAGCCACCCCACTCGTGGTACTTTGTTATGGCAGCCCTAGCAAACTAATACACACGTGTATACCAGTTTGGGGAGAACTGACATCTTTATTATACCAACTCTTTCAATCCATAAACATAATGTCTCTCCATTTATTTAGTTCTTTTTCTTTCATCAATCTTACATAGTTTTCAGTACACACATCTTGTAGGTGTTTTCTTACATTCATGCCTTTTTATTTTTTTGAGCAATTGAAAATGGTATTATTTAGGGGAGTTCCCTGGTGGTGTAGCGTCTAGGCTTCGGCGCTCTCACAACCGCACCCTGGGTTCAATTCCCAGCCAGGGAACCACCCCCCCACTCCAAAAAAAAAGAAAGAAAAAAGAAGATGGCATTTTATTTAATTTCAGTTTTCTTGTGTTTATTGCTAATATGTAAAAATACAATTGATTTTGCATTTTTACCTTGTATACTCTAACCTGGACGAACTCAATTATTAGTTCCAGAAATTTTGTTTTTGTTCTTTTGGGTTTTAGAATCCTTTTGATTTTCTATGTAGACCGTCATGCCATCTGCACATAGTTTTACGTCTTCCTTCGTGGTCTGCAGGCCTTTCCTTCTCCTGTCCTCTTGCAGTGGGTAGAACTCCGTGTGTCGGACAGAGTAGGGGCAGCACACATGCTTGCCTTGGTCCCAGTCTTAAGAGTATCCGAGTTCTCGCCATTCAGTAAAATGTGAGCTGTAGGAGTTTTGTAGATGTAGATACTCTGTATACTGAGTTTTCTATGTGTTTTTATCATAAATGAGTGCTGAATTTTGCCACATGCCTTCTCTGCATCTGCTGACGCACGCAGCAATGCACACATGGTGACATCCCGTTTACTCCCTCAGCAAGCTCACCACTCTCGTACTTCTTTCGTTCACTCAACACATATTGATTGAATGCCATAGACCCAATAGTAAATAAAGGACAGTCCTGCCCTCCAGTAGCGTAGTATCTAACAACAAAGACAGACAAGGAATCAGGTGGTGATAATATAATGATGCCAGTGGAGAGAGAAACTTAGAGTGGCGCGGGCTTGCAAAGGACGACTCTTAACCTAGAAGCGAGGTGAGGGCAGGGCCAGCGGCCACCCCCAGAACAGGCGGCATCTAAGCTGAACCAGGTGAGAGGAGGACTCAGTGAGGACAAGCTCCAGGAGGAGGAAGGAACTTCTGGCCCGAAAATGGCAGACGTTGGCTCTGTTCAGAATGGCTGGGCCCCAGGGTGAAAGGGAGAGGTTGCAGGGCAAATAGGTAGAAGCATGCCTCGTTTTATCGTGCTTCGCTTTCCTGCACCTCACGAATGTGTTTGTTGTCATTGGAGGCCAGGCCCTCTGCTAGCAAAAAGACAGTGACTTGCTTTATTGCGGTGGTCTAGATCGGAACCCACGCTACCTCTACATTGTACCTGGGTTGTACCCTAAGCAGGTGAGCGGAGCTGTCATCCTAAGGAGTCTGTGTTTTGTCCCAAGGGCCCTGAGGAGCCACTGAGGGTTTTATGCAAGAATGTGAGCAGAGACTCAGTCAGACTGACCTTTTAGAGAAGTGGATGTGGTAACATTTTAGAGAATAAAACGGAGGGGGACAAAGCTAGAGGTGGAGGGACAGTGAGGAACCTGTTGTCACAATTCAGGTGAGAGGGGCAGTGGCCTTGACAGGATCTGAAAGACTGGGGGCGGTGTGAAGAAAAGAGCATGGTATGTTCACACATAACTCCCAAATCTGTAGCGTGGCAGCGGGGCATCCGGTGCTGCCACCCAGTGATACTGGGGACACGGTAGGAGCCGCGGAAAGACGAAGACGAGGAGTATAATTCGGGGTGTGAGCCTCAGCTCCCTACGAAACAGCCAAGGGGCTGCTGACGTCCAGAGGACGTAGGCCACTGAAGTCTAGAGCTCAAGAGAAAGCGGTGAGATGTGGGAGCTGTTAGCACATGTGCGTGGTGGGATCCCTGAGCGATGTTGATGGGCTCACCCCCGAGGAAATGGGTAGAATGAGAGGGGTGAAGGCTGAGGAACCACAGACATTTTTACAGAAAAGGAACCAATCAAAGGTGGCAAATGTTTCAGAGAGGTGGGAGGAGACCGAGGAGGAAGCATTGTCACTGAATCCTAGAGACGAGAGGGGCAGACAGCAGCCCGGAATGCTTTCCCGGACGGCCTCCCCGGACCTGCCCTCTTTGGGAGGGCCCTTCCTGTCGCCCCCACGCGTCTCCCACTGTCAGGGCAGCGCCACGTGGGCGCGGTGTCTCCGCAAACTCGACATGAACAAAGCAAGTAGTAATCTCTTCTCTTACACCATCCTGCCCGTCAGGGCTACCTCCATCATTTCAGGCTCACAGACCACAAACATTGGAGTCACCTTTGTCGCCTCTCTCGTCCCAGTAGTTCTTTCTAGTCTTGGTTCCCATGATTTCATTTTCTCATTATCTGTAATTCTCCCCCCCGCCCCCTCCCATTCATTCACTTTCCCAGTATCACTACCCTCTGCTTGTCCATAAATCCTTCCAAAAAGGTTTTCAGAGCCACTTTGCAAGCCACATAATTCTTCTTTATGTCCCTCATCACCCGTCCCCCTCAACCAGCCTGACCAGGAGGAGTTTTGGAAAGTAAAATCTTCTCTTAGAAAGACAAATATTGTATTACTCTGGGCACAACCTTTGTTTTGAGCACTAGCGCATATTTAAGTTTCTCAAGAAGCCTCCATTAAAATGGACAAATGGATGTGGCAACGTAGGTGGTCGCGTGCTTCTTTAGAACATGGTCTCTCTTTATAGAGGCCCCATAATAGTCGGTAGCGCGCAGCAGGCCCTGCCTCGGGCCTCGGTGTTTGCGTGTCGCCCTTGTCTGGGCGGATCTGATCTTCTTTTGCACACTCACGGAATCCAGTGATTTCTGCAAGTAGCAGTTCCCTGCAAAGCTGAACAGTCAGGTTTCAAAAAAAATTTAGAAGTGAAAGCAAATCTGTTGACAGAAAACTGGCTCGGAAATCAGGCATTTTCTTTCCCTTTTTTCTCTTCCAGCCTATCTGGAAGCATAAATTCAGAAGACAGCTTGGAATTCTTTACAGACGATGACATGGACTGTGATCTGGTAACCCGGTTCTGTTTCTTGATTTAAATACTGTTGTCTGGGGAGACGTACAGATGCTCATTCCTCCTTGTGAGATTAAATTTCCTATTCCAAATAGTCCACAACTTTGCGGAGGGAAATATGATTTTGATACTGTTCCCCTGTTGTATATACAGTTCATCGTTGTCATCACACATTTTATGAAAAATAAATGTCTATAACAAGGTAATAAATACTTTAGGAGATAGATATTATTTACAGTCTTCCTGTAAAAGTAGCCACTTTCTGCCTGCTTACCATTTTATTGGTGCTTGAGATATACAAGTATTGAGTAGCTGAATGTTAAGATAAATTGACCTTTAACAAAACAGCCCTTCATGGCTACAAGACTAACTTTGAGCTAACCCTACCCTAAACACGACCACAGGAACTCAAGACACAAACACCACATCGAAGCATCACCCATTATTACATATAACACCCCTAGTCCTATCATTTTACTGTGGTTGAAAACATACACTTTAACACGTGAACCACCTTTAGGCGTCCAGTTCAGTGCTGTTAAGTGTACGGACATTGTTGTACGACAGATCTCTCACTTTTTCATCTTGCAAAACTGAAGCTCTATGGCCACTGAGCAGCTCCCCTGAACATCCTCCCATGAGCCCCCAGCAACCTCCGTTCTACTTTCTGTTTCTAAGAATTTGATTACTTTAGGTAGTCATAAAAGTGGAATCATGCATTATTTGCCTTTTTGTGACTGGTTTCTTTCACTTAGACTATGTCCTCCAGGGTCATCCATGTTGCAGCATGTGACAGGATTTCCTACGCTTTAAGGCTGTCATACTCCATTCTATGGATGTACCACATTTAATTTATTCATGCATCCACCGATGGACATTTAGGTTGCTTCCACCTCCTGGCTACAGGAAATATGGTGAACATGGGTGTGCAAATACCCAAGTCATCTTTTTAAATGCTAAATTTACTTAAAGTAATCCATACTTGTCCCTAATTTGGAAAACATTATTAAAATGTGGGGAGAGAAATGACCTTCACTTAGCCCTCTGCCTTGATCTTTCTTCTATTTCTTCTCCCTTGCCTTTCCCTAGACCCACCTTCCCCCGTCCTGCCCTTGCCGCAGCTTCTGCTCCATGCTTGCTTCTCTTTTCCTCACCCTCTTCTTCCTTCTTTCCCTGTATCCCAGTGCCTTTCATCTCCCCGCAACCCCCCAAGCGTCCTCTTCGTGAGGACCAGCGCTCACGTGGAAACAGGCACCTTTGCCCTTCTCTACCTACGTCTCGCTCATCATCCTTCACCCCACTGTATTTTTCTACATAAGTCACATGTGCACAGGCAGCACCGTTTTAAGTGCATTATATTCTCCATGATTGACTGATTAGGAGCCAGAGCTTTATTTCAAAGAACCAGAAGATTTACTTCAAGTCTTCACAGAGCTGGAAGAGCAAAATCTCACTTTGGTACAATATTCCCAAGATGTAGATGAAAACCTTGAAGATGTGAATAAAAGAGAAAAACTCATACAGGATAAAATGTAAGTCATTATAAACAAGTAGATTGGTTCTGTTAAGTGACTTCCGACCAGAGACAGGGTCTATCTAGCTCATTCATGTATGGCCCCTCCTGTGGTATCTCGGGACTTGGGGTGGGATTTTTATTAACAATAGTTTACATTATGGAGTATAAGGAGTAGGTTACATTTACACAGAATAGCCTGGCTTTAGTTTAATTTTGGTCCCTTCGTCCTTTCACTTGTCAAAATACTTTCCTAGGGGGTTCCCCGGTGGTACAGTGGCTAGGCTTCGGCGCTCTCAACGCCCTGGCCTGGATTCGACTCCCAGCCAGGGAACCACCAAAAACCAACCAACCAACCAACCAACCAAACCAAACCAAACCAAACCAAACCATCTTTCCTAGCTAGCAATAATAAAAGCTTAAAAAGAACTGAAGTGTCACTTTGCTGCTTTAATTTCTGGTCACTGCAGTTCTCACCCTATCTATCACCTGGCTCATCAAAATCATGCTTTGGAGTGATAATGCCAATAAATGCGTTTTCCTTGGCTGTGACTGTCCTCAGCAAAACAGTTATTTTGTGACTTAAATATTGTATCACCTTGTAAAGTATGTATCACTATACCAGGGCTATTATAAAAGGGATTTCTATCAGGGGAAGGAGGCTGGATTTGCTGGCCCACAAAGTTCCTTCTTACTCCAAATTTTATGTTACTTCAATTTTGGAAAACAGCTTCAAGTCACAGAGAACAGATCTTTCTATCTACCCATTACAAAAATGTGTGGAACCTTTTTCAGAACACTTCTGGACCAGCAGGTGCCAATCTTTTTAAACAGTTGATCAAACTACGATGAACTCTGGAACAAAAGAACTTGTTTAGAAGTCAAGAACCTAAAAACCATGATCTCATAGTGACCTGCTACCACTAATGTATCCTTTTAATCCTACCTCCCCTCTCCCAATCTTCACAGCGTAGGGTGCCCCCATCCCCACTGATATGATTTTTGGGGACGGGGTGGGTATAGTTGGGCACGAAAAGGGATCTGTGCCAGAATCCATCTCTAGATCTATATCAGAATCCCTAGGTGAGGGAGTCAGGAGTCTATTTTTCCCCTTGGCTCCCCAGATATTCTGACTACCAACCAAATTTGAGAACACAGAATAGATCTCACCACAACTTGGACTCCCAACACCTCAGCTCTGCTGATCTCTCTTTGGGGACCTCAAGGAAACCACAAAGCAGTAGAGGGGAAGACAATGCTTCCTGATGGAAGTTAAAGGCAGCCTCTGTGCAGTTTTCTCATTTTAAACTGAAAAGTTGCATGTACTTTGGCAATGTCTTACGAATATAAACTCGGTTTGGCTTGCTAGACATAGGATGCTAACACGTGTTCTGGAAGGAGTGCTGAAGCTCCTGAGTGATGGTTTATTTCACTAAACCAATTACAGGCAGGGTCTCTTCTTTTGCCATAGAAACGGCAACATCGAATTTCTATTGAAGCACAAGGAAATGCTTACGGCTAACTGTGTGAGAGAAGAGGAAAAAGCAGCAGAACTGGAATTAAGGTCCAGGCTATTTAGTTTTGGACAATTTAATTCAGATGCCCAGGTAATCATTCGTTGCCCATGGTAATTTCATTTTTGGTTTATAATGATAATTTCCATTCCCCTTACACTGTACATCGTAATGGGGGGAAAGAAAGGAAACCACTAACCCCAGGTTGATGAGAGGCAAAAAAACCAGCTTGGAGTTATCTTGTCAGTATGTAAGAGTCAACCTACACAGCAGTAGAAAGCATTCAAACTGGCATTGGGGTTCTCTTAAAATGTTGCTGAGATTCCCCGCTACAAATACATTTCTTTTAGTCAGTGTGTATACATATGAAATAGTTCATGGCCTATGACCATTCTGGTAGTAACTTAAGGAATAAAGAATAGAGGAAGCACTGACTCAACACTGAGCTTGTAATAATAGATTTTGGCCTCTTTGGACCTACACAGATAGATTCATTATTGGAACACCTGCACCACAGTAGTGTATTTACACGTTAGTCTGCCCTAGCTGCATGCAAATGCTTCGAGGGCAGGGATTTCTTAGTTGTCTAAGTTAGCTAAGTTTAGTGTTCCTATAGAGTAGGTGCTCAATAAATGTTTGTTGAATGAATGATAAAGTTAGTTTCTAGACCCACGTCTCCAGCTAATATTGATTTCCTTATAAAATCTCAAATAAAAACTCAAGCTAATATGTAAGGTTATTATCACATGTATGGTTATGAACTTGATTTTCAAACAGAAGAAAATTTGGGGGACCTACATCAGAAGATGATTGTCCTCCCCTTTAAGGAACTTCAAATGACATCTAGACATCTCCCCACTCCCCTCTCCAGTTTTTGATACAATTATTCCTACACACACAGGTGGGCAGAGTCACACAAACCACGTCTTGACACACACGTCTCCTAGGGTGGTCCTCACCCTGAGTTAGGAAGGGATAGGGTCATGAAGTACAAAGTGTGGTGACAGCCACCTTTCAGTTCTTCAAAGTTGGGTTTTTTAAACCTTTTAAAAATTGTGGCAAAATATACATACATTTTACAATTTAACCATTTTAAAGTGTACAATTCAGTGGCATTAAGTGTTTTGGCAATATTGTGTTAACCATCACAACTATCTATCCATAGAATTTTTCATCATCCCAAATTCATACTCTGTATGCCCTAAACAATAATTTCCCATTTCCCTATCTTCCCAACCTCTGATAAATCTCTATTCTACTTTGTCTTTATTAATTTGCCTACTTTAGGTAACCTCATATATATGGAATTATACAATAGTTGCCCTTTAGTGTCTGGCTTATTTCACTTTAGCATATTTTCAAGGTTCATACATGTTGTAGAATGTGTCGATTTCCTTTTATGGCTGAAAAATACCCTATTGTATTTACTTCCATTTTATCTATCTATTCATCTGTTGATGGACACTTGGGATGTTTCCATTTTCACTTGTGTTTTAAATAATTCTGAAGGTGACTGACATAAAAATGTGAGCTAAATGTGATATCACCCCCCTCCCCACCCTTTCATCCAAGTATGGGGAAGCTATGAAAAAAAGTAGTACTTTCAATTCTCTTAAACTTTGAGGCAACCAGATCCCTAAACAGAGAAGGTACCATTGATCTGAAAATTACTTTTTAAAAGACTAGGAGATTTGGGTCAGAAGTATAATTTTGGCATTCATATATTACACACTCTGGGAAGATGCACAATCTCCTAAAGATGTAAAATGCTGGGGTGAAAAAAGGGGAAGAGAACAGGGAACTGGCAGGGAAAGTATTCTTTTCCTAGAATTTTCCTGCTTGCCCACTCCCATTCTCTCCAGTTCTCAACATATGCAGAACATACCCTTTTTGAGTAAACACAGATGCACCTAATTTTGATATTCATAAATTATCACTTACTTTGGAGCTGTAAAATCACTATTTTACTCTTTCAAGAAGTCCACACTCCTAACAGTAGTTAATCCCCTACAAACATTTTTTATTGATTCAATTACTTTACAATTTTATTTGGTTTTTTTTTTGGTAGTTCCCTGGCTGGAACTTGAACCCAGGCCGCGGTGTTGAGAGTGCCGAAGCCTAGCCACTACACCACCAGGGAACCCCATTTTAAAATTTTAAATTCCGGCATAATGTAGTATGGAAAAGTGCACAAATCATGTGTGCACTTCTCAAAGAATTTCCCCAAAGTAAACACACCCATGTACCACCCCCTGTATCAGGGGAAAGGCCATTATCAGCACTCCCAGAAGCCTCCCTCATGCCTCCTTCCAGTCTCTACGACCCCTCAAAAGTGACCACTATCCTCACTTCCCTCACCATCAATTCGCTTTCATGTTTTTGAATTTCATATAAATGGAATAATGTAATACATCTGGCTTATCTGGCTTTTTCTCTCAACATTAAGATTCACTCATGCTGTTTTGTGTAGCAATTGTTGACCATGCAATGGAATGTAAGCTATTCCACTGTTCAATTTGCAGAATGTGTTCATCTCTGGCTTAATGTTTCTTTCGAACAGGGAGCTGATCCAGTTCAATTGGGAGAGTTGTTTACAGTAAGCACAATGTGACATAAATTAGAATTCGATTCCTCAAGTTGGAAAGGAACTTTAAATGACATCTAGCCATCTGCCCACTCTCCTATCTAGTTTTGATACAATTATTTCTTCTAAACATTGCTCTGGTCAGATCCCCCCCATTCACTGTTAGAAGGCATCTAAAGTCCTTACCCGGGTTTTCAGTCTTGCACCATCCTGCCCCACCATACCTTAGGAGAAGCAAGAGCTCCTCCCATCCCTTGCAGCCTCTTAACAGCCCCTTCTCCAAGGTGCTCTGGGCTGGGCCTGTCATCTGGTGGCAGCTCTGGGGATTGCACTGACACTTGGATTCCCTGCCATCAGTTGACCTGTCTTGAGCTCCCTTTTTAATGTCCTTCGCTGTTGGGCCAGGCTGTCAATCTCTTTTTCATGAGTATTTTCTTTGATCTCATTCTCTAATCCTATTTCTTACTGTGCTATCTTAAGAAAATCTCTCTCCTTGTCTTTTCCTCTCCTGTTTGACAGGGGAAACTTAAAGAAAGACATCCCGAAGGGCTCCTGCCCAAATATCTCTAAAACTATTAAGTGTTCAAGAGGTCTCCTTCAGAAATTGCCATCAGGTACTAACCATTCTCATATTAAAGTTGCTTCTTCTCAGAACCAGTGTTCAATATATTTTTTAAAATGACTCACACTGGAGCAATATTTCACAGTCAATGTACATTTTAGCCCCTCGATGGGTCACTTTTGCTTTTTTTCTATTTTTCTGTATTCCTAAAGTTTTCTAAAGAAATCCATTAGCAAATAGAAAATACAAGTATTATTTAGGAAGGGAGAAAAAAGGAGCTTAATGGCAAATAGAACTTTTGCTTTTTTTACTTTCTCCTTTTATGTTATTTCATACTTAAGTTTTAAAAAAGCAATTTTCATAAAAATAGGAAATACATGTGTTACTTTAGCAGCAGTTCTCAACCTGTGGGTCACAACCCCTTTGGGGGTCAAACGACCCTTTCACAGGGGTCACCTAAGACCATTGGAAACCACATATCAGATATTTAAATTACGATTCATAACAGTAGCAAAATTAGTTATTAAGTAGCAATAAAAATAATTTTCCCGGGGTCACCACAACATGAGGGACTGTATTAAAGGGTCACAGCATTAGAAGGTTGAGAATCACTGCTTTAGAGAAAAGAAATGGGGGCTTTATGGGAAATAGGACCATTAGAAAGGTGGTTAAACTAGGAGATGGGAGACACGAGTTACTGAAGTAAAGCTCTTGGTAACAGAGCTTGGCCTTAATTGTTGGTGGCTCTGTAAGGAGCCTGTGGTTCCAGGGTTTCCCAAGGATCCAGGAGCCACATCTGTCTTAAGTTGTTGTCCTTGGCTACATGGTGATTCTCATCTTGTTGAGCAGCATCAGGCATTGGGGCAGAATGCTACCTGAAGAACAATTCACTTTGCCCAGCAGTTTGTTGAAGCCCTATTAATTGCAAATGCCAGGGACAGTGGAGGAAGAGAGTTTTCTCATTGTCCCAAAACACATCAACTACAAGCTCAAGCATCTTCACCACCAGTTAAAACAGCAGTAGCCAGGTACAGGGATCAGCAAGATTTGGCCTAAGCTTCTTGCTTAGACAAGAAGACTTGCAATGGCTTCCCAACAGAGAGTAAAAATTAAACTCCTCAAAAGGCTTTTGTAGGTCAGCCCGGCAATCTGTTTGCTTGTAATTATTTTTCCTGAGAGAATGCATTCTTTATTCAGCAAACACTTATTAAATGCAGTTATATGCAAGGTGCTATTTTAGATATAACTGTGAACATAATAGCTCCTGCCCTCCAGGTGCTTAGTCTAGAAAAGGAAATAAGGCACACATGCAAATAACATCATACTCGATGATTAGTTTTAGTAATTAGAGTAGTAAGTGAAAAAAAAAAAAAAAAAAAAAGAGGCTCACATGCTGTGATACAAGGAAATGAATTGGAGTGGAAAAAGGATTTAAAATGTGTATGTTGCCCCTTCTTGAATGCTCAGGGAATCAATATACAAAAACTTTCAAGCAAAAACATTATGTTTTTTATACCTAGACTGAAATATTTATTTAAAGAAAATAATCCAAGGTGTTACTAATGATTCGACTATAAATTGTTTATATCATTGCTGCATTTTTCCTCGCTGTTCTGTTGTATTAAAGTGTTTTTAAACAAGGAAACATTTAGTAGCATATAAAAACCTTTTCATTGTAATATAGTAAAACAGAACTTTACATTCATTGAACAAGCAAATAGTGATGAGATGTTTTCTGCTCACCTTTTCTCCTCAATCTCAGGAAAAACTGATAGACTCTCTGAGTAAAAAAATTAATCAAGTATACAAAGTCTGCATTGGAGATAGTGAGGTTGGCAGCCTCGACCCAGTTCAAAAGCTGGTAAAAGTAGAGTCTCGCCTGGTGGAACTGAGTGATCTCATTGAATCCATTCCCAAAGAAAATGTGGAGGCAATTGAGAGGATAAAACAGAAAGAACGACGGCAAAAGTACTGTGTCTTATATAAGTGTGGAGAATGACTTACCGAGTAGCTGTATGTGCTTGAATTCCATTTAACAAGCCTCTACTACGTGGCAAGGATGCGGTGGGAGGAACCAAACCCAGGCCTGCCCTCCTTGCAGTTATTATTTAGTGTGAATAATAGCTCTTTGGTATCATCTAGTATTCATCAAATATTCTTATAAAACAATTGTGTCATTACGTACATGAGTACTATGAAGGAACCATGTGAACAGAAAGTTCACCAGAGGACAAGTGATCTAGTTTGGGATGGGTGAGGGGTTCTTCTAGCTGGGAAAAGTGAATTTTCAGGGTGAATGTTTGATACTTACGAAATTTTGAAGAGTTATCATGTGGAAGAACTGCACTCGTGGTGAAAATCCCAAGGCATAGATTAGAAGCCTTTTATTGGGAAACTGCAGGGAGACTCAATCAATGAAAGAATTGTTTGAAAGAGCCATGCAACTGCCAACACTTCCACACACAGCATGTACACATCAACTCCTCCATTCCTCAAAACAATCTCATGAGGATAATCATCCCGCCCCCGCCACATCCTTGCCTAGTTCGGGGCCTTTCGGGAAAATGCACTGATTTACCAATAATTTCCATACCAAGTAAGGATTATATGTACACACTACCTTTGAGAAAATGATCATTATATGATCCCTAGTATAAGGTGGCATGTAGAGAATGCTTATAGGTGGAATAATGTTCATGTTATATAGCAAAAAAACATGTTGGGAAGCATACCAGTACTATGGCTATTAGTACAGGCATGAGAGCTGACCTGTCCGGGTTCAATCTAGGTTCTACCATTTACAACTTTTGTAACCTCAGGCAAGCAGTGTAATTTCTCTGAAATCTATTTCCTTATCTGTAAAATGGCAGCAATAACTTGTAAAGTTGTTGGGAGGATTAAATTAAATGATCTATGTAAAAGGACTGAAGCCATGTTTGGCACTCAAATATTAGCTATTAACATTATTTTATTGCTTATTTACATTACCAGGGATATTGTGTTCCCCATGTAAAAATAAAGTCTAGAATATATTAAAGTTACCATGATGGAATTTGATCTAATATAAAGCAAATTTTTAAAAAACTGTAAGTGAATGATGATTCCTTCCCTAACATGACCTGCGATTAATTATACTAATAACACTTGCAATTTTTTTACAGTAGGAAATGAACTGTCATTGAAGTATAATTACAACTTATTTTCAGTAGTGATACAGGAATTTAATTCCAATTGTTTATCCTTCTTATCAAAGGAATTTTAGCTAATTTTCCCCAGGGTTTGGAGGCACCTAACATAATACCCAATTTTGCACAAAAAAAATGTTCACTGTCACACTTAAAACTAAATATGTCCACAAAACAGCTATCACTTACTGAGTGCCTATTCTGCAGCAGGCATTGGGGCATACAGACTGCATAGGTCATCGCAATTAATTTTATCTTCACAACAACTCTAAAGAAAACAAGACAAATAGCATTTCTTGGTCTTGAGAATACCACTCAAAAACATTAACTGGAAAATGCTTTTGTGATAATTCATTGAATGATGTATTTGTGATCTGTGTACCTTCCTGTTCATGTTATAATGCAATAAAAAGGTTTAAAGGGGAAAAAATAACTGCAAGTAAATTCAGTTGGCTGTTGTACAGTTAACTGTGAAGGGCTGATATGTAAGTGGAGTGATGAGAAGGCTTTGCTGTACTGCTTTGAGACCAAGACCGATATGTTTTTACTTCTTCCAAAATGGTGACATGTAATCTCTTCCCATTTCAACACAAACAACATCTGCTGTTGAGATTTCACATGAATAGTCAAAAGCCATAGTTATGGGTGAAGATGAGTTATTATTTTGACTTAACCTTAATGAAAATCTTATCATAGTTCATTAACAAATGGTAATGATGTAGGTCTTTTTTACTTTCCGTGATTTACACTTTGAACATTTCCCTCCCCTTGACAGGCTGCGTGAAGAGAAAATGAAAGAAAAGCAAAGACATCAGGAGGAAAGGCTAAAAGCTGCTCTGGAAAGAGCAGTAGCACAACCAAAGAAAAAGGTTTGTGCTTTGTTATTAATAGGCCCAGCTACATCAGTGTGCAAGTGCTTCTGTGGTATTAAAAACAAAATACCTAATTTATCCAGGTTGAACTTTAGTAAAATAAGCTTTCTTGCTTACAGTTTCAATTGGTCTTTCTCTGGTTCTGTGACTTTTAGAATAATTCAAATTACTGGGTTACAGTTCTCCATTAGACCCTTTTTATTAAAAGAAACCTGCCCTCTCTCCTCTTTTTCTTTAGCTTCAGGTTTGTGAAAGCAAAGAATTATTGAAAAAAAAATTTTTTTTGAATAGGTAGTATAAGCATATGGTTCAAAGTTCAAAGATTCAAGAGTTTCCAGTGAAAATTAAGTCATTCTTAGTTCCCTCTCCAGAGGCAACCACTGCTAACAGTTTCATCTGCATCCTTCTGGAAATATCCATGTTTGTGTATATTCTTATAAAGGATAACTGTGAACCTTGCTTTTTTCATTTAACAATGAAGATAGTGAACCCAGAGAATTACATGTAACTGGGTCTTCTAATCCTCACACTATAAAATTAATGAGTAATAGCTGAAGTTAAAATGATTTACCCAGTGTCACTTCAGATTTAGCAGCACAATCAGGACCAGAAGCCAAGGTTCTTTACACAGCAAGATTACCTGTGATAAGTTCGGGACTGGGCAGTCCCTGAGTACGTAAGGTCCATGCCTCCACCCTGGGTGTGGAGGGCCTTCTGTTTCTATCTGCCACTCTCCCTCCTGTAGGTTAGGGTCTGAAATATAATCCAGGAAGCCAATTTCATGGTTATCTACAAAGCCAATGTGGACACTGATTCTTAACCACAGTAACAGCTAACCAATAGTGAATGCATATTGTGTACTGCACAACCAGCTTTTTGAGGTAAACACTTGAAACAAGTTCTTAAGTATGGTTAAGTGTTTATACATGTCAAAAAGTGATAATTACCTTATTTTATTTAAATAAGCATTTCATTTTAAAGAGTCTTTGCTTCTCCAGTTTAACTCTTCCTATAAAGACCCGACTTGTCCTCTTCTTCCCAAAGGAGAATTAACCATTCATCACCCTACCGTTATGTATAAAGGTAGGACAATTAATTTTTCGAACTTGTCCTAGAAGAAGCGCTACATACCTCACTGCTGAAACGACACCTTATCGAGTTGTTTGCAGTGTTGATAACGTAAGTGCATGGTGCAAGTTCATGAACTGGTCAGATTTTGGGTGCGACAACAGCTGATGGCCATTCCAGAAAACAAGTTCCAAAACTGCTTTGAACGGTGAACTAAGTGCTGGCATTGGTGTATAGCTTCCCAAGGTGACCATAGTGATATTGAGCAATAAGGTATGTAGCACTTTTTCTAGGATGAGTTTACGAAATTATTGGACCTTGTATACTATTCACTGAACCCACAAAATTGAAATCATTGTTTTAAAATGTATCTATCTTCCCTCTAGAACATGAATGAGTTTTACGACCTTTGTATCCCCAACACCTGGCACGCAGTGGTTATTCAATAAATGCTTATTGAGTTAACAGACTAAAAATGAGAATGAAAACTAAAACTGGAAGAAATTTTTTAAAAAGTAGTTAAGTTGACAATGCATGAAGACCTGTGACAGAAGTTCTTACCCAGTTGGGACACTTTCTCACTGGAAATCTTCTTAGACAAAAGTTACCAAAGGAGGTGATTGACAGTGAAAAAGAATTCTGACTTTAGAAAGGGAATTCAGGGATTCCAGTCCCCTGTGGATGTTTTTGTTGATATAATGATGGGAGGAGCACTCCTATTATTAATAGTTCGCTGGGACCAGGAATGACCAACATTCTGCAATGCGGGGGACAGTCTCACATA
Organism: Lyroderma lyra; assembly: GCA_004026885.1. NCBI lineage: Eukaryota > Metazoa > Chordata > Mammalia > Chiroptera > Megadermatidae > Lyroderma > Lyroderma lyra. The sequence goes on along the minus strand of PVJL010001002.1, from coordinate 270,862 downwards.
GGGATAGTGCCCCTCAGAAGACACAATGAAGATGTCCCATCAAATCTCAAGTCCAATAGAATGTAACAGTTTTCTCATCCATGTAATTTATACAAATTTGGATGTAAAAGCAAAACAACAAGATTACAGGGAAAAAAAGACTAAAAGAGGAAAATAATTAGTATGATATACCTGATTATATGCCCCAGAGAGAATGAACAGGTATGAAACCAGGAATTTCCCTAAGCCTGTCCTGGTAGGAACACTTCCAAGAGTCAACAGGATCACTAGTGTTGAAGAAGACAGCATACGGTTTTCTCTAATTTTTAACAGGATTTAAAAGTATTAGTTAAATGATGCTCAGCATAGCAGAGCAATCTCTTTCAACCAATGGAAGAGAAACTAGCTATGGCACTTGAGAAATGTTGGCCTTAAACATAGTGCCTGTATGAACATAGTGCCTTTCAGGCTGACCGTGTCTGAAACATGCTATACAATGACCTTACCTACACCTCCCTGCTTCCCCATGAACGTAACTGCTTTGTCTTCTGCATTCTATGGTGTGCCATTTGTTATAATACTACTTCACTTTTGCACGGTGGGCATCCACTACGTCATCAATCCTTTTGTAACTGTTTACTATTTTAAACCATATTATTCCTTAGGGAAAAAATCAGCTTAATATTAGTATTTTACTTGTACTTCAATAGAAAAAGGCTATGCTGAAAAATATTATGTATTTTTTCTTCTGTTTTCAGCTGGGAAGACGACTTGTTTTTCATTCAAAACCTCCGTCCGGTAACAAACGTGAACTACTTTTAATCACAGATACAAGAACAAACTCACTAGAGGATGAGTATTTTTTCACTTGACTAGGAGCAGTAACGTTTTAGGCATATGTTGTAGGTTTTGGTTTTCAGAAGGGCAATATTCTGCCCTATTGTGCTGTCCTAACCAATTTGAGGAAGAAAGTCCCTTGTTCTAATGGTTATAGGATTGGGAATGGGAGTTATTTATTGTTGTTGAATCCTTTCATTATCTATATTTTAAGTATTATTCTAAATATTATATATCTATACTTTGGGGATTCACATACAAACTTTACTGATATGGGGAATGATCATTAAATTGCACTAGTGGTATTCTGTCAACATGAGATTAAAATTTTAAGTTTAAGTGATCCATTTTTTTCAACTAGTTCACAAGAAAGTTCACAGTATACATTTTTCACTGTGGATTATATGTTTTAATGTACAACTCTAATATATCCTAAGGGTTTCTGAGGAGTTTAAAACTTAAATGAAAACCATTAGGCTATGCTCTCAGAACATAACAAAAGACTGGTTTTTTTTCTCACCTTAGGGAGTTCTGTCAGAAAACATACTTCTCTTAAGTGAAAAAACAATGTCTTCAGCCTAAATGTCAGTTCGCAATTTCTGTTGTGTTCTATATCCACAATCATTTTAATTTTCAAGTGATGTTTCAAATTTAGCTATAATAGGTATACATTATTTAGCTTACACTGCTATATTAACGTCAACTACTAAGTAATACATTATATATAAATTCTAAGAAAATATTTAACTTTATACATGTCAAAAATAACTGTAAAAACTTGCTTTTAAAAGGTCTCAGTTAATATATAATTACAAAGGCTGAAATTCACCTTTATAAACATTTATAAAGCATATAAACATTTTCCTTACAGAATAATATAGAGTATTAGGCTTACAAAAGAAAACCAACTTGATGAAGTTGGGTGATTTTTCAAGTATTGCTTCTGTGAATAATCTTTCAATTGTTTTCACATTTGAGCTTTGCATGTAAATATGACTATGAATAGTTCACCAGTGAAGCTGAAAAACAAACAAATCTTTATTGTCTAGAAATATATATAAAAAAAATTTCCCACAAAAGATGCTATTCTCTCATTTCCCCATCTTCTTCCTCTTCTTCCACACCCCTGATATAAAGGACATTATTGCACCTGTAAATAGAAAAACAGTCCATTTTGTTGTTCCAACCGGAAACCATATAAGATCTGATTTACAATTACTCTATTTTTTCACTACACAAATACTGAATGCTAAATTCACAATGTCACTTTTTTCTTTCTTTTTAAAAATAAGTTTCTACCATTGATTTTTAAAAGAGCACATGACACTTATTTTTTTTACCATGTGGTTGTTATAAAACAGAATCTTTCTGATTTCCAGAGGGAATAATGACTAGTAGAATTAGGAGATATAAAGTTCATTCCAGAAAATGAGTGTAACAAAAATCCCTAACAGCAGTCGGATACAACTACAATTCAAAGCCAAGCTCCTACAGCTAAAACCACTGAATAAGATTACAACTAAGAGGCAGAAGTTTAACATCCACACTAGAAAAACCTTAAGAATGAATAGCTCCAAAAGATTTAAATCTTCTTTGACAAGTTAACAAAGACTCTTGAGGTCTAGTTGTAGAATATTATGTTAAATTAATAGTGATTTAAAATGTAACTCTGAAATTGAGGCACTAAATTACTTTATTTAAACAAGGATTTCTAATGCTCACCAGTAACTCCTTACATATATTACTGCTGTTTTGTTACCTTATTAAAACTTCGCCCAGATGTCCAGACAATGCTCCATCTATGTATTCTTCTGTGTTTGCAAGCTTTAAATAAGAAGAAAATATATTAGTGTAAAACAGAAGGAAAACAATGTAACACAATTAATATTGGTGAGAAAACTTACTGAGACCTTTGTATACCAACTCACACATCTGTAATTAATATTAAAAGATTAGCTTTCTGTTATTATTGTACTTTTTAGTTTCATATAAATATTCAGTAAAGTTAACATTAATGAGTGTAAAATACAAAATAAAGCTCATTTCAACATAATTTTTAAAGTCTCTCAGTTGTGTAATATTTCTTTCTTTTAGACACTTAAAAACTGTGTCAATAAAGGCAATCTCCCAACTTATGAGTAAGTTGAGATTAAAAAGTTTTCCAAAAATTCAATTCCGAAGAAGCACACATTAACTTTTCTTGTAGTAATGTTATATATAGTATCATATTGAGGAACCCAATGGATGTACAAAGGGTATAGCTTAAATACCAAGTACTTTTATATTAGTCATCAACCAAACTAAAGTGAATCAGAATTTTTTTAAAATTATGTGCTCATAAACAGGAATAAACAAGTTCTCAAGAGGAGGTTAAACAATTATGAGAGACTCTAAAACTTCCAGTTAAAAAAATACATAAACCAGGGGGATGTAATTATTAGCACAGGGAATGTAGTCAATTATCATAACTTTGTATAGTGACAGACGGTTACTAGACTTATGGTAATCATTCCATAGGGTGTATAAATGTTGAAACACTATATTGTACACCTAAAACTACATACATACATATATAGTTTTAACCAACTGTACTTTAATAAAAAATTTTTTAAAAATGATTAAAAACATTTTACCCAAAACACCTTAGAAACTGGGATTTGAAAGTCATTCACACATACTTAAAAAGTTAACATTTTCATTACTAAATTGTGGCTGGTGGGTTACAATCCTATTTGCTGATAAAGATTTATGAATGAAGGGGATCTTTTAGGGACTTGGAGTTTGACAAAAGCCTTCATGTTTCAAAAGTGAAAAGAAAAGTAAACTTTATAGTTTACGGAACTGTATTATTTCTAATTTTACAAGATGTTTAGCTTTCTTTCTACATACAGGTAATAAACTTTACTTCTAACTTTTAAAAATCACAATCAGTGTTACCTGGGAGGATTCACAAAAGAAATGAACAGGTGAAAGAGGGATGTTTTCTTCATTAGTTGGGCAAGTGGCCAAATGAAAGAAAAACAGGGCTTACAGAGGATGTTAGGTAAGGCATTTAAAACATATTAATGAATTAATACTACTCGATGTTATTCCCGCTCCTATAGAGAACAAAAAGTAACCTCTTATACACAGAGGATAAGGTTTTGTCTGAAATACATGTGGAGGTAGAGACAATTAGTTTTGTACGTAACAGCTCTTACGAATAATGTATTAATAGCACCTTATTTTTTTGTTAAAAGTGATTATTTCTGGCAGATATTCATCAACATTTAACTGGTTTCTAAACTATACAATGATGCTCCAAAGTGGCCTATCGCATTTTAAATAAAATCCAAAGTCCTTACTATCACTTAACAGGCCCTCTAAGACTATCATTCCAACCTTTCTATCATTCTTCTTTAACTCACTGTGCTCTGGCCTTTTTTGCTGTGCCCTGAACACACCAATCAAGTTCCATAAAACCTTTGCTCTTGCTGTTCCTTCAAATTGTATAATGGGTACAATATCACTTTGGGATGATGATAAAATTGAGGAAATATATAATGGTGACATCTCCACAACAACGTGAATGTACTTAGTGGCACTGAGTTGTAGGCTTGAAAATGGTTAAAGTGGCAAATTTTATGTTACATATATTTTATCACAGTTTAGTTTTTCAAAACCTGGCTGAAAAATTTACAGAAGCTAGTACAAATAACATGTAGTCAGTTAATCACTTCCTTTTGCAGATATGTCCTGTCCCTCGAGAAATGCTTTTATGGAACTACTTTGATGATGTGTCTTTAGCATTCATTAAAAGACTTAAGAATTTTAATCGAAAAATTTCTTTCAGAGCTAAGTGTCAGGAAAACTTGTTTTTTTTTGAAAACTAGTGTGTTCCCTTATGGCATTTTGAATCACATGTCTGAACTCTTCTTACTTTAACTACTAGTAATCAAATCTGTGGCTGAATTTTGGTTTAACACCATGTCTCATACGTAGTTTATCACACTTATAATAGCCTCTCTGACTTGGCCTGTATTTCTGAATTTTGCTTTATGTTTGCCAATTTAATTAACTGTATTCTTATAAGTCACACCAAACCTTTAAGGAATAAGCTGAAGAAAAATAAATACAATTTAATGATCTACGTAACTTTTTCACTTACCTGCATGTTCATATAGCCATCTACAGATACCAGGTAGCCTTTGTACTCCATTCCCCACTTAAGTTTCACCATTACTGGCTTTCCTGTTAATCCATTCAGGAAAGGTTTGGGATTGAGGGGCAAACTCTGCACAAAGAATAAAAAAATAACTGAATCAATTATTTTCTTGAACTCAGCTCCCACCATGGACTCTTTCCTACCAAAGCAGCAATATTTTATGGTATCCAAATGAAGCAAACTCTTGATTCCTGATATTAATTTTCACTTTTATTTGCTGAAAAGCATCACAGAAATTTAAATACCTAGTTAGCCATTCCATCTTCAACCCATCAAAAGTTATAAAAAAGCAGCCATCATTCCCTTAAGAAACACTGACTAGCTAGTGTACCCAGGTTGCCCAGAAAATATCCAGCCATGTAATATGCAAAATAGAGGCAATTAGGGCTGGATTTTTTCCCCCAACCGCCCTTGCACAGCACTCACTATTCGAGGATACAAAGAAACAAAGGTAGAGGGAATAAAAAGAAAAAAAATTGCAGGTGACACTCGCTCTCTTCAAGAAGCTCACGTTCGGGGGGGGAAGGGCAAAACACATACAAATAGACAATTACATTGCAATGTAGTAAGATGGGATATGCTACGCATAAGGGTCCCAAACCAATCCAGCATTAAGAGAAGGAAAGGTTGCCCAAAAGAAATGCCTCCAAGTTAAAGGATGAGCGGTATTCCCAAGGGGGAAAAAAAGCTCTTCTAGGCAGGGGGCTGCTACCTATGCAAAAGGAGGGAAGAATAAAGCAACAAGGTAATGTCAGGGACACAAAAGCAACTCAGTGCTGTCAGAGTGCCAAATAGGAGGCTACAGAATGAAATGGGACAGCTCACGCTTGACAGTCTTTTGCCTGAATTCTAAGAGCTAGGACTGGGTCTTACTTAACTTAGTAGTGCCTGCTACCTATGAGCTATCACTTAATGTTTGTTTATTCTGCAAACCAGAGTATCCCCAGTGAATTCAAACTTTTTTCCTTCCCTCACCTACTCACCCATCAGCCCAAAGAAAGAAGAGAAGCAAGAAACTTAGCTACAAACCCCTTTAAGATAAGCACATTCAGAGTGATCTCAGAGGACACGGGGACTACTGAAATAACCTAATGAGTCTCCCATTTTCACTCCTGTCTTTCTCCAACTTTTTTTTTGGTCTTATCTCTACTTAAAATGCTTCAATGGCTTCCAACTGCACTGGGAGTAGAGTGTGCTGACCTCCCAACTGCCCGGAGAGATCCTGCCTGATCCTACCTTGTAACCATCACTCTGCAAGCAGCTGTGGCCTTCTGTCAATGCCGCCAAGGGGTCAAGCTTTCTTTCTGGTCTTAGAGCCTATCCTCCTGTCGCGGTGCTGGGGACACTCTTCCTCTTGCTCTTTTACGGGGCTGCATTTCATATAATTTAGGTTTCTGGTAACATTCCTCCCCTTCCAGGGAAGCCATCCCCCTGACCACTCCTCTAAGGCACCCTTCGCGCCCCATCACAGCATCCTATTCGCTTCTTTCTTAGCATTACTTTCAATTACGTATTTCCCTTATGTTTTGATTAATGTCTGTCTTCCACACACGAGTAAGTTAACCTAGACCAGGTTCCGCATCAGTACTCTTCACGTTAGGTTCCTAGAACCTAGCACAGTAATATGCCAGGTAGAGCTACCTGGCAAGGAATACTTGCTAAACGAACAAAGGAATGTTCCAGAGCGCTGCGCGGCCAGGAGTCCCAGCATCATGGAATGAAAGCAGACTTGGCAGCGTGGTTAAGCGAGACGTGAAAAACCGCTACGTCTTTACCCAGACCCTGTGGCTCCAGCCAGCAAGGACACCTCAGGCTCAGATTCAAACAAGAAGAGCGGAGAGGGGGCAGGAACACTCGTGGGGAGCGGAGGAAAGAGCGCGCGCCTCAGACCTCGCAGAGCTGGGAGAAAGGGGATGGCGCTCCGCGGCGCGGTGCCTCACGCGGATGAATGGGAAACGCGCGAACCAACCAAGGCCCGGCGAAGCTGGTCACGCCCCCTCCCTCTCTCCCGCGACTCCAGCCATTCTTTTCCTCCTTACCATCGTGAGTACGGGCAAATGCTGCAAGCTACACGCCGCCGACCCTGCTGCCGTCCGTTTCTCGTTAACTGGAGCAGCGACAGCAGGGCCGAACGCGATGCTTCAAGAGAAATGGCCGCCAAAAAGCAGCGTAACCTTTCACCTCCGACTTCAGCTTTTCCGCTCCTGTGATTGGACGCAAAGAAATACATGCTGATTGGAGGAGATGCTGGGCAACCAGTGGTAACGCGTAACTTTGTGCTACCTTCAAGGCTTGCGGCCCCTAGTGAAGCCGTCGGGTACTGGACTCGGAAGCTTGCTTGCGAGGGTTGGCTCAAAGATAGTGAGCCGGGACGCGTTTCTGGTCTGCTCATCTCGAGGGTTCGGCTGAGACATGCCGCGTACCCTGGAGAGCGGACTTGATTTCTCGGCAACCTGGCGAATGGGGCAATCTTTTGTCCTTTTACACCTGTGAAAACGAGTTCGGGGCAGTTGAATTTCTTCCTCACTTAACACAGATCCTGTAATTTGGGGCCACAGTCCCCTCCTACCTGACTGTTCTCTATTCTGCAGCGCTCATTTCAATCCACTTCAAAGGAAGTTGGAGAGGCAGGACTAAGGGTGGTGAGAAAGTCAAGTCCAGAATATATTTCAGATGAAGTCAGATCGAGTCTAGAATATGGTGTGGTGGTCTCCCTGTTGATCGGTTTAATTTGCATCGCCAGTCTTTTTACGTGCGTTTATAATTAAGGACGTGGGGGTGTTTATGCTATCACGTACTGATCGGTGATAGCGAAATGATATTGATCAGAATCTCACCTGTCTTTCCCCAGTACAGACTTTCAGCTCAAGCAGATCTGAAATGCTAAATGCAGTTCTTGGGGAATGTGCATTTTGAGTAGTACTGTTTTTTGGTTTTGTTTTAGTAGCCCTAAGGAGGTAAGTTTAGACTTTAGGTTTAAATGTTACGTATGGAGGCAACATAATAGAGCAGTGAGTAAGACTTTGGAGGTAGCCTGAATTCAGTGGGGTGAGGATGGTGTTGGGCAGTTTCTTAACCCACTAAGCCCTTTGTTTCCTAAGCTGTAAGTGGCTTTAAAATCAGAACTATCGGGAATTCCCTTCTGGTGTAGTGGCTTAAGGCTTTGGCACTGGCGCTGTCAATGCTGTGGCCTGGGTTCGATTCCCAGCCAGGGAAATACCCACATACTACCAAAAAAATAAATAAATAAATAAAAAGAAAAAAAAGAAAAGTTTAAAAGAAAAAAAAAAAACAGCACTATCCACAAGGTTGTAAGGATTAAATAATTAATGCAAAGGAGGTTAGGACTGTGCTTGGCCCTGTAAGGACTCAGTATGATGTTAACATTGATTTTAATGTCCATGTAAATTTGGAGAAGGGTGACAAAACAATAATTTTGTTTTAGTGTAGTTTATGCCAAACAGTTGGAATTATTTACCCCAAAGTTCAGTGGGGTTTCCTCTTAGTTCCACCATCATTTAATGAATATTTCGCTTTTGTACAAACACTTTCAGTTCTACGATGTGTCAGATTCCTTCAGTTATTTTATAATGGGAATCTTACCACACAGACTGATTTAGTGGTTATGAGCCCCATCTTAGAGATAAGAAACAGGCTCATCTTGTGCAGGGGCACATACTGGGTTTCAACCTGAAAACTCTTTGCTTTCTCTACTTTATACAGCTACCTTTCAAAAGCTCGATATACTTGTATACTTTAAAAGTCCAACTTTTTTTTAGCTGCTATCTCTGAAGGGAAAGAAAATATTGCTATAATCTATATAAATATAGTTGTATTTATAGTTGTGTTTTCTCATGTTAAATATTAATCTTACCTTCTGTGGATGCTAGACCAATTTAAGTCAACTATCACAGGAGGCAAAAGTGTCAAAACTGAAGCTGTCCCACATAATGAAAGGTAGGTTTCTTTGGACGAGACGGTGGTGGTGGAGAAAATAGAAGGCAGCAGGAAAAGAGGAAGATCAAATATGAAATGGATTGATTCACAAAAGAAGCCATAGGCATTAGTCTAAGGTTGCTGAGCCAGGCTGTTGAGAGGACACTGTGGACATTGCTAACTTGTAGAGTTGCCAGGAGTCAGAGTCAGGTTTATTCCATATCACATTAAATCTAGCAGTTATCAGGCTGTGTTATTTATAGTTGCTGCAATTCTGAAAACAAAATGTGTAAAATATTACATTTGGCACCTTTAAGTTCCTGGACCTCTCCAGGCCTTAGTTTCACATTAGTCAAATTAAGGCGTTAAAATAGATTATTTTAAGAGCCTTTCCAGTTCTGATGTAACTAGTATTCTCTGATATTTTAAATTTATAACTGGAAAAAAATAATTAAAATAAAGAATATCCCTTGCATTGTGACTATACTTCAAATTATAGAATTAATTATTAATATAATTTATTTATTATTAATTATAATCATTTCCCAAATAAAGGACAGAATAGGTTGTCAGTTTAGGTAACAATAAGTTTCTTGTAGATTAAACCTTTAAGTTTTCTATGTATGTTGAGAATGCTAGGCAGTAAAATATAATTATTTTGAGACCATATACTGTAGAATGAGATTTTGCAATGATGTTATCAGTTTATCTTGCTCCTCAAAGTACAGTAGATCAATTATAAATGTGATAACTTAAGAAAGGGAACTAAAACTGGTTCTATTTCTGTCTGATTATAGATAACAGGTTAGATTATATTATTGACAGTGAAAAAGATAAAGTTTATCAGCAGAAAATACTTTTTAATAATATAATTCATTTATTCATAATTATTTAAAATCATTAAAAGTTTTCTTCTCCCTGTAGGTGCATATTCTGTTTGGGGGAAAGTCTAGGCTATTCCTTGGATCTATATAATAATATGTAAGCCAATAGCAGCAGCAGCACTGTTATGGCTACCATTTATAGAACACTTATGTGCCAGTACTTTACATAATCTCACCTCATTCTTACAGCATCTCTGTGTAGTAGATGTTATTAGTTAGAATTGCTAGGTAACTTGATCAAAAATCCCACAAGGAATAAGCCTCAGAGCCAGACTTTGCTCCTTACCTCTTCTATTTCAAGCTTAAAGAACCTCAGGGGAAAACAAACAAAGCATCTTAATTTAACTTAGTAAACAAGTGAAATTCCCATACTCTAGACTGAGTGAATTATTTTCAGATATGTGACTGTCATCTTAATTACCCATACACATGACTTTCTGTGTAGTATCAGATTCATCTGTCAGCCTCTGAATCAGGTTTTGTTGAGTGGTCAAAATTATCACTCAGGTCAGAATGTCTGCTATGCCTTAGTTCATTCTCTGTCTGTAAGCAGACAGAGGGCCCACAAACAGCTTCAGGGAGTTCAAATTAGAGGAAGACTTTCTCAGCTTCTTACAAACCTATCCCCTCCTTTGAATGGTAGTCCTTCTTAGGCTTGCTTGAATAGACATTTTCCCACAGTCCCCTGCTGATTCTGAATGAACAGGCTCCCAGCCTCCTACTGAGTGGTGAATATATTGCTTATCTTCATCTTTACTCTTTACTGACACCCTTCATAACAACTTTCTTAGAGGACAAATGGCATGGCAGAATTCTCTGACAACTCATTAAGGAAGAATAGAATAGATTCCTGCCAAATATCCCTGCCATTTTAATGTGAACTAACAGCAGTTTTTGTCATGATGGCAGAAGAAAAAGATGATTTTAAGAACTACTGCCTTTTGTCAAAAACAGCATAATGTCTTTTTACATTGTTTTTAAAGATGATTTAATGAAGAAGTGAACATAGATTATCTCTAGTATTTTGCCTTTGGACAGGCTGTTCCCTCTACATGGAATGCCTGGCTCTCCCTTCTCTACCCACCTTCAATATGTAGTATATTTCACTATGAGCCCTTCCCAGACCCTCGTGGCATCACTCCTTCCTCTGGGCTCTGACAACACTTTTTCTACCTCTGTTATAGGAGTTAACATGTTGCAGTAATAAATGGTCTGTATAATTATTTGTCTGTCTTGACTCAGCTAGAAACTTAAACAGAGGGACCACAGCATGCTTATTCGTCTTTGTATCCCCTGCACCCAGAACAGTGCCCAGCACAGAGTAGGTCCTTGTTTACTGATTGTTACATGACTTCCCTATCACAGCATGAGAAGTTTCTTGTTGGGGTTCAGACCTACTGAGTATAGTTATTTTGATCATGGAAACTATTGGCAAGTCCCAGCTCTGCTGATCCCTTGACGTGTAGCCTATAAAATGGAGATTATAATGATACCTCTTGGAATTAAGTTTCTGCAAATGTTTTCAGTTTTTTTCCTAGCTATAGATTCATTCAGGTTTTCTGTTGTTTATTCTTGAATCGGTTAATATAATTTATATTTTCCTAAGAATAATTCATATCTTGTTTTAATTTATTTTCATAAAGTAATAAGTATTCTATTGGTTGGTTTCCTCTATACATGTGGTTATATCCCATTCCCGATGTGTGCTCTTCTGTCTTTCTCTTTTCCTCTTTCTAGAGAGAAATATGTCAAAATGTTAAGAGTGGCTCTCTCTTCTGCGTGATGAGATTATCAGTTATTTTTATATTTTTCTGGTGTTTTTCCAAATATTCAGATATCTGTGTGTGTGTGTGTGTGTGTGTGTGTGTGTAATTTATGTATTCACACACACACACACACACACACACACACACACACACACACAAAACCCAACTAAAAAATCCCTTTCAGTTTCTTTATTTCCAAGTAAGGGTACTGAGACCAAGAACATCACAAGGTGGATAATGGCCTTAAATTGGAACAGAAAACCTGTACTTGCACAGCCACATTTGGCTACAAAGTGAGAGCCACAAAACCACCATGATTTCTCTAGTTCTGATTTGATAAAAAGAAAACTGAGTCACTAAACTATCTCACTTCCTCCTGTTCTCTCATATAAAGAGGAAGGTTGTGACAGTTGGGTAAAAGATCACTAAGCATTAAACATTGGGGCCTCACCTTATGTGGCACATTGAATTTTTTTGGTAACTCAGCATATAGTTGATGATGAAAGAAGTTCCTATAGTGATAATGGACAACTTAGTTAATATGTGAGGATAGTACATTTAGCAATGAGTGAAACATTTGAATGTGTGATTGGAATGTGGATGCTATATATTTGATGTTTTAAGTTTTCCTGTGATTCTATAGTAGGATTATTAAAGGAAAACTATTTTTTAAAAACTGTCTGTAAGGGGAAGGCTTCTTGTGGTCTTCCAACTCACAGCAAATTAGAAAGAAGAAATATGCAGTCCAATTTGATTCAGCCAATATTTTTGGATTACTTACTTTGAATCTTTTACTAGACCACAATTACAGATGCTTTAATTACCTTGTTAAGGACATAAACTATTTTCAAAGAGACTTTCTATTATTAGATTTAAACTATTAGATAACTAGTTCACTACACTCTAAATCACTCAAGCGCAGGCACAGCATCTTAGTTCATCTTTAAACTCTAGGTGACGTGCCTGCTGCTGACCATGTAGTGAATACAATAATAGTGTCATTTTTCTACTGGATTACAAGTTTTAGGAGCACAAAACCTTTTCCTTATTTCATTGTTCTAAGGTTGTTACGAAACCTCAGAACACTGTGTGACTCAATGGAGGTGTTTAACAGATTTTTAAATTAATAATGATAAATAGTAGATGGCATTTATCAATGTGTCAAACATTATGCTATCCCTTAAATCAATGATTACATTTAATCCTCACAATAACACTATTAAGTTCTCTTAACGTCTCCATTTTACTGAGGTTTGGAGAGATCGGATATCTTATTCAAGGTCACATAGTTTGAACATGGTTTGGCCAGAATTTGACCCAGGGCTGTCTGATTCCAGATGTTTGGTGGTCAAATGAATGAGTGAACTTTCATTTGCAGAATTTGTATTTATTTCATCACTTTTCTTGAAAAGAAAAGGATTTCTGATTTTACAGACACCTCTGTGAGAAGGAACAACTACACATACCTATTAGATTGGTTTTACTATGTTTCAAAGATGTACCAGTGTTTAATGTACAATTATGTGTCAATTACAGATCTCATTGATTCTTGGTAATACCGCAATTTTAGAGATATTAAAATATGTGCTTTATAATAGGTAATATATGTAATGTGTGCATATGTGTGTTTTCTGTATTGCAGCATGAGTTGTTTGTTTGTTTGTTTGTTCCTAACTTCTGAGGCAATGCAGTGTAGTGGTTAAGCACATAGACTTTTGCCTGGTTTCAAATCCCAGTCTTTTTCTCATTTGTTTGTAGCCCTGGGAAAAGTACTTAATTTCTCTGATTTGGGGTATGTTATCTATAAAATGGAAATAATAACAATATTTTCCTCTGGATCACTCAAAGTACATCTCATTAGACCTAGGTAGGCATTTTTAGTTTGATTTGTAAAGCCTTTTGCAAAAAATGGGTGTGATCCTTTGCTTATAATGACTATCAGCTTTCTGAGGAACTAAGCCTGTATTTTGTTTTCAAGGACTATCTTCTGGTTCAAAGACTTTTGTCTTCAAGAGGCTTTCAGTCCTATGATACCCCAAAACAACTACCCTATCAGGTTATTGACAATAACTGAGCTCACAGTCAGAACATGGTCTTAGTGAGCCCCTTTCCCATGCATTCACTTCCCATTGTAAGCCAGTTAATTTTTGCTAGAAAAAAATCCTCCAATCCATAACTATAGCCTTTACTTCTCATTCCAACCATCTAGACAAGTGCTTGTTCTATATCTCTTTGCAATTGGAAGATACATATTCACTAATATTTTCTTCATCTCTTTCTCATCCCTCCCCTGCCTCACCAGTTAGTTTTTGTACAAATAAGCCTCTTAACTCTTTTCAGGTATTAAATGAACAGAATTCGTCTTTGTCAGATGAGGCTCATGGGTCTAATGGATGTATTTGGAATATGTTAAGCTATTTGTTAACTAAGGTGAGCTACAATCAATTTTTGGAGGAAAGGGGAATTCCCTGATGGTGTAGTGGCTTAACGCTTCGGCGCAGGTGCTGTCTATGCTGCGGCCTGGATTTGATTCCCAGCCAGGGAACTACCCACATACTACAAAAAACAAACAAACAAACAAACAAACAAACAAACAATTTTTGGAGGAAAGAAAAAGATGTCTTTTGCTCTAAGACTAGAAAATGTTTTCTAAAGGTAAGTTTAGGGACTGTAAGATGTGGGATTTTTGTTTGGTTTTGTTGTATGAAATCCTGATAGATAAGAAAGAATAAAGATGTTAACAAAAGCTAACTTTGGACAGAGGATGTAAGAATGCCTAGTTTCCTTTTGTATTCTTCTACATTTAAAACATTTCCCCTGGGAAAAGAAGGCTAAATTTCTCCTCTTTGAAAATGTCACAAACCACTTACCTAAAAACACTGTTTTATCATCTTAGTACAGTGGTTCTCAATGCTGGCTACTCGCTAAATCATCTGAGAACTTTATTTAAATGCCATACCTGAATCCAAATACAGAGATTCAAATTTGATTGTTCTTGAGGTAAGACCTGGGCATTAGTAGTGCTTCAAAGTGTCCCCTAGTAATTCTAATTTGCAGCCAGGCATGAAAGTCAATGAGGTAAATCAATGTGCTTGTTGCCTTACCTAAGTATCTCCTCAATTTCTTAGTAAGCTCCTTGAGAAGGAAACTGATTCTAGCATATGTTATTCCTTACAGAACATTTGATTGATATTTATTGTTTGATTGAAGGTAAGAAGGAAGATAAGAAGGAAAAGGCATGATCTGTGATCTGAACTTTGCCATCCAGTGCTATAATTGTGATCAATCAGAGATTCAATTAGTTAATTTTTATTTCAGTGCCACATCAGTTTAAAGGTAAATTTATTATCAGCTTAAAGGTAAATTTCAATGCCTATCTTTGCTACAGTAACTAGAAATTTCACAACCATGAGTGGAATAATAATAGAACATAGTCCAGGACCCTTGTCAATCTGTTCAATGAATAAGTGATTGGCCACATACCACAGGGATCTGCTGCCCCCTGGAGGGTACTGTGCTGTTGCAAATGAAAACAGCAATTCCCTATGTATACTCCAAGGCACGTGAGAAGTTATGAAACAAAAGATGAAGCAAAACAAGAAGGCTTCACAGTCAAATTATTTGGAAAATGCTACACTATCTTTGTATAGGGGAATCACAATGCAAATTGGCAAAATAAAGACTGAGAAGTTCTACAATAAAAAAAAATTGTTTTCCAAACTACACCATTTTCTCCCCCACCTAAGTCCTGTTAATATTTGGGAAACTAATATTATACAAATAATAACATTGTATAAGTAATCTACAAATAACATTCTGGATTTGGAGAAAATAAAGGAGAAAAACTTCTTGAAAGATTTTTTCCAAGATGAATAGTATTTTAATGAAATACTTTATTTTTTAATATTCTTAAGTTACAGTTGACATTCAGTATTTTATATTAGTCTCAGGTGTACAGAAATTATATAAATGTTAGACATTTATATAATTTATGCAGTGATCCTGAATTAATCTACCTGGCATTATACATACCTGTTGCAATATTATCGACTACATTCCCTCTGCTTTACTTGACATCCCCATGACTATTTTGCAAGTACCAATTTGTATTTCTTACTCCCTTCACCTTTTCCACACAGCTCCTCAACTCCCTTCCTCTCTGAACAAATCATCAGTTTGTTCCTTTTAAGTATGAGTCTGTTTCTATTTTGTTTGTTGGTTGGTTGGTTTATTTGGTCTTTAGATTCTGCATATAAATGAGATTATATGGTATTTGTCTTTCTCAGTCTGACTTATTTCACTTAGCATAATATCTTTTACGTCCATCCATGTTGTCACAGATAGTAGGACTTCATTCTTTTCTATGGCTGAGCAATATTGCATTGTATATAGTCATAACTTGGTACTTGACTGCTTTGAAACTTGTCAAATTTGGTACTCGACGCATTTTGACACAAAAATTTTGTCCTGGTACTCGTCATTTGTTTGGTACTCATCATACTTCCTGGAACCAATTAATGGTGAGTACTGAGGTACCACTGCATTATTCCCTATGGGAAAAATTTGTTTGGTACTCGTCATTTTTGGTACTCATCGTGAATCCCAGAACCAATTAACAGTGAGTACCAGGGTACCACTGTGGTGTACCAAGGTACCACTCTATGTACCACATCTTCTTTATCCAGTCATCTATTGATAGGCACTTGGATTGCTTCCATATCTTAGATATTGTAAATAGTGCTGCAATGAACACAGGGATGCATGTATCTTTTTAAATTAGTGTTTTGGATTTCTTCGGGTACATACCCAGAAGTAGTATTGCTGGGTCCAAAGGTAGCTCTACTTTTAATTTTTTGAGAAATTTCCAAACCAGTTCCCATAGTGGCTGCACCAATTGCAATCCCACCAACAGTGCTCAAGGGTTTTCTTTTCTCCACATGCTTGTCTACACTTGTTGTTTGTTGATTTATTAATGGTGGCCATTCTTGAAAGGTATGAAGTGATACTTATTGTGGTTTTAATTTTCATTTCTCTGATGATTGGTGATGTTGAGTATCTTTTCCTCTGTCTTTTGGCCATCTATATGTCCTCTTTGGAGAAATGTCTATTCATGTCCTCTATTTTTTAACTGGATTGTTTGTTTTGTGGTGTTGAGTTGTATGAGATCTTTATAAATTTTTTATCTTAAGTCCTTATCAGATGTATCATTGGCAGATATCTTCTACCATTCAGTAAGATGTCTTTTCATTTTGTTGCTGGTTTTCTTTGCTGTGCAAAAACTTTTTTTTTTTTTTATGTGGGTAGTTCCCTGACTGGGAAACAAATCTAGGCTGCAGCATTGACAGCGCCGAAGCCTAGCCACTACACCACCAGGGAAGTCCCCCAAAACTTTTTAGTTTGATATTGTCCCATTTGTTTTGTTTTTTCTTTTATTTCTCTTGCCCAAGGAAATATACCCTAGAAAATATTACTCAGAGGAATGCCAGAGAATTTTTTTCTTCTAGGAGTTTTATGGTTTCACATCTTACATTGAAGTTTTTAATCCATTTTGAGTTTATTCTTATATATGATGTGAGAAAATTATCTAGTTGCATTTATTTTTACATGTATCTATCCAGTTTTCCCAGCAACATTTACTGAAGAGACTGTCTTTCCCTCATTGTACATTTTTGCCATCTTTGTCATATATTAAATGGCCACATAGGAATGTGTTTATTTCAGGCTTCTCTATTCTGCTCCATTGATCTGTGTGTCTGTTTTTATGCTAGTATCATGCTATTTCATTACTATAGCTTTGTAGTATAGTTACATACCATGATACCTGCAATTTTGTTTTTCTTTCACAAGATTGCTGTAGTTATTTGGGGTCTTCTGTGGTTCCATATAAATTTTAAGGTTATTTGTTCAGTTCTGTGAAAAATGCCATTGGTATTTTTATAGGGATTGCATTGAATCTATAGATTGCTTTGGGTAGTATGGAAATTTTAACGGTGTTAATTCTTTCTTCCTACCCATGAACATAGTGTGTGCTTCCATTTCTTTGTATCTTCTTCAGTTTCTTCAGTGTCTTGTAGTTTTCCAAGTACAGATCTTTTACCTTCTGGTTTAAATGTATTATTATGTTTTTTGTTTGTTTGTTTTGTTTTTTGATGCAAGCATAAGTATGATTGTTTTCTTGATTTCTCTTTCTGGTAGTTCATTATTGGTGTATAAAAATGCAACCAATTTCTGAATATTAATTTTGTATCTTGTACTTTGCTGAATTCATTTATTAGTTCTAATAGTTTTTTGTTTTGTTTTGTTTTGGTGGAATCTTTAGAGTTCTCTCTCTATAGTATCATGTCATCTGAAAATAATGACTGTTTTACTTCTTCCTTTCCAATTTGGATGCCTTTTATTTCTTCTTTTTGTTTGATTGTTATGGTTAGGACTTCCCAATACTATGTTGAATAAAAGTGGTGATAATGGGCATCTTTGTCTTCTTCCTGATCTTAGGGAGAACAATTTTAGCTTTTCCTTGTTGTGTGTGATGTTAGCTGTGGGTTTGTCATATATGGCCTTTATTATGTTGAGGTATGTTTCCTCTATTCCCACTTTGCTGAGTTTTATCATAGATGCTGGATTTTGTCAAATACTTTTTCTGCATTTATTGATATGATCATATGACTTTATCTTTAATTTTGTTTATGTAGTATATCATAATATTTATGTAGTATATCATATTGATTGGCAGATATTGAACCATTGAATCCCAGAGATAAATCCCACTGATTAAGGGAAAAATTTATAAAGTAGATTCCTTAAAATGAAAAGATCTCACATCCATGCAGTGACATTTTGACTAGAGATATGCAATTGGATGTGGCAATGTGATGTGCTATGCAGTAATATTCATGTTTATCTTTTCAAATTTTTATCCTAATGAAAGATTTGAGATGTTTATATTGTTACATAACAAATGAGACTGTGACTTGTGTTTTATAACATATGAAATTAAGTTCATGTACTGCCAAATGTACCAGGAATCATATTAGACCAAAAATGTATGGATAATGAGAAGCTAGGCATAATGGGGTTCCACCCAAAAGTTCAATTATTATAGTACAGTTGTAGACCCCATGTATGCAATTTATGGCTGTATATTCCTCTGGTTAGGAAGATAGCACGTTTAATAGAAATAAAATATTTTCAGCCAAGAGGCTTTTGTGTCATTCTTATTTGTCACTAATTTTGTGATCCTTGACAATTAAATACAATTATCAGGTGTTAAAGTAAGACATACAGAGCTGTCGTGACTGTTCAATGAGATATCGTGTGTGAAAATGCTTCACAGCTTTTGACATGTAGTAGGTGCTCAACAAATAGAAATTCAACGTAAAGAAGCTTGCTGTGCACAGAGATAAGACCAAACTAAAGAATCAACATGGGAGTCAAGTCCTACATTGGGGAAACTCTTTAGTCCTGTGCACACTGGGATGGTTTGTCACCCTAACTCAGAACCCAGAATACCCCAAGAAAAAACTAGTAGTGAGAACAAAGACACAGACTCTAGGAACATTAGAAAGGATGATCCTGAGATTGATCAATATTTCTCAGGTAAACAGCAATCTAGTCTCAGAGTGTGAGTCAGGGTAAGCCCACAGGTGGAGGTCAGTGGACACACTTGACTCAACTGTGGGAAACTCAAGGTGCTATGCATTGTAGCTCTTTACAAGAGAAATTTCACAGCTAATTTCTTGAGTGACTGTGGTGACAAGACTAAAGTAAACAGTGAGGAAGGAATCATCTCTCAGTGAATAAGAGTAATTATTATTAAGCATAGGAAAAAATACAACATTCCTTACCTCATATACTACACAAGTTAACAACAGAAGCCCAGATATGGAAGTAAAAACTTTAAACATTCTATAAGAAAATAAAAGAGAAAAGCTTAATGAAGGATTTCTTAAATAAGCTATAAAAAGGGAAAGGTCGATAAAGTTGATTGCATTGAAATGAAAAGACCCCATGAACATAGTGATGTGAAGAACCAAGCCACAAACTGGGGAACAATATTTACAATGCATCAAACCTACAAAGTACTTGTATCAAGAAAAAAAACATTGCAGGACAATGTCAGCAATTGAGTAGATGCATGAAAGGAACAGGCAATTCAGAGAAGAAACTTGGGTGGTAAAAACACTGTCTAAGAAGCTCAGTTTTACTAATAATCAGAGAAATGCAAATTGAATAGCAATGAGATAACATTTTACACCAAGAAGATTGTCAGAAATTTAAAAGCCTGACAAATAGCAAGTGTTGGTAGAATGTGAAGCAGCAGAAATTCTCTTACACTGCTGGTGGGGGTGTAAATTGGTACAACCACTTTGGAGAGCAAATTCTCATGATAGATATTTTAAAAATACATCCTCAAGCACTATTTTCTAGGCATGCAGCCTGGAGAAACTCTTAAATGTGTGTACAAGGGGTCAGGTGCAAAAGTCTTCATTGTACCATGAACAAAAGACTAGAAAAAACCCAAATGTCTGTCAGCTGTAAAATAAATAAATTGTGGTATAATTCAATCAATGGATTACTGTCACATAGTAGTTAAAATAAATGACGAGAGCTAATAACCACTATGAATAAATCTGAAAGGCATAAAATTGAACTAGAAAAAAACCATTTGTAGAAGGATTTCTATAGTGTAGTATATTATCTATATCAAGTATAAAAGTGCAATGTTATAAATTTTATAGATATACACATAAGTAATCATAATATAAAGACAGTCACAAAGATAAACCAGATAATGGTTACTTCTGAGGAGAAAAAATAGGGAAATTAAATCAGTAAAGAGTTCACAGGGTATCAAATGTATCTTTTATGCTTTACTTTTAAACTATCTGAAACAAATATAACAAAATGTTAAGATTTACCAAAATTGGGTGATACACTAGTGTAATTTTGTTCTGTGTACTTCTCTCAGTGCTTTGAGTATTTTATTTTTTTAAAGGAAGATTTTTAAAAGTTATTAACATTTAAATTCAGATTATTTCAAAATTACTGTAAAATATTTTTAAATAATGAAGCAAAACTATGATTTTAAGAGTTGATTGAGCCAAGTTTAACATTTTTTCCAAAGAATAAGTTAAAGCTAAGCCAATGTCCTGACGCATAGTTCACTGCCACTTAACCAACACTAGATGTCACTTTACTTCATACGTTTAAATATGAGAGCTTCCAAGTTGGACTTAGATGAACTTAGGTGTGTTTTATAAATTTTTCCTCCAGTTGATATAGAAAATGAGGAAAAATGAGAGTGCTCTCTGTTATAGATCCATCCCGAAAGGTGAGAGACATGGTTGTTTTGGTTCATCATTTTTATCCTCAACATCTTCTGTACATAATAGGGTTGCAAAAGTTGTTAGCTGAACCGACGAAGGGCACAGAGACTTTAAAAGAAGAAATGTGTGGTATCACCAAAATGAATAAAATTACATTTGGAATGGTTTATATTTTAATCAATAGCAGTTAGGTATTTGAAGGGTTTGCTGGGGAAAGATTGTGACTCTAATGTCAAAACTCAATCTGTGGTCAACGGGGAGGAGAACATCACATCAGATCTTTGGATCTAAAATCGTACCACAGTTTATTGGCACACTGGGTCTCCCACGAGCAAGAACTCATCAAACCAATAATGGTTACCCTTTTAGGGGGCAAAGCACCTTTGATGATCATGAAAACCATGGACTTTCTGAAAATTTTCATATAAATACATAAAAATTGTTTCATGCATTTTCTATAGATTTGCAGAACTCCTTAAAGTTCATCGAGGACCCCAGATTGGGATCCCCTGCCTGAGTCAGGCAAAAACACTTGCTGGGTGCTTTTCCCAAGCTTCTCAACCTCTGCTTTTCCTTTGATGAAGCCCGAATGTGCAGGTGAAGCCTGCACACATAATGCGGGCTAAACAATTGGATCACGTGAATGAATGGTATGTACAGAAACTAAGCCTACAAGTACAGGTATTAACCAAACGTAGGCATTTTCTACTTTGGAAATATTTGGCTTACTCGTATAGATACCAGTCAAAGTATTTACATATTCTTCTGTCAGAATATTTAAGAAAATAAAAAATGTAATGATATAGTTATATGCTAAAGTATTTATTTGGAAACTTGTTCTTTCCTGTGGAGCAATCGAAATCCCAGGAATTGCTCTGCAAATTAAAAATATTTCCTTTTGCCTATTTGTATAACTGTCTTCATTTTACACATGATGAGAGCTAATGACCGATATAAATAAATCTGAAAAGCATAAGATTGAACTAGAGAAATCAAGTTGCAAAAGGATTTATACATTATGATATTATCTATATCATTGTAAAAAATGAAATATTATTCTATATTTTTCGATGTATAAGATGATGCTTTTGTCTAAAATTGTTAGACCAAAAATTGGGGGTCATCTTATAAATGGGAGTAACCAGTTGATATTGAGTTTTTAATTGTTGGGTTAGGAAAGTAGGGGGCATCTTATACATGGGGGCGTCTTATACGTGGAAAATATGGTAAATTTATAGGTACACAAATTGAAATTTTATTATTGATTTTCTTGCATCATAAATATTTGAAAAGCAATCTTTAGCCTAACTAGGTGATAGTAGTTGATTTTGAATAGAAGTTAATGAAATTTTACTATATAGTGTAAAGATACTCAAATAAGCTTGAAACCTCTTTGCTTCTTTGTTCCAGATTCTTCTTATTCAAAGGGCTTCCTCTTTCCAGGGACTCTCACTTCTATTAGTCACATTATTAATGTACCAATATCACTTGTTGAACGACAAACAGAATTATTTTTTATCATGAACTTTTTATTTAAACTAGTTAGGCCAGGGGTGTCTAATCTTTTGGCTTCCCTGGGCCAACATTGGAAGAAGAAAAATTGTCTTGGGCCACACATGAAATACACTAACACTAATAATAGCTGATGAGCTAAAATAACAAAAAATGAAAGAATCACAAAAAATCTCATAGTGTTTTAAGAAAGTGTACAAATTTGTATTGGGCTGCATTCAAAGCTGTCCTGGGCCGCATGTGGCCCACAGCCCATGGCCCATGGCCTGTGGATTGGACAAGCTTGACTTAGGCCATAGTTACAATAGGTAAACCGGGTCAATTTTTTGAAATTGTGGTTTTGCTCAATAGAGATTGCATTAATGCCAGGAGAATGGTACCAAATGGTACCAGAATTTGTTTTTCTCCCGCTCTGCAACTCTACTATTGTGCTAGGCCATAGTAAACAAAGCATGTTTTAAAGTCCTGATTTGGTACGGTGACCGTGGGTAGACCTAGCCAGTCACAGCACCCATTGTGAATTACACGTGAAGAATGGAAACTGTTACAAGAGAAGAGAATCTGTCTTTCTATTTGGTTCTAATTGTTTGACCACCAAAAACTTTCACAATCCTTTCTAAAAGATATGGAACATAAGGCCTTTATCAGAAGTATAAAGGACTCCATGCAGCTGTCTTACTGGGCGCAATTGAAGTTCTATTTCCTTAAGCATAGAGCCTGAATACTGATCCTTCTTTGTAATGGGCAGTTATCCTTAAAATATTTCCTTAAACAAAATGATCAGTGTAAGCATTTTAGCTTTATAGGGGAAAATGTATTTTAACAACTAAATATTTAACCATTTATCCAATAAAATCTGTAAATTTTCAGTGGTCAAATTTGACTACTTCTCTTTGGCCTTAAAACTTAGACACACCTGACTTTTTATAAACATCTATTATCATAAGTGCTTGATTGAATGACCAACTTTTTCCTTAGAGGAAGTCATCCTGTATGAGTCATGGTAGGCTTAATCAATAGACTTGTATTTCCATTTTCATAGCCAAGATCTTACAATAACATTTGATCATTGTGTCAAAATGGTTCTGTGATACAAAAGTATTTTCTTTTATATGCTAATACCATATGCTGAATGTAAGTGTTTATTTTACCTTAATGCTTGACATTTAAAAAGTTATTAGCCTTTTTTTTAAAGCATTGAGTTTCTCAGTGTGGGAAGAAGTTCAGTGAAGACTGCTGGGAGTGTTGGCATTAGACTCGGGTGTCTCTGAAAGCTGCCTCCACTTCCTCATGCTGCTCCTTGAAAAAAAACAGACTTTTCTTCTAGCTCAAATTATATCTTCTTTTTATTGAGTTGTAAGCATATTTCAAGGTCTTGCAGTTTTTCCGCCCTCTTAGTAACACAGTAGAATTGGGGACAAATGAGAATCCAAAATAGTACAATTTTGGCAAACTCCTTCAGATTATATCCCACCAGTACACCACATCCCCCCAAAGTGTTAAGTGTCATGAAAACCAGAACCAGTGTTTTTCACAACCCAGAGAAGCCGCAGTGACTGAGACAATCAATGCCCGGCACGTGGAGTGAACTCGGTAAATATTGACTGAATGAATGAGTGAACAAATCCAATATTTAGGATTATGTGAACCTGGCTTTGGGATAAGAAGCCTATTTCAGTTCTTGCAGTCTGTGCTCCCCAAGTAGCATCATGTTTTTGAAAGATTGCCAAGAAGAATTCTTAATTATAAACATTCTCCAAATTCACAAGAAAATTCTGCTTCTGAAAAGGTCCCATTGTCCTTAGTATTTAGTATACTTCAATATTTCATAGTATCCTGAGTCATTAAGTTGTCTAAAGATGTTCACAAGTGAATAACATTAACTTCTATTTTTATATACAGTATCATTAAGTTGGTCAAATTAGACTCACTGTATGAATTTTAAGAGATTTTAAAAAAATGCATAGACATCACTGGTTTTAGTAATAAGCAAGTACTAGATAACTATACTTTGTGACAATTTTAACTCACTCATACTCAAATCCTTAGAGTTCCACAGAGTTCTTTGCTTGATATCTGAATTTTTATGAGGCAAACATCACAAATAATGCTGAAATGTAAGAAAAATTTTAGAAGCTTTTCAATCTCATGTCTAATCATTTGAGCTGGCCAGCAGTGGAAGGGCCATCTACCCTGGGAAAGGGTGAATGCTCGATCAGAACATGGACTTTGCAGTCTAACTTTCTGTATAAGGATCCTGGATCAACTACTCAACAGCTCTGTGACCTGAGGCAAAATACTCATCCAATCTTTGCCTCATTTCCTCATCTGTAAAGTGGGGGTGACGACCATACCTCTGTCATAGGGTATTATGAGACCACCTGAGTTAATTTCTGTGAAATCTTTAGATCAGAATCTGGAGCACAATAAGTGTTTTGCTAAACAAACAAGACCTATAGTAGATATTAAATGGCTATCGTTCAGAGACATTATAAAAGAGATTTTTGCACATTAAGAAAGATGACCTCTGAGCTCCCCTCTAGTGCTAAATTTTATTGTTCTACTGACCTCTGTGTGCCCTGCTCCTATAAGACATGCCTGCCCAGTATATCTCAAACATTCCTTATTCACTTTAAACCTTCTTCACTCATGGCTTTGGGGAATGTCTTCCCTGACCCTCTTTAGGTTATCCAAATCTTGTCATCACCTCCATCCAGCTTTCTTCCTCTTCTCCTCCTCCGCCTTGGCACCCTAGCCTCTTCTGGTGTTTTATTGCTTTATAATATCCTCTCATTGTTATGTGTGCAATTACTATTCCTAATCAGATTGTAAGTCTCTTGAGAACAGTCTTATGCTTCACTTACGTTTTCTAGCACATAATAAATACTTACTGAATGAGTAAGTGGTAGGAGGAGAAGTAAATCGGGAATCAACTCTTTAGTGATAATTAAATGCACGTAATGCAGATTATACATTCACTGTTTAGACTATTAATGAGCAGCTCTTATTTCTAAAGAAGTTTTGGCTCATAACTACCCCCTTTCAATTTTTTTTGGTCTGATCTACTGTTGGTGAAATATTTGTAGATTAGCTGGTTCTCCTTCATTCCTTCTCTTCTGAAATGTGTGGTGAAGTAAAAGTGCCTAAAGCAATAATTTGTGGATAAAAAACAGCTGCACATGAAAAATAATTGATGTGGTTTTAAAATTACTCTGAGGTAGAAATTAAAATGCCTTTTCAACCTATGCTCTAAAAAGAGTGCTAAAGCTAATTCCTTATAAATCATGAAATGGAAGCAGAGGAAGACACAAATTTTTGGATAATCAATTGATTTTAAATAAGTAGAGTTTTAAATTTTTATATAATATTAAAAATATTCATTTTACTGAGATGACTTAGGTATAGCTAAAAAATGGTTTTATCTGCACTCAATAATATTACTGTAATTTTTTTATAATTATAAATAAGAAAGTTCTTATTTGAGTTCTTTATAAGTTAATTTTAACGACTTTATTGTTTTAGTTCTTTTTTTCTGTTATGCTTCTGACACTTTCCAAGGAGTTGACCCCAATGGCAAACATTCTTTATGCATCTTATTTCCCAAGGGAGGTTATGACAGTTGTGCTGCCCTAGTGCCACTTACAGGCAGCCACCTGGTGTGCAGGCATGCAAATGATGTCAGACAACGAACGATTCACAAAATAGTGTTCTACAAACAGGACACAGACAATATTTGATAGAATTTTTAATTCTAGACCTACACAGACCCATCCTTCCTCAATTTATAAAAGTAGTTTTATTCACTTGTTTCTTCATCTGAAATTCTTAGCTCTGGAAGACATGCTTGTTAAGAGAATTCTAATTTCCTGGTTTTGTTTATATAGAGAATGAGTAATATTTAAAAACCAATAGTTTTCTTTAGAAAAAAATTGAGCAGGAAATAGGAAAAGTTTTAGTCATTCTTTAAATTGTGGCATCTCTTAGCTAATTCACACAGGAAACTGAAAAATTAAGCAGCATTAAAATGTGATGAGTCATTTCTCTGCTTGATTTGAGCCTGTTGTTAATCTGAATACTTCATAAACAAAAGCATAACGATGAAAAATATCTAGGTGTGTTTTGTTTAATCTTTGAGCTCTAAGCTTTCTGATGTTTAGCACTGTCTGCAGAAAAAGATAAAAATTTTAAGTATTTATCACATTTACTAAATTTAATAGTTTGCTTTGTCAGGGAATTTGCTCTAAAATTACATAAACATTGATTGTAGTTTAAACCAATGAATTGTTTTGTGAAAAGTAATAGACTGCGAGAATAAAAATCAACTAAGTATTTGAAGATTAATATAGAATTAAAACAATAATGACAATATACTAAAATTAGGCAGATAGTTAGAAAGGCTTAAATTTCAACCACATGATAAATACATTTCAGGGTTTTAGAGTGGGGAAATTTGAGTGTTTCCTTATGAATATTTTATTGACACTTTTTAAAAATTAATTGTCAAAATATATTTTTTAAATTATATTGGAAAAGTATAAAAGAAATAATAATAACTCATAAGTGCACACTATGTATATGAGCCTATTCTTAGAACTTTATATGTAATTGCTCATTTAATTCTCATAACACATGTATGAAGTAGATGCTATTATGATTCCAATTTACAGATGAGGTAACTGAGTCATACAGAAGACAGATAATTTGCCCAAATTCACTCTGCCAGAGGGTAAAAGATTTGGGATTCTAAACTAGAGTTAGAATGCCAGAGTCTGGACTCTTAAACATTTCTTCCTGCCTTTGCAGCATAATCGATAAACTTTTAATTCACTTTGATTAAAATATGAATGTCTGGTTAGAATAGTAAGCTATGGTATGTATGTTGTATTTCACTACAAGAAGAACTATCTACACAAATTGTATAGAGTTTTTGAAGATATTACTACATGCTAGAAATCATATTCTTGGGCTACAGAAAATGAAGACATATAGTGAGTGATACTGAAATTTTCTTTAAGCTAATTAGCAAAAAGAAAAAAAATTCCACTGCACTTGATAGAAAAAAGATCCACAATGCTTAAGTCTTATTAAATGTTATGTGCCAAGCATTATTCTAAGTGCTTTAAGTTATTTAATCCTACCGAAACCTATAAGGTACACGTTACTATTACTCTTCCTTACAAATGAGGGGAGGTAATGTAATGTGCTCACTGTGTTCCTTCCTCTCCTACCTTCGTTCTTTATTCCTGGAGATGTATGGATCTTTAGTGGGGTGGTTTGTTGTTGTTGTTGTTTTGTTTTATATGGGTGTGTAATTTAGAAACTTTTGGGTGGCTTTTTCTGGGAAGAAAAGTTAGAATCTTGGAATGAGTTGAAAGAGAATTGCTGCTTAATGACCAACTAGGGGGGAAAAGCTTGCTGCCTGCCATGTAACTACTGCATAGTCTAACATAATCTGGGACAGCAGGCATTTTGCCTCCACTGTAATATTTTGTTACATCAGACATATCCGGATAGAACCAGTTCTGTGGAGTCACGTGGTATCTCTCCCTCCATCACTCCTGACCTTGCACACACAGACGCTTACACTTCTCACCCAGTGCACATCGAAATGGAAAGGTGTTCAGACATTCGGTTCAAACGGCGTGCTGTTACTGAACTCTTAACAGTGGAAAACGTTCCTCTAATTTTCTTAAAATTTTTGAAAAACAAAGTGAGGACTTCTTAAAGAAGAGCATTACAGGTGATGAAACTTGGTTGCATCATGATGACCCTGAGAACAAAAGGCAGTCCACGGAATGCCGCCATAAGGGACCCCCTCAGCCGAGAATAATTGAAAACTCAGGCCCTGGCTGGGAAGGCCTCGTTGACTCCTTTTTGGTCTGAGCGCTCTTCCATTTTGGGTGAAAACCGGAAGCTCCTGTGCGTGCACAGCACGATGGAGGGAAAGCGGTGACCACCCAGCACCGCTTATATCCAAATACGTCTAATGTAACAAAAAAACATTACAGTGGAGGCAAAGTTTATCCACCTGCCTTCGTAGTTTGGTAACACGGTAGCGGTCCGGAGCTCTGGAGTCCAGTTTTTCAAATCCTGGCTCTGTCTCGTCTGAGGGGATTCTGGGCGAATTACTTACCCTCCAAAGACAGTGCTCTTAAATGGGCTGCAGGGAAACGTCCTGTCCTGTCAGGGCGGGCCGGAAGGAGCCGAGGGAGGAGGGCAAGACAACTGAGCTTGCGGAAGGCCATAGAAGGGGCAGGTTATAATAAAAGCATCTAAAAATGTTTCTTCCTATCCTCATTTAACATCTTCCATTGCCTATTCTATTTGTTTAATGATGAAATCTGTTCGATTTCTGTCAGTGTCTTTTTAGTCATGTGAGAACCTTCTAGAATGAATGTACTTGTAAGAGAACTGACCGACCAGGCCCACCCATGCTGTGACAGTGAGATCACTTTTTACAGTGCTTGTTCTCAGTCTGTTTGCCGTCTTTCCTGATGTGTCACCAAAGCTGCCTGGGAACCACACCCACAAAAACAAGCTAGAAACAGATTTTCTTTAACCACATGTGACGTTGGTGAATCGGGATATTTTTTAACTAGGTCGCATAGCTATCTAATTGATCATTCTTCCTCCATTTTCAACAAATATTTATGGAGAACTTATTCTGTGCCTGGCACTGGTGACGTAAACATAAATTAATCATAGATGCAATCCCTGGCCACTTCATAGTAGCAACAAGTCTAATACACCTTATACATTGTCAGTGTAGACTGCTTTATAAGTTGCTTTCGAACTCTTGACAATTCATAACTTTTTCTTATAACCTGTGATTTCTATTTTTGCCTTTTGTTTAGCTCCTATGCTACCACCATTATTTGCAAATGTGTCAGAGCATCTAAACTTTATCATTTTTGATTAAGGTCATGATTAATTTTCACTCCTCTTTTGGCTCCATCCAAATTAGATATGGGTACTTTGCACCTAGCACACATTATTTCCTTTGTGGTACTACCCCTTCTGAGGTCTAGACCCGTACTATTCAATACTGAATGAAATGACTGAGTGAAATATTTCCCCAAATACATATATGAGGACTTGGCTATAGTGTTTGCCCTTTTTAGTCTATAACTGAAGAGCTGCCTTTTAAGGAGAACTTTATGGTTTCAGTCAGATAAAATATGACTATACTTTGACCTTGCTTGGACATGAGATGAGAGTTCAAAAAGTTGCAGTTGAAAATTTGGTGTCAGTTTATGTTTGGCATTCACCAACACTGACTTTCCTTAGTGAGAAAGTAGCAGCCATGCCGTGTAATCCTCCCTCTCTCTCTTAAAGAGTATTTTTATGACAGAAACTAAGCTACAATGCAGCTTAACTTTGAAACTAAGCTAAACAACTAGGATTCATTATTATCATTACCACTTTACTTTATCATTATCTCATCACAAATATTATTATTATGACTAATGAGAATTATAACTTTATTAATTTTATATTGACTCTTTCCCCTCAGGAATTCCTCCCCGCTCTTCGCATTTTTTAAACCTCATCCTAATTGTGTTTATATAAGTAGAAGTGACAATTTACTTAATTACATAATACTAAAGCAAAGAACACTGAATCAATACTGATTTGGGGTAGAAGATTACCCTAGTAAAACTATATTATAGTGACATGTCTGTCAGACATTATTTTTCTGCTTGTAGCCAGAGTCTTTTTGAAACATCTTTAGGTTTGTTTTAGAGTAAGACATTTGCAGATTATTGCTACTTGCTTGAGAAAGACCCTAAAGTCCTAATTAGACCGAAAAGTGAAATATATGGGTGAGCAAAGTGTGCACTGCACAATTTCAGGGCATGGTACTCACAGAGACATAGTATAAAAGGTGCCTCTGATGTTGTGCAACCTGCATGTTTGAACGTACTGGAAACATTGTAGGAAAACATGAAGAACACTTCACTTGAAGTGTTTGGTAGACCTAGAGTCATCTCATTGTCTTTGAAAGTGATTTCAATTTTTAATTAAATTTTACACGGAAGCCTTGAGATTAAGAAGTAATTTGAATAAAAAGAGAAGATAATTTCCCAGTAGCAAATCAACTTCACAATCAATATTTAGTTTCACAAAAAACACCCCATTGGAAATGAGAAAAGTGAATTTAAAACATAGGCTTAGAAAGTGTTAAAGAGCAATTGAACTAATAGAAAAGGTAAAGATATGAGGAACAAAGAGAGGCTATGATTCTAGCAAAAGCTCACATTAAATAGATTGAATTCTATCAGTACAAAGCATGTAGTGCTGGGTAAAAATATAAAAAAAAATCTTTTAAACACATTGCTTACTTTGTTAGATAACAAAGAAAATCACCAGTCTTTCAATATTGTGACTATTCAAAATGTGCTAAATGTTCTAGCCAGTGTAAATAACAGAGAAAAACAAATAATAGTTATATGGGTTAGAAATGTATGAGAGTTCCCTTTTCTCCACAGCCTCTCCAACACCTGTTATTATTTCTCTTATTGATGGTATAAAACTGAAAACAACAAAGAAACAAAAACTCATAGACAGTGGTTTCGTGGTTACCAGAATGTAAGGAAGGAGGCAGGTGGAGGAGGAGGGTCGGGGGCGTCAAATATGTGCTGATGGAGAAGAACTGACTCTGGGTGGTGAACACATAATGCGACACACAGACAATGTATTGTACAGACAATGGTGTGACAATTAATTTTGCAAACTCACTCTAGAAAAAGTGCTACATACCTCATAGCCAAATATCACTCCAGCCACCTTCGAAGTACTCCCCTTGGGAAGCTGTGCACCGACGTCAGTGCCTAGTCCATCCTTCAAAGCAATTTTGGAACTTTTTCTGGAATGGCCTTCAGAGCTGTCATCGTATTACTGTTGTTCTGAATGTCATCAAAATGTCTTCCTTTCGATATTTCCTTTATCTTCGGGCAAAGCAAAAAGTCATTGGGGGATAGATCAGGTGAGTAGGGAGGGTGTTCCAGTACAGTTGTTTGTGTCCTGGCTAAAACTCCCTCACAGACAGTGCTGTGTGAGCTGGTGCATTGTCGTGATGCAAGAGCCATGAGTTGCTGGTGAAAAGTTCAGGTTGTTTTTGCCTAACTTTTTCACACAGCCTTTCACCACGTTCAAATAATAAATTTGGTTGACTGTCCAGTTGGTACAAATTCATAATGAACAATCTCTCTGATATCAAAAGGGTTAGCAACATCGTTTTGATTCTTGAGTTGGACCGACAGAACTTTTTTGGTCATGGAGAATCGGTTGACTTCCATTGTGCACTTTGATGCTTTGTTTTAGGGTCATATTGGTACACCCACATTTCATTGCCAGTGATAACATGGTCCAAAACATCATCTTGCCTCTCCAAAAGGCCTTGGTAAACTTCGACTCTGCTTTTGTTCCTGGGACCATTTTTGCACACACCTTGCTCATGCCAAGATTTTCACTTAAGATTTTTCTGTTTCTCCATTGATGTTTACTTGGTCTGCTATGCTTCTCACAGTCAGCCAACAATTTTGACACACAATTCAACAAATTTTTGCAATGTTTTTGTCAGTTCTGCTTGTTACTGGCTGCCCTGATCTCTCTTCATGAGTGACACTTTCTCTCCCCTCAGAAAAACGTTTAATCCATTTGTACACTGTTTTCTTCATGGCATTATCCCTATAAACTTGGACTAACAGGTCCCTGATTTCACTTTCACTCTTGCCAAGTTTAACAAGAAATTGAATGTTTGTTCATTGCTCTAATTCAAGCTCCAACATTTTCACGATGGGACACAAAAACACGCAAGAACAATAATGAACACCACTCAGCAAGACACCACCCCACACATTGACACGAACACAGCTGTGAGACACAGATACACCAAGGTTATGACACCTTACTGAGTTGTTTGTACAGTGCCGCCAACATAAGCTCACGGTGGCAAGTTTGGGAACTTAATTGTCAGACCTCATAGAATTGTACACCTGGAACTTATGTAATTTTATTAACCAATATGACCCCAATAAATTTAATAATTTTTTTAAAAAAGAAAAGAAATATGGTTGTTTATATAGAAAAATCCAAAGGACTATATGAGGGGGGACCCAAAAAAACCTGGAATGAATTTATAAAATATTGTGGATTTATTCTTACATGTTTAAACTTCAGTCACCTTCAAGTACTCTCCATTTGATTCAATACACTTTTTCCACTGCTCAAAACAATTTTTGAACTCATTGATTCTGATGCCTTTTAGTGCTTCTGCCATTTTTTTGTTTCACTTCTTCCACATCTGCAAAACATTTCCTTTGGAGGAACTTTTCATCTGGGGAAACAAAAAATGTTGCTTGGTTTGAGATTGGGTGAATAGGGAGGGTAGGTCATGGGGTCATGCTGTTTTGGGTCAAAAACTGGTGAACAACTCAGCGCAGCGTGGGCAGGTGCTTTGTCATGCCGCTCGTTGTTTGTGTAAATCACCCATCGTGAACGGGGCAAATGTGTTGAAAGAGTTTCCAAAAAAAATTTACTGAAGGTAAATGCAGCCTCTGAGAGCACCACCAGCAGGTACGATGATGCAGATGGTTCCTAGAACACTCACCTGGAAAGAGAAGCCTGTACTACAAGGGGCCCATCCTTCAGGAGATGATTCTGTTTTTTGGGGGGTCTCCCCTTATATAATATTAAAACTAAGAATTTAGTAAGGTTGCTAGATATAAGATCAATGTAAAAAAAAAACCCAATGACATTCCAATATACCTGCAACAAAGATATAAAAATATTATTTTGAAAAGAAATTATTTATAAAAACCAGAAATAGTGTCTAGGAATAAGTCTAATAAAAGATGAATAAAATTTTTATGAAGAAAATTATAAAACTATACTGAGATGTGCTAAAGAGGACCTAAATACGTGGAGAATTATGCCATGTTCATTAAAATGTAATCTCAACTTTCTCCTGAAATCAATGATAAATGGACTACAACTCCAATTCACAACCCAAGATGTGAGCAGTGGAATAGAAATTGAGTTGCTGGTATTTGATGTAAATCTGGAATTCTTTAGGGAAGACTAATATAATTAACAGTACCTCTGATAGAAAAAAAAAAACAACCCTGTAAATTCTATTATCAAAAAGATTAGTACTCAGATATATAAATATTAATAAAAAAGCTATCTTATTTATGAGGAACTGGAATATTTTTTTTTTATGTCAACATCAGGAAATTAAGAATGTGATTTCTTGACAAAGGAATTGCTGTCTCCGTTGTATCATGGCATTTCTCATCTATGACTCAGAAGAGAAGTCTGGAATACCTGCCCAGGGCCTACGACACAGACTCTAGATTTTCAGATCTAGAAAGGAGAATGTTTCAGCAGCTGCACCCTGCCACACATGAGAGCATCCAAAGCATCCAGAGGTATCTGAACGACTACACTTCACCCAAAGGCCACTTGTTAAACTATAACAGACCTGCCACCTGTTCCTTCAGAGGCCAATAAATGATCTTTGAACAGGGTTGGAGTTAAAAAGTAAACCTACGCTTCACGTTTTTGCATTGTTGTAACTGAAATACTTACAACAATTGACTTGATATAAGTATGCAGTCAATGTTTGCTTCTAAGGTTGGCTCAGTGCTTACATTTTAAAGGAAGAACACATTTGTTATTAAAAAAAAAAAAAGTTTCCAAATAGTTGATTGCTTTTGAAGCAGCTCTTAAACCTGTAACACTGCGTAATCAACCAAACTTTCTGTACTACAGTTACCTTTCCAAGGCTCTAACTGTGAGTTTGTGGTATTTTACAGTGAAAACAGTCAGTCAAAATGCAAGATTATAGACACTCTTTTTAAGAGTTAGATAATACTGCTTTTTCATTAAAAGTTATGAATTCTCAAGAAGACAGAGAAAAAGTCCTTGGTTAATGAGTTGGTTTTTTTTTTAATAGGCATGAAAACATCATTTAGAATATGGAAAAATCTCAGACTAGTGACGTGATTGGTGTTTCCTTTCAACAGTTTCTTCTGCACTTCTGGCTCACCCTCTCACCCAGCTTTTCCTCTCACACATCCTCTTCATTGTTAGAAAGAGGGAATAGACAAAAACTAAAAACTTCATGGAGAACATGCATGGAAATCTGCTTCCTGCAATATAGGCGTTAAGTGTAATTCAGCTTTTTATTTACTTCTGTTGTCTTGTTCACTAGTTGCTAAAAGGGAGTATAATTTGAAAACGGTGGAAACAATAAAGATATAGATGACCTGAATGATCAATCAATTTGACCAAAGTGACATTTATAGCATACTCCATTTAACCACAGCAGAATACACATCCTTCTCAAAATCACACGAAATATACACCAAGATAGACCATATTCTGGGCCATAAAACCCACCTTAACAAACTTAAAAGAGTAGAAATTATACAAAGTATACAAGGGCTGTCTGGAAAAAAGTTCAGCCATGAATGCCTCTATTTTTTATAGTGCATGGCTGGATACTTTCTGGACAGCCCTCCTAAATGACAGAAGGGTAGCTAAAAAACAACTTCCAAATATCTGAAAATCAAGTAACATACCTCTAAGTAACCCATAGGTCAAAGAAAAAAATCTCAAGAGAAATTTTAAAATATTTTGAATTAAAGAAAAGAAAGAAATGTATAACTTAATAAAAAATTGTGGGCCACAGCAAAATCAATTTGCTCAGAGGGAAATTTATAGCATTAAATGTGCATGTTAGAGGAAAAACGAGGGTTTCCCTGGTGGTGTAGTGGCTAAGGCTTCAGCGCTCTCAACACTGCGGCCTGGGTTCGATTCCCAGCCAGGGAACTACCGCTCACCCCCCCCCCCCCCCACCCCCCCAAAAAAAAAA
>PVJL010001002.1:186823-235438 GCA_004026885.1 Lyroderma lyra | reverse complement strand
AGTATGCAGCAGCAGGAGGCACGAAGCACTGCTGTCTAGCTCGGGGACTGCACGCGGTTCCCTGTGGGTGGAGCTAGAAAGCCTGTGGCGGGAACTGGTACATCCTAAGAGGTCTGGGTACCAAGCCAAGCGGAATGACTTCCATCTGCCAATGATGGGAAGCTGCAGACTATGTTATAGGTGCATGGGCCAAATACATTGGGGAAATTGCTAATTTTTGATGACATATATAGCTAGCTATTAATAGTTGTCTACTTGGCATTAACCTCCTTTTCTTTCTAGTAGAAGCCTGAACTGGTTTAAGGGTGGCAATGTGCCCAGTTACAATTATCGCCTCTTCAGACTTCCTCATGGTCTGGAGTGACCACATAACCCAGGTCTGGACAATTCGATATAAACACGTGGGTGAGGTTGCTGGGAAAGCGTTTGAAGACCGAGCTGGCATGTATCTTCTTTCCTTCGCTCTTTTTCCATTTCTCTGGCCTAGAATGGAGATACAAGTCCTGGAGGCGGAGCAGGCACCTTGTGACCACGAGGAAGAAAACTACACAAGTCACGTCTTTCTTCATTGAGCAGCTGCACCTGCACCCGACTGTCGACCTCCTGACTTCTTGTCATGTGAAGAAAATCAATCTCAGTTTGGTTAAGCTACTGAGTTGGGTTCCTACAACCAAATGCAATCCTACCTAGTATAATATTATGTCCATTTCTTAGAGATTTGCAATGACCTTAGCATATTGAAGATTCGGAGAAATCCTATTTAACTTCGTTTAAACTAATGTCCAAGTTATTCAACAACAGAACTCCTTTTCCTCAGAACACTTACTATACTCTTATCTCACTGAACATGAGTGCTTTGCTAATGTTTGGAAAACACTATTCTTTTGTGTTGATCCAGTAGGTGAATAACTGTACAGGAGGAGTAATGTGTTAGGGGAGAAAGGTAATAAGTTCAGTTTTGAATGCGCTGAATTTGAGGTGTCTCAGTAGAGCCGTCCACTGACGATGGGATACACAGCCCTGAAACTCACGAGTGAGATTTAGAGGAAAGCAAGGTAGGTGGTGGTTCAGCCCATGACTCCGGGGTTAAACTGTGATTGTTAAGGGCAAAACCTTCCATGCGCGTTTTCACTGATGAGGAAACTGGCAGTCTGGGTTAAGCCCATCCTTCAACTGCTTGCTACACCACCTCTCCCAAAAGAGGAAATGGGAAGAATGCTCCACTTAGAGTAAGACACAGTGGATTTCAAATCCTGCCTTTTTCGCTTACTTAGCTGTGTGATCTTGGCTCAGATACTTAACTTACCTGAGTTTTGGTTTCCTCATCAAAGGTAACCTTAAAGAGTTGTGAGAATTATAAAGTATTCAACAGTGTGCCTGGTGTGTGATGGCTGCTCCATCAGAGCCAATTCCCCTCTCCCTCTAGCCAGATAAGATTTGTTGCTTCATACTTTCATCTCCTGTGCAGTGCCTTCTATAGATGTACAGCAGCATTCAAAATTAAGCCAGGGCAACAATTTCGTTTCTGCCTATTAAAGATGTATGTATAACTGAAGATGAATTTTCAGGGAAGACACATACTATATGATTTCACTTACACATGGAGTCTAAAACACAAAACAATGAACAACATACGAGACAGAAATATATTCATAATAGAACAAACTGATGGATGCCCAAGGGGGGGAATGGGGGAGGGTCAAAACAGGTGAAGGAGATTTAAAAGTACAAACTTCCAGTTATAAAATAGGTCGCGGGGATGTAATGTACAGCACAGGGAATGTAGCCGATAATAAAATAATAACCTCATACGGTGGCAGGTGGGTACGAGACTTATCGTGGTGTTCACTCCATAAGGTATATAAATATTGAGGCACTATGTTGTACATCTGAAACTAATATTGTATGTCACCTCCAACAATTTAAAAATAAACAAAATTTTAAAAAATAAAATAGAAATTAGAAAAAAATCACCCACACACACACACAAATCCCAGTGCAGGTCATAAGAGATTGGATGTCCACGATGAGTTTGTATTTAACAAAATTCAAAGTGTTTCTTATGTGTCTCGCTCTTTCTTTTCTACCCCTTCATAAATATTAACTTATTCAATATTGATAATAACCTTATTAATCAGGCACTATTATTACTCCTATATGATGGATAAGGAAATGGCTGCACCGTCATACAGCTAGTAGGTGGCAGAGCCAGGATTCAGACCTGGGGAGCCAGATCTTATGTAGTCCATGATCCTAACCACAATGCTACTATATAAAAAAGATATAAATACAAGGAATCACCCATAGTGTTTACTATTTTTTCATCCTTTTGAGGCTTTGGTAAATGTTTCTTTATCTATTTCCCTACATTTAAAAATGTAGTAATTTGACTCCAAGAATTTTTTTCATCAATGTCAGAAATAGCAATACATAGAGTAAGTTTTAGCTAAGAGCTATATAGGGGAGAAAGTGTTTAAAATTTGTGTCAATACACTGCAGTCCAGTATAGCTATCTCTGTAATGACAACATAACTGTTCTTGGTTGTTTGAACTCTCTAGGCTCCATATAATTAATTTAAACATGAAAGGGCATGTGTGCAGTGTTTTTGTTTTTGTTTTGCTTGTTTTGTTTTGTTTTGTTTTGTTTTTTTAAAGAAAAATGCTGCTTACCTTCTTGGAAGAGCACATGTCTTTTCAAAAGCTCTCACTCCCTTCCTAGGAATGAGCAGCTGTAGCCAGGAAGCACATGAAATAAGAATGAGTGCCAGTGGCAGAAGGCTTAGATTAAAGCTTAAGGAAATTCCCAAGATGATGTTTTTAAAGGGCATTTGAGGGACACAGACCAGGGAGAAAACTAAATATAGGATTATGTCAATGGAAACAATTCTCCATTTCATTTTCTTCCAATATTCTTCTAGTTCAAAGAAAGACGGACTCGTCTTCGAGGAATATTGGTGGATAAGCAATGATTTAAAAGAAAACATCTGGAAGCCCATGTTCTATCTTCATCGTATACTTACTTACTGGATGATCTAAGTTTGGCACTTACACCTTTCGCATCACTCTCTTTCTCTTTAAATGATTGTAAGTATTTTTGTTCTTTTCCGCCATTGGTGCTTTGAGGACAAGTGAGGTAATGTCCACAGTTCCACGGAGGAAAGATGGTAGGTATATTAGAACAGCTTTCAAAATTCTTCCTTTCCCTGGAAGTGCACAGTAACACCCCATGTACAGTGTTGCTGAAGAGTCAAATGTTCCGCAGCAGTGAATTGTTCTTCAGAAAAAATAGATACTTATCCCATGCAGGCCTAACAACTTCTTTTAAAAATTTTAACCACTTTTCAAATTTTAGAATTTGACTTTGTTTGTGTTTGTTTTTGTTTTTAAATTAATGTTTATTGAATGCTTACTACCTGCAATGTATTTTAATGGAACTCTTTCTTTGGTTAAACAAAATATATTTTACCTTTTACTAATGGTTCTTTAAGACACAATATATGAAAAGGAGGTTTTAGTTTGCTTCAAGCATAATATCAGCCAACACCACAAAGCTGCTAATGCATTTTTAAGCTACAGAAATAGAAGTTCTAGACCTCGGTTAAGGAAGCTACTAGTTCTGTTTTATTCTACACTGATCCAGACAAACCTGGAGTTGAGATCTAGATGCACACTGTAGAAAAGCAAAATTGACAAACTGAAATATATCTGAAAAGTGGTGATTAAGATAGTGAAAGATTTGGAAATCATGTCATGTGGGTGACTAAACAACACTTGGAGAAGAGAATAGTTAAGAGGAGAAATAAAATTTGACTTCAAATCTTCGGATACCTGCAGCATTATACACAGTAGCCAAGAGGTAGAAACAACTTACTGTCCTCTGGTGGATGATTGGATAAAGATGCGGTACATACCTGCAGTGGAATACTATTCAGCCACAAAGAGGATGAACTACTGCGATTCGCGACAGCATGGCTAGAGCTTGAGAGTATCATACTAAGTGAAAAAAATCAGGTGCAAAAGGACAAGAACCACGTGATTTCACTTGCATGTGGGATACAAAACAGAAAACGATAGATGGACAAACAAAACAAACTCACAGACGCGGACAACAGAAGGGTGGTTACCGGAGGGGAAGGGACAGGGGGACGATGAAGAGGGCCAAGGGGATCCAATACACAGTAACAGAGGAAGACTAGGCTCTGGGTGGCGAGCACACATGCAGAATACAGGTGATGTATTACAGAGGTATGCGCTTGAAACATATGTTATCAACCGATGTCATCGCAACGAATCTAATTTAGGAATCTCTGAATGCCTGTCAGGAAAGAAACTGGACCTATTCTGCTGCGATGCAGATGACTAAGCTGTAAACAGGGAAAATTTTAAGAGGGGAGATGTCAGAGTTAAATAAAACAGACCCCAAAATGAAAAGGGCTGCTTTGCAGGCTTTCCTTGGCTGAGACTTCTATCGCAAAAACTGGGGGACCACTGGACACAGATTCTGTGGAGAGGCTTCCTGATAGGACGAAGAATTGGGCTCACTGACCCTTCAGGTTCCGTCTGGTGCTAAATTTCCTATCATCCATCAGGAACCTCACTTGTTGTACTACGTTATAATAGTGTGACCCCTTTACAGCCTTTTGGTGCTTTGCCTCTGCGCTGAAAGGCCTCTGCACTAAACCCCACAGACCACAGTGGGGGCTTTTGCCTCTGTCTGTTTTTTATAGTTCTCTCATCGTCCTTATTACCAGATTGCCTCAAACTCATTCCTTGTCTTAACAACATCCTACTCCATTCTGATTTGTTCATCCTAATATACTGTGGCCTAGGAAAACAGCATAACCACACTTACTAACACTGCATGAATAATTTAAGGGAAGAACTTTACCCATCTATTTTAGTTCTTAAAGGCCCTCTTAGCTCTCTTCCAAGTTCTCAGGAGTATTCTAGATTTAATTTATTGATTATGTGGCTTCGGAAAAGCTGTTATCAAAATTCCAAAGGTTTGTTACGCTTCCTACTAAGTCATAACATTTTTAAAAATCTGAATCCATTACTGAAATTTTCAAAAACAATCATAGGCAATGATATACTCATATGTATCACCAAGTAAGATTTTCTTCATGTAGGCAGTTTTTTCAGATCGCTGCTTCAAAATGAAAATAGAATTTATAACGAAATAGAATTAAATTAGAATTTAGGACTAAATTAGACCATAAAACCAAATGAAATTGATTAGAATGCTAATTACTTTGCTCTTTATGTATGAGCTGCTTCATATATAAAGTATTGGTGTAAAGATACAAATCTGTTTAGAATATGGAGAATCCTTCTGATTTTACCGGGTGTTTTGTTTTTTTTTTCTTTATCCCTGTTCTTAGTATATAGCAATGGTTTTAACATAACTCAGTCAAAAACTTTTAATAAAAATTTACTACATACCTAATAGGTGTACTCAGTTAAGGATAATGAAAAATATAAGGAAAACATAATAATGTTTCATGTAGACCAAGTATAAAGGACCGCTTCAGCATTAAGGAAATGATTTATTTGGTAAAAATAATAATTTGGAGAGGTGTTTTAGTGATTCTTTTGGGAGCATAGCTATAAGAAATTGCTAATATTTGAAAACTCAAAGATTTTCTTTTTTCAAAGGTTATACAAATTGCTGTCCCATACTTTGCCACTTACCCGTGTTGACTAGAAGAATCATTCTGATTTCTCCCAAGTGGATAACGCTGACCTCACCCCAGTTTCCCCTGGGAGATATAAACTTCTTGTATAGCCCCAGCTGAGTCATTATAAATAATATCTGCGTGTGCCACAAAGCTCTGACTCGTTCTTATCAGTAACCATACAATTGAACGATATCGGTAAAGTAATGTTCCAGAAAAATTCAAATGCACAACATGAACACTGCAATAACAAATTGCTTTCTACTTAATTTTTGCAAATTTCCCTGAATGTGGACATCGAATTATGTTTTCATAGAACTTGCAAAAAAGTCCCAGACTCAAGTGCTATTTAATCTCCCTCCAATAAGCAGCAGGCTTGAGCAGTGCTATCCACAATCATCTGCTTGGGGGGCTGCTACATTCCTCCCCGTAGCTATCTCACATTATTGTTTCGCAGCACAATACGCTGTATAGACTGAGAGTGCTTACAAGGACCAAGGACCTGGTTTTTGTCACGCTCCTGTCTCTCTAGACTGCGATGTTCCTCAACTGCTCACTACCTAAACCTATGACCCCCCGCTTTCTTTTTCTTTTTTTTTTTTTAGTTCCTTGAGTTTGAATTAGGGAATACCTTTTGCATACAATGGATACACCTCGGATAAAGTAAGTATTGATTGTTTAGCGGAAATGTCCTCCCCTGCCCCCCACCCCCGCCCCCACCCCAAGGCGGCATGGAAGCAGCGAACACCCCTTAGCAGAGCGCTCCCGGACACCCGTGACCCCGGGCTGGGCTGGGGGTTCCTTCCCCGGGTCGTGAGGCTCCCGGAGCAGAGGTGGCGGGGATACTGGCAGAGAGGGAGGGCTTGCTGTGCTGGGGGATGTGGAAAGTAGGCGCTAGCCTGTTTCGCGGTTTTTTAAGCCCCTTGGCGTGCCCTGACCTGATCAAGAGGGAGTCGGCCGTTCCCTGGAATGTTCCGGGAGAAGGTGGGAGAAGGCTTCCCAGAGGAGGCCTGTGGGTGCTGGAGGGAACGCGGGGGGTCACTCAGGGAGGTGCAGGTCAAGCGCTGCGAGGGGCCCGAGGGACGCGGGGGACCCGCGCTGACCGGCGCGCGCGGGGACCGAGGCGGGCGGGACCAGCTGGCAGCGAGGCAGCGGGGACGGCCGGGGCGGACGAGGGGACCCCTCCCGGGGCGGCGGCGGCGACCCCGCCGCGCGGACTGCACCGCCCCGGCTGTCAAGCGGGCGCGGGGGGTGGGGCGGGCTGCAGGAAGGGGTGGAGGTGCGAGGGGAGGCGGGCTGGCACCGGAGCGCCGCGGCGCTGGTGCAATAAAAATGCATCCCATGGAGCTGCCGGGGGACAAGGACGGCACCGAGACGCAGCCGCCGGAGGAGGTGGTAAAAGCGGAGGAGGACGCCCGGGCGGCGGCGGCGGCGGCCGGGAAGTGAAAGGTCTCGCAGAGTTCAGCAGCTGCCGCGGGCGCCGAGCCCCGGGCGAGCGGCGGAGGAGCCGCAGGACGCGGGGCAGCTCGGCCCGGCGGGCTATGGTCCCGGGGCTCTCGCCGCCCCCACGGTGCCCCGGCCGCGCGAGGCGGCTGCGTGAGGGTTACCCCACCGCCCCCGGCGCCCCCTGACCGAGCCCGGCGCCCCAGGAGGAGGAGGAAATAAAGAGCCCGGTTACTCCCGAGGACTTGGCGCTTCATCCCACGGCCGAGAGGGCTCGGATCCCCCCCGCACCGCCCGGCCCGGCTCCTCCCGGCTCCTCCCGGCCATGGGGAGCTGCGCGCGGCTGCTGCTGCTCTGGGGCTGCTCCGCGGTGGCCGCAGGTGGGTGGCGACTCTGCCGGGCCCCCAGCCCCTCCACTCCCATCGCTCCCCCTGCGCTCCGCCTCGGGACTCGGGGTGCAGGGGCGTGCGGGCTGGGGGCGCCGGGCTCGGCTCCCGAGGATGAAGTCCGTGGCCATGTTCCGCCCCTGGCCCCGCGCGCCGCCCTGTAAAATACTATCGATTTTCTTTGCAACTGCGATGCACACGCCCTGGGTCACCCCCTATCCTGGGTGCGCCCCGCCCGGGACTCCGCGGCCTCGGTTCCTTTCTCTGTTTGCGCTGGTGGAAAACTGCCTTTCCACTTGGTGAAGGAACAAAGGACCGAGCTCGCCATCCCCCAGCACTTCATGGCCTGAGGAATAATGGGGAAGGGTGGCCCGGCGACCCTGGGCGCGCGTGGGCCGGCGCCGCTCGCCCAACGAGAGCGGTCGCCGTCGTCCTCGACCTCCTGCTGGGCACTCGGGAGCCAGGTAGGGACACCTGCGGAAGGGTGAGTGCCCTCTCGGCGGTGCAGGGCTGGGACGCAGTGAGACCTGCGGCCGGGCCGGTCGGTGCTGGTCTCCCCGGGCGGCACAGCGCTGGCCGGCCGCCCCCGCGGCGTTGGGACCCGGGCCGCGGCCCCGCGGGAGGTCGGAGGCGGGTCTGCGCCCCGTCGTGGTAACTGGACTAGCAGCAGGGGCGTCGGCAGCCGCGCCCTCCCTCCCACGCTCCTCGCGGCTTCCCTGGGCTGCCCTTGGCCACCCGTTCCTAGCTCGCCCTTTCTAAGTTCGGGAGACCCTTCTGCTCCGTCCGTCCCTCTTGTGGGTCACCTGGTTTCTAGTGAGACGCACGGGGTAAAGAAAGTGAGGGGACCGTCGGCCATCTGGTCTCTCCAGCACACCTCGCTCGCTCTAGAAAGGCGAGAGTGGGCTTGAGGGACGACCGGTGGATGGGGAGCATCACTCCCCTTCCCTTCACTGTCCCCCACTCTGTCCCCAGAGACGCTAGCCTGCGGTGAAAGATAGGCTTTAGACTAAGTCTACATCCCAACCGGTCAGGCTCGTAAGAGTATCCGTGCTAAGTATTTGGCTGATCACTTCTTTGGGGATCTCCAAGCGTGTGCCCACCCATTACTTACCAGGCTCCAATCTGTTATGGACTTCTTATTAGCGTAGGGGCATTTAAAATTTATTCAGTACTTCCCCTAAGGAGCCGTTAAAACGCTAAGATTTTGCTTTAGCCTTCCTACTCATGCACCCCTGCGTGGACTTATGCATGCTCCCCCAACCACGAAGTGAACTTTAATAAAACTTTCCCATTTCGACCCTTGTTATGGCAAAAAAACAAAACAAAACAAAACAAAAAACATGCGAGCAATCGAGAGGTTGTAAATAAATATCACAAGCCAAGTGTTTCAAGTGAAAAATACTTGCACGGGCAGTATATGATTTTCCCTGAAATGCTTTACAGGTGAGTCATAGCACATTGTGTGTTAGGGTGATCCTAGCCACAAGCAACTGTTGCTCCAGCTAATCAGAACAGTGGCATACAGAGTCCAGGCATAATGTGCACTTGAACGTGACATTTAAAAAATATGCCTACGGAGTCTCTTTCTTTTGGTTTCAAACGTTATGTGGGGCTGGTGACCTCCAGGGTATGAAACGTCTCTGTTTCGGTCTAAGCTGTCATTTGGCTCCTCCAACAGTACTGTGATAACAGTTCAGAGGTACTCCCTCTTAAGCAGCAGAAACGTCCAATTAGCTAGAATTTGGGGTTTGACTTCCTTTTCTTTCTTTCCCTGTCTGTTTTAACTTTTAAGATAGATGATTTTGCTTAAAGTATTCATAATTAAAATGAGAAGTGCAAATTAAAGGATTATAATATGTAGTCAGGATGT
This sequence comes from Lyroderma lyra, assembly GCA_004026885.1. NCBI lineage: Eukaryota > Metazoa > Chordata > Mammalia > Chiroptera > Megadermatidae > Lyroderma > Lyroderma lyra. Next base: position 226,064 of record PVJL010001002.1, on the reverse strand, counting down.
TAATACGGGGATAATGGTTACCATTTTAAGTAATTTTGAAACATTGAAGTCTGTTGGACCTTTGTTTGGCGGGAAGCATGTTTCTTTAAGAAGGTGTTTTAGTTCACAGATAATGTCAAAGGTGCTGTTAGTGGCAGCCAGACTGTAAACATTCTCCTGTTAAGCAAAGAGGTAACTACTGTGCAACCTATCATAGGTAGAGGCGAAGAGCTTTTTGTCAAAAGCTTATGTCAAATAAGCTTTTTTGCCTCTTGGCAGTTTAGAGGGGTTTTTCCTCCGTTGTATTTACTCAATATTAAAAATAGATATCGTAGATCTGAGCTCCACTGGTTTCTAGCTTTGCCTTCCTAAATGAGATCCTATCAAATATTGATTCAACGACTCATGTTGTTTTCCCTAGGGAATTTGTCTCTTTATACTTTTGGTTTAGAAAATACAATAAATTCTACATTTTCTCCTTAATGCATTCTTATAACTATGTTAGATAATACTAAGGACTCAAATTATATTTGAAAACTGGAGGTGGGTGATCTTAAAAACATTATGGTTTATTGATATTATGATGTCAAAAACAACTAAGTATATTTCAAATACAGAGAATGTTTAGAAAGCAAAGTACATGAAAAGACTTAGGCCCATTATCTTTACTCCAATGTTTCCATTTTCCTTTCTCTTTACTTGAAGTGACTTTATTTTTCTTTCATGTGAATTTGACATCTGAACATGAAATGTGCGCACGCACATGCCCACTCACGCATTTGCAGGCACAAATGCTGTGTAAATGCAAAATAGTACTCGTGCTCAAATTTGGCAGACTTTCCTCTTTACTGAAAGTCTCGAGTTCTTCAAGGATAGCTTGACTGTTGAAGAGGGACTTGGTGGACAGAAGAGCTTTCCGGATGGGTTTGTCTTGAGTAACATGCTTTCCTTCCCCTAGGACTGAGTGGAGTAGCTGGAGTGAGTTCCCGCTGCGAGAAAGCCTGCAACCCTCAGATGGGAAATTTGGCTTTAGGGAGAAAACTCTGGGCGGACACCACCTGCGGTCAGAATGCCACGGAACTGTACTGCTTCCATAGTGAGAACACTGATCTGACGTGTCAGCAGCCCAAATGTGACAAATGCAACGCTGCCCAGCCTCACCTGGCTCACCTGCCAGCTGCCATGGCAGACTCGTCCTTCAGGTTTCCTCGCACGTGGTGGCAGTCTGCGGAGGATGTGCACAGAGAAAAGATCCAGTTAGACCTGGAAGCTGAATTCTACTTCACTCACCTCATTATGGTGTTCAAGTCCCCCAGGCCGGCAGCCATGGTGCTGGACCGGTCCCAGGACTTTGGGAAGACATGGAAGCCTTACAAGTACTTTGCGACTAACTGCTCAGCTGCTTTTGGCCTGGAAGATGATGTCGTCAAGAAGGGAGCTATTTGCACTTCCAGATACTCCAGTCCTTTTCCGTGCACTGGAGGAGAGGTAAGGGCACACGTTTAACTCTACCCTGTAAGTAAGGTAGAAAAATGTTACCAGCCCACATTTTTTTAAAGCATGAAGGTATACTTGTAGCAACATGAATGACATTAGAATTTTTCATGAGCTTTATTTGTCATAAATTATTTCTTACCCTCAGACATGGACATGTAGTCATTTTCAAGGCAGGTTGCCCACTGGCTGGGTTTAAGTTGAAATTCTAAGGTTTTAATTTTTTTCACTTTTTCAACATCATCACTTAACCTTATGGGTTTGAAAGGCTAATGATTTTGCCAGTTAGCGGGTCCACTTACTGTGCTTCTGAAGGGGCAGGAGCTACTGAGACAGCCTATTCCTGGAGTCCATGCTGGCATCTTCCTGAACCTGTTAACATAAATAGGAAGTAAATAAAAACAAAGCCAAGGGCAAAAACAGTCTGTCAGAAGGATACTTTGTGTAAGAGTGGCATTTTATTGTTAAGATTACAAGAGGGCATAGCAAACAAAGGAAGATAGTTTCTCTTAAGATACAAAAGTTCTTTTTGTATTCATAGACACAGCAACCAGTTTAGGATATTAGGTCTGTTCTGGGCCCAAGACTATCTCCATTTAATTCTGCAGAGCAGCCTCCTTGGCTACTAATTCAATTTCTGTGTGGAATGATTTCTTTTTGTTTCATAATTCTCTTCCCCTAACGGGGAAACAAGTCTTTTAACTTATATGGATGTACCTAGTCTTCCTCTAATGGGGAAACAAGTCTTTTTAACTTATATGGATATACCTAGCTGTACCTCCAGGTACATGCAAACCTTCAGAGAAAATTGGATAAAAGCAAATTAAGAGAATAAAATAAATAACTTCAACATGTAGATCGAGGAATAACCATTTGGAAAAAAAGAGAAGACAGAATATAATTTTTCTAATGTTGTACATTGCATGAATACACAGACTAAATAAGTGGTTCCCAACTACAGTGATTTTTGCTGTCACCCCTCCTGCCAAGAGCTATTTGGCAATGTTTGGAGACATTTTTGCTGGGGGAAGGGACACTACTGGCATCTAGTGGGTGGGAGCCAAGGATGCTTCTAAACCTCCTACAGTACACAAGACAGCAGTCCTCTCATTCCCAACAGAGAATGATGAGCCCAAAATGTCAATGTACCATGGCTGGGAGTGCCTAGACTGGTTGTTAGGGATACATCTAATGCATGAAGTGCAATGGCTAGAGACTAAGATAAGCACTCTTCTAGCAGTCATGTGTATTACTATTCATAGACTTCCCACATGATAGCATTTAATAAAGATTTATTGAGCCCCTACTATGTGTTAAGCACTGTACTCAGTGCCACTAATCTGCCTTTGGTTTGTGGGGAGGGTGCTTGCCCGGGGCCTGATGAAAAGGTTGGTTTGGGAATTTCGTCCCCCTCACCACAGACTCATGCGGCCTTTTGCCAAACGATCCCACTACGTCTGTGTGTGCTCTGCAGACCGGGAATAGTGCTGCTGGCACCGTCAGCACCAAAGGGTGTGGCACAAACAGCACACAGACTGTTTTCCATTCTTCTTCGTGGCCCCTAAAGTTGGACCGGTGTGCTGCCGGTCATGATGGACATTTTTAAAGATACCAGGACAGGAAAGAGACAGATAAGTTGGACTCATTGTTTCCTTATGTGGAGAACACTGTGTGTTGCAAATAAATGAATGGCTTGAACTCTCAAATTGCTTTGGAATTGATCCACAGGCTCCTATCAGCTGCCTACATCTCAGTGCTACTGGGCCACGTGTATCTATGAAGCAGCAAAAATAAAGTTTCCGTAACCAGATGGCAAGCATGCCTGCTTAGCAAATATCACATTGAATGTATTACAATGGCCCAGCGATTACTTAGAGATGACTAAGGTAGCATTTCGTTAGCCTATAGTGGAAGGAAAATCTTGTCTTTTTAAAGCCAAAGTACTTATTGTCATCAATGTTTACATCAAATTTCAAGCAGATAGAGACTAAAATTGGTTAGTTATTTCAAGGGACAGTCACCTTTTCTATCAGTTTTTGAAAACTTTTCATTGTTGTTGTTATGTCAGCAGACGTATTTTAAAGGCAAGGGGAACATCAAGGCCACCTAGTTCCCTCTAGAGCAGCATTTCAAATGTACATTAAATAAACCATCATGGAATTTCTTCCCTTTAGAGGACAGGTCTGGGGACAAATCTTTCCTTCCTGAGTTAGAGAGTGGAAGAAAATCTTCCTAAAACAAGGACCAGGGCAAGCCTCCCTGGGAATGATTATTACCTACCTCTCCCATGTTGCTCTGGAATACAGACCAGTTCTGAGCTACAAATTAATCCTGCAGTATACCTCTATATTGTCAATCTCCATCTTTGGAAATCGAGTAATCAGAAAAATAAGCCAATTAATCTAGTGTCAAATAAGTAGTCTCAGATTGCATTTATTGCTTATTTGTAGTATTATAGGCCTGTATCGTCCTCCAGTCCATGTATGCCTTCTTAGGACTTCTCTAGGTCTTATCTACTACTAAGGCTAACACAAATATGTTCGAGACTTAATTTGTTTCCATGGTTCATTCTACAACACTGCTTTGGGCTTTTAAGGCTTTAGGGAGCCTATAGCTTCATGTCTAAGAAATCAGATACCTACATCATCAGAGTGGAAGGCACCAGTTATCTGAAAGAAGACTTTAAAACTATAGCCCTAAAAATCTACCCAGAAGCACACTTTTTAAATCAAAGTTAAGCCTGCTACATAGAAACTTCCTGGAGTCTCCAGCAGTTTCAAAGAAAGGCATAAGGCTATGCTATAATGTGTCTCCTTAACAGGAGAGCAGATTGAGGCTCAGCGGTAAAGTGGTTTTGCCCCAAAATACCCAGTTATGTCGCAGAGCTGGAACCCCATCACAAGAGTACTTGTTCCACAAAGCTGTGTTCTCTCTCCATTCCTAACCCGACTGCTAGCTCAGAGGGGCGTGCCTCTCCCTGCTCACGCACACAGCCCCCTGCCGTGCCCTTGGCCAAGCCGTGAAGGTAAAAAACAATTTGCCAGGCAGCTTTCTCCCGGGAAAGAATGTCCTCTGCGATGTCAGTGGTGTTCTGGGAATAAAAGGCTCTGTGGTCAAACCAGGTTGGGAAACACAGACTCGGTTTAATAAAACGAAACATTTATAACTATATACAAGTATTCTTCTTATGTGTCCTGTATCCCCAAGTGGGAAATGTAAGGATATGACATTCTCAAACTCATTTGCCCATGGAACCCTCTTTTTTGTAGAACTGCAGTTACTATCTCTCAGAACTCCAGGGACCCCCAGAGCACAACTTGGGAAATGCTGGGGTGGAGGTATTAAGTGCGCCCAAAATCCTGGTAAAAGGCACAGACTGGGGAGATGTTGTTCAAAGTGTACAAAGTTTCAGCTATGCAAGATGAGTAAGTTCTAGAGATCTAACGTATAGCGATGTGACTATGATTGACAAGACTTTATTGAAATTCGCTAAGCAGGTAGAACTTAGTGTTCTCAGTACACACATGCAAAAAAGTGGTAGCCATCTGAGGTCATGAACATATGAATTAGCTTGAATGTGGTGCTTATTTCACAGTGTATATGTATATCAAATGATCAAATTGTGCACCTTAACTAAATACAATTCTTAATTTTCAAATATACCTCAATAGTTTAACAGACAAGCCTGGTGCTTAGCATGGTTAGACATCAAGGCTCTCTGTCAATTGGGGACTTACTCTCCTATTTAGGTGGAGCAATAGAGAATAATAACCTTGAAGCTTAAGACAATAGGTTAATTCGGCTTTGCCACAGGTGATCGGAGCCAAAGAAGCACCTCAGATCACCTGTGGGTGCAGAGCACAGAGGAAAGTGGGAAGGTGTCACAAGTTTTTTTAGGTCCTTCACAATCAGGCCTCAGGAATTTCGAAAGGGCATTATTCTAGCAACCCCAGAGCAACTCTCAAGTGATGTAGTTATCTTCTCAGCATGGCTTGCTCCCTGCTTTATTAACTCATTAAGGGAACTCCATTCAGAATTGGATAACCACCACCCCAACGGCACAGACATTCTTCTCCTCTCGGGCAAAGATACAGCCTTGGAAGGGAGGTCTCAGCTCAGAGAAGCCGCCTACGGCGGGAGGCTGGGTCTCAGAGGAAGCGCTGGGCGAGGATCGTTACAGAGAGCGAGGGTCCGGTCAGCCTCGTTCTCCTCTGTATCCCCAGCATTTAGCACGTTGCTTGGATCACGGTGGGCAGTTAATGAATCTGTGACTGAATGAATGAACAAATGAATGACGTGACAAGCAAGGGTAGGGTAGGAAACTACCCTTAAATGGCACAGGGGGAGGAATGAAGGCTTGGGGAGCGGAGAAGACTCAGAAACCCTGGTTAATGTGAAGGAGCTGAGTTGGTAACGTGGGGTAAGCTGTGGTTGGGAGAGGCAATTCATGAAGGATTCTAAGTAACGTTTATTCATCCATTTACTCATCAAATAGTTTTTGAGTTACTATGTGTCTGATCCCACTGCACTGGCCGGGGGTACAGCAGTAAGCCAAAGAGAGAAAAAGTGCTGTCCCATAGGTTTAGGGGCTGGGGGGGGGGGGGGGGGTGATAGAACGCGGGTGTCAGAGTTTGGTAGTGAATAGGACACAGAAAGTGAGACAGGGCGGGGGATGGGGAATGCTGGCAGGGAAGGCCTTGCTGTCTTCCAAGCAGATGGAAGGATTGCTGTTTGATGGAACAGACAGTGACAAAAACTGAGTTCCTGGCAAGTTTTCAAGAGTGCACAAAATCTGTAATTAAGGGTCCCCTTCCTTTCGGTCCGTGGATGTGGAAAATGAAGTTGTGTGTTAAAATGACAAACTGGGAAAAATCCCTCTGGCTAGTGTTTCTTAGAATGAGAGCGTTTGAAAAGGAACCTAAATGTCATCTATGGAAAAGCGCATGACTGATGAGTAATCCAAAGCTAAAGAGATTGAAGCGATTTGTCTACAATTACTCAGCTGAAATCGTATTTCCTGACTTCTGGCCCAGTGCTGCTCCCACTACCCTAAGTGAAACGTCCTCTGGGCCGGGCCGGGAGGTGTGAAAGATACAGAAACGATGTGCATTCCTTCCTTCTCGGTCCTCACACTCTCCTGGGGGAGAGATTCAGCATGATCGCGTATGGGCTGAGTTACTAACTCATACGAGGTGGTGCAGGACTGATTTCCCCAAGATAAGATGCCTTTCTCCTTAGGCCATTGGAAGGATTAGGTTGCAATACCTCGCGATAAAGTCAATGTGGCACGAGTGTGAAGAAAATGATAAACTGTAATAATCAGGTTTTTACAGGTATTTACATTTATTATGTGCTAAGTGATATTTAGGATTTTTAAGCTTAAAAGATAGAACAAAGCAATGCAGGAGTGAGTCTGCTTTCTGAGCACCATTCGGTGGTTAGCTCCTTGTTTCTTTAGTCATTGAAATCTGCTCGTGCCTATCTCTGCAGCAACAACAGCTTATTATAACTCCAAAATATAAAAAACAAAAACAAAACCTAAAGTAAAACTAAATTTCTGTGCTGATTATTAGGTGTTGTATACAACTTACTGTTTAACTGACAATTTGTAATATGGTTACATAAACTTTATATTAAAAAACTGATAGTTTTTTACGTTAGATAGGAAAATTATCTATACCAAATAAAGACTGTTTGCACTTAAAGTCACCAAACATATTTAAAATGAGCCCTATTGAAATGGGATCACAGTTCTTCACAACCATTTCAGCATACTTTTATTTGACTGGTTTGTTTTGGGGGGATGAGGTATACTTTTTATCTACATAGTAATTGCTTGAAGTATGTCATCTAATATATGAATGTGATACCCACATTCATATGAGTTAGTCATCTAATATATGAATGTTTCACTTTGAAGCATAGTCTCTGCTATAATGCAATTTTGTTGAACTTCCTTGAAAATAAAATATTGTATATATTTCTTTAGAGTGCTTCCGTGCCCTTCCTATAGGGAGGAGACTAGAGATTTATAACAACATGTTTTTTTAAAAAATGCCTTTAGTTTAAAGAAAACTCACAGAGTGGTTACCAATTAAAATTATTTAGAACCCAGAGATTAAATCAATAAATGGATTTATTGATTTCAAAAGGTAGATTTTTTTCCTCCCCAAATACCTTCTTTACTAGCTATTTAAAAAATAAATCTGTTTAGCATCTGTCCGTTTTGTAATCGTTCAATTTCACGGTTTGACTTTGCCAATATTTGGTCAAAATATTCTGGAAACTTTGAGACATCAGATTGTAAATTGTGAGTTAATGAATGATTCACATTGAAAAATGAAGGCTGGACAATGAAGAGCTGATGAGGAACAGACCCGGAGGTCAGGTATATGTGGGCAGAGGAGGCAGCTTCCTACCAAGGATGAAGAAACCTACAACTCAGAGTAGGGCTGTTGGGAGTTGGAGGAACTGGAAGATGAGGAAAATGAATCACGCCAGAGAACATGGAAGTCATTGCTTCTGATCAGTAATCAGAAGTGTCTTCCCCAAAAGTTGTCAGAAAACTTGGTGACTATACTCTCCCCTCTGTCTGCACAGCCATGCCCTCTGCGTCACTCACGTGTAACTACAAAGTCACGTGTCCCAGCTCTTCTACTCGTGCTGGCTTCTTGAGGAACTCTGTCCCCTCTGTCATTGTATTCACTTTGTGACTCCTCACCCCCTTGGCCTCGGTACCTAGCACTCATCTCTAGAGGGCATGAATGTCTAAAAGACAGTTGCTGAATTGAATTATATGAAAGTAACTATAAAATAATAATACTGTTCATTAACTGTGTTGGATGTTATACATCTACCACGTACTGATCCTTTCAGAGTAGCCATGATTCATTCATTCTTTCTGCAAATATTTAAAAAGTGTCTCCTATATGCCAGCCACTATTTTAGGAGTTGGGGATATGGTGCGAAAAGTAAAAACTTCCTGCCCTTAAGCTTACATTCTAAATGGAAGGTGCTAAATAAGGTGATGTATACAGAATGTTAGCTGGTTATAAATGTGAGGGGGGAAAAGCAAGAAAGGGGGCTAGGAAGCTTGGGAGGGGGGCGGTTCTTTTGTTTTTTGATGTTTAGACTGAGCTCCCAGGGAAAGCCTCGCTGAGAGTTTGGATGAGGACCTAAAGGAAAGCAGGAATGAGCAGTGAGTGTATCTAAGGGAAGAGCAAAGGCCCTGGGAAGTGGGTCTCGTGCCACCTGTGAGGAGGCTGCTGGAGAGGCAGAGGGGCTGGGGTGCACCCTAGTAGGTGAGGTCAGAGGTCAGGATAATGGGGAGGTGTGAGAGAAGAATGTGGGTCCTTGTAAGTAGGCGTCCAAGAGTCGCCCAAATTTACACCTCCAGTTAAAGCCTGTTTGCTTTCAGCATCCCCTTTCACTCTCAAATGTACTGTGCTATCACAGGTTATTCTTATATGGTCGTTGGGTTTTCCTCTGAATGGTATTGGAAGCCGTGTGAGCTTTCAAACAGAGAGATGATAGGATAGATTTATTTTGAATAGGACCGCTCTGGCTTGCATGTTAGGAGAAGACTGAAGTGGGAGGGAGGCAGAGCAGCTAGAATGCCACTGAGGTAGCTCAGGCTAGATTTAATGGGGCGTGGACAGAGGGGAGCAGTGGGAAAGGGGAAGAGTGTTTGAGTCTGGGATCTGCCTTTTGGAGAGAGCCCACGGCATGTTCTGAAAGGTCACGTGTGGGGTGTGAGAGGAACGGGGTATCGAGGATGTGTTCAGCCTGAGCACCTGGAAGAAGAGAAGAGCCATTTACTGAGATGCAGAAGACACGAGGGGAGCAGATTGGGAGAGGGATGCCAGGGGCTTAATTTGGGACACATTAAGTATGAGACACCCAAGTGAAGATCCTGAGCAGGCAGTTGGATCTGGGAGTTCAGAGTTCAAAGGAGAGGTCTGGACTGAATATATAAAGTTGGGAGTCATCTGTTTAGAGATCATATTTAAAGCTGTGAAACTGGATGAGGTCATCAAGGGCGTGGGTGTGGATGGAGAAGAGGAAGGTCCAAGAACTGAGCCAGAACAGAATCCAACTGCCATTACCATGAACACGTTTGCAACTGCCAAGGCTTATGCAAACACCCGTCTCACCAATCCGCAGGTGCACCAGTTGTTTAAGCAGCAACATGAATCAAATAACATTGACTTACCACAGTGAGAAAGAAGAGTGGGTGCAAATTCTAAAATAAGTGTGAGGGAAGGCATGAAACTGTAACTTTAAGTGTTCAAAAGATGAACCAAAATAAATAGGGGGAAGGGAAAGCACTTCATTTTGGTTCATCCAAATTTTTATCATTTTCCGACTCAGAATTTCAGCTGTAGGAGTAATTTTGTTTGTTTTCTTTTAATGCCCCGGGCCACCACAGTATTGGAAATGAAATGAAAATATAGCATTGTACACATTTTTTCTGCTTAGTGTATTTGCAGAGTGTGATAGAGAGCATCTACCTAAGGCAGGAGAGCTATACATTTAATCCCATTTTAAGTGTTTACACTTTCACAATTTAAAGAAATATCTTGTTAATGCTTTAATTAATGTGCACTGTATTGATGTTTAGTTGTTCTGTTAAGGAGGAGAAGAGAAAACCAACATTTAAAGATCACAGTAGAATGTGTAGTTACTGTGTTGGGCATTTTGTACACATCTCACGTTATCTCTAAGAAATACACTCTTTTCCCGGGTGGTTTGTCTTGTTAGTGAACAAACAAAAACAAAATAGCAACCCTCTCTCTGTCATATTTCTCTTCTCTTCCTAAACTTCCTGCCACGGACAGAGGAACAGAAGTCTTTCCAGGTGTCAGCTATGTTTGCTGATGTTACTTTACACTTTATAATCACAGTTCCTAAAACAAACAAATAAAATTATGGAAAATGTTCAGATACTTTCTGCATGACATCATGTTTATTTGTGCTAACACTGTGTCTTTTGGATGTTACTGAAAAAGACTTCTTCATTTTAAAATTGTAGAGAAAAATGCAATCTCTCTCTTAATGTCCATTAGGAATTACTGTTTCTTTTTATTTCAGCTAATCTGACCCTTCTGAAATCTGAGGTTTTCCATCAATTCCTTTTGTAATCAATTCCTGCATTTCTCTCATAGCCTATGCCCCAATAAATAACCTCTGACCCTACCCCCATCTCCAAATAAAAAGCAAAAATCAATGAAAGACATGCCAAACCAATTATCTATTTGAAGAACCAAGCACCCCACTCTCCAGGAATGCTCATAGCTGTTATTTCCTGTCTCAGCACACCCAAAGGGATACAACACTCACCCTTTTGCAAAATAGCTCCCTCTCTGATGATTATCAATGGTTAGAAGAAGCCCACTGGGGATCCTTTCTGTGGGAGGGGGCATAGTGAGGGGGTACAGCTTGCAAAAACAACAACAGGATGCTTGTCAACCCTGCTCCCCAGCTCCCCAGCTCCCTTCCCATGTGCTCTGTCAGTTCCTATTTGTTCCTGCTGGCCATTTTTCTTTCTTATTTTCATTTATTTCCTCCAAGCATCTATTGATGTCACATTAGGTCAATTCTTTTATCTCTTCTCTGGCTGAAAAATACCTATTTGTCTGGAAAACTGGGCATGATACCTAGCCTGCCCCCGTGATTTTCTCTCTGGAATCTTCTATTGGTTCTCTCAACTCCATTGCCCCCTTTTTATCACGTCCCAATTCTAGATCAATCTTACTGTTTACCATCTTGCTCCTTCAGCTAGACAGCTGAACTCTAATGGGAAAAATAATAACACACATGCACGGAGAGACGCCTCTCCAAATTTATGTTTTCCAGGTCCAGTATCAATTTGGCCCTCAAACTTCCCTGGAGATCCTTTTTGCTTGAGCTCTCTTTAATTCCTTCAGTGACTCTTCCAGAGTGTCTCTCTCTCCCCTCCCTAAGACCCCTCCTCTCACCCATTGCTTACGCTGAGCTAGAGTGCTTGCCTCTTACCTCAGAGAAAATAACAACCTGGATGAACGGCATTACTGTCTAACCTAGAAATGCCTACCAAGGCGAAAAGCTGAGATCCCTTCTCAGTCCCTTCCTCCCTTCAGCCAGCTTCCTTCATTCCCCAGGTCCTGTCCCATGGCTCTCTATCCTTACAACTATTATCCTGGTACAAACCACCATTATTTTTCCTCAGTAGACAGCATCACACTATTCTGAAGGTTCTCTCTGTTCTGTCCTGCTTGCTCCCTAATCTATTCTGTATACAACACTCTGAGGGATCTTTTTAAAATCCAAACTATCCCTTCCCTGCTTAAAACTCTTCAGTGATGCCCCAATTCCCTCATAATATAGTTCACGTTCTATAATGTGGCACGCGAGGCCCTTTCTGAATGCCCCTGGCCTTATCTCTCATCACTGCCTCTTACAACTTAGCCCCCCGTCATATCTAGGGAACTACTTGTGTTACCCTAAGGTGCCCTGCAATTTCTCATCCCCTGACCTGGGCACACACACTTCCTTTCCCTGATGCTCTTCCCTTCTGCCCCAGCCCCTGACTCGTCCTACCTCTCATTCACTTAGCTGAGTTGTCACTCAAACATTTTTTGGATGGATGGATTGATGGATAAATCATTCCTACTTAATCTTAAGGATTTTCCCCAAAGTTCCAGGTTGAGTTTACTATTCATGTGCACCACATGTGTGCACCATAGCTCACGTTCACTGCTGTCATAACAATGATCACACTGCTTCGTGAGCTGTTCAAGGTAGTCCAGACCGCACTCTCAGAAACACCACCTTAGCATCTAACATGGTGCCTGGCAAATTAAATAGATGGTAATTGAATAAATGAACTCTGAGGCATCATTTGATAATATTATTGAGAATAACTATTGATTGCTTTTTTTGTGGTTTAAAGCATTTTTTGACAGAGTACCTGGTATGCAGATAGATACATGACACTTAGTTACCTGCTAAGTGTCTCATAAGTTAGCCATTTAGGATGACAGACCCTAAGGCAGACAGTTGATCAGTGTAATTGCTCAACAAGCACAATGTCATAGGTTTCGTCCCTTTGCAAATCCAAACCAAAGGCTGTGTTACCAGTCTGCAAAGGCCTGGCCCAAAGCTTAGATGGAAAGGTATAAATCTGTCACTGCCTCTTGGAAAACAGTGGAAAGTGTGTGGAAAGGCTAACTTGGGAATTTTATTTTTCATCAGTAGTTTTAGGAATATCTGGTTAGAGGGCTTCCTGCTTCGGCTTCGGCAGTGATGCCAGCTGGGATTCCTTTCCCAGTACTGTGTTGGGTGCAAGGGAGGTTGTTTTGTGATTCTGGGAAACAATTGCCTGGTGACTCCTCCTCTGGACAAGCTTGTGCAGTTACTTGCTTCACCTGGAGAGTTTGTTCTGCCCTCTCCCTAAGCAAGCACTGCCATTCACGTAAGCCAAATCCAGCTTACCTGCATTTATAGTGTCAGGAGGAGACACTAGCTATGAAGAAAGAGGTTTAGATATTATATTCTTTGACAAAAACATACCAAAAAATAAAAATAAAACTTGTAAGCTATGTCTCTTTCCTGTTACCTGAACTTCACTGTAGCATATTCTTGCCTTCAAGTTCATAGTCTGACTCGGAATTTCAAATTGCTGTCTCTTAAAGGATGAATAATAATCAAAAGGTAGGGTAAGGAATTCCATGGAAAAGTGAACAGGTAGAGGGAAAGTCGCCCACAGAATGGCTGGAGGGTATAGTATAGGGGAGAGTGAGGAAGAGAGGGAGATGGGGAAATAAGGCTGCCCTGGAGGCTCAGGTCAGATTACAGAACTAGTGAGCCAGGTGTTTGCACTTGATCTGGTGGGTAGTGGGGATCAATCGACAGTTCCTCTAGAAAGGGATAACACAAGCAGAACTGTTGAAGAAAGACAACTCAAGGAGCGGTATGAAACATTCTTAAACAAAACTTATGAGATTAAATCTAATAGTGTTAAACGTAAATTCCTCATTTCAAAAATCAGCTGTACAGGGCCTTCCCTGGTGGTGTAGTGGCTATGCTTTGGTGCTCTCAATGCCGCGGGCTGGGTTCGCTTCCCAGCCAGGGAACTACCCCCACCCCACCCCCCAAAAATCAGCTGTACTGACACTAGAGAGGTGTGACTTATGTGTTGTTTATGGGAAAAAGACCTGAGGGTTTCAGTTGACTGTAGTAGCCTCAATGCAAGTAAACAATGTATCACGACTGCCACAAAAGCTAATGCAATCTTAGGCTATAGTAATAGAAGAATAATGTTCCAAGCAGAAGGAGAGACTAGTCCTTCTGTTGTTTTCTCTAGTCATTGCGTAGCTAGAATATTATGTTCAGGTCAAGATATTCCTATTTAGAGAAAGCTGAGCAGAACTGGTGAGATCAATTAGAAACCTCATTATACAATGAACAAGTAACTTGGGATATTTCGCCTATGAGGGGATTTATGGATGTTCAGGCATTGCTAACATTCTTCAGATGTTTGAAGAGAGATTAAATGGACTCTGATACTCAGAAGGCAAGGGTATGACCAAAAAAAAAGGCTTAAAAATTGTATGTATCTAAAAAAAACAAGTGAGCTCCCTTGAGTTTTTCACCTGTGAAATGTTTCAATAAAGGCTGCATGACCCCCAGTGAGAGATGTTACAGCGAGGACTCCTGTATAGATTTGGAGGTTTGTCTCAGGACTCTCTAATGTCTCATCAACTTCTGAATACAAGATTATTCTACAGAGTGAGTAAATGACCTGAAGAAAATCCTTCATATCCAAACCACTCCAACAGCAGAGGTCATAGGTTGGGCATTGCTTAGCTAGTCATGTCAGTCTTCCTGCTAGGCAGGCAGGAGCCCTCAATTTTGGTGACACATTTTTGGAGAGATCATTATTTGGAGGGTGAGTGGTCTTTCTTCGTAACCATTTAACATAAGGGAGTCACTTAATTGATAAAGAAAGGGGAGGCAGGGGAAAAAGAAATGAGTCCCTACTCTCTTGAGTCTCTATCTTATATTAATAAGTGACATTTTATCTGTAGTATTATAATATTACTGGACACAATGTGGTAGCATAATATTGGGATTGGGAGTCCCACATCTAGTCCATCACCAAGGTCTGGTGATTCTGCCTCTAAGTTGGTTCTCACCTAGCCTGCCACCACTCCAGTTTAAACTCCCTCATCTCACACTTGAACCTCTCAACTAACCTAATGGCTCTGTCTTTAATTCAGAGGCCATACATTCTTCCTTTGTAAATTGAATCAATGTGAGAAAGATTAAGATAAGGCATATGTAAATGTGTTTTATAAGTGACTAAGTACTATGTAAAGGCTAATTATTAATAATAATATAACTCAATTACATTATTAGTGAAGTGGACTTTTGGGCCAGTTCACCCAGTCATTCAGCAAATATTTGGGTACCCTCTACATGTCTAGCCCTATCCCAGGCTCTGGGGTTATAGTAGCAAACAAAAATAGACATAAAATGCATTCTAAAGCCCAAGCAACTGACTGACAAGTAAGTTTGCAGAACATAAATTATTTGTAAGTTTGGGACTTCCCATGCTATAACATTGGTCAACTGTTAATGCTTCTAAGAGGATCAAGGGTCTACAGTTTTGCTTAGTGCTTTTGGGTGTTTCATCAGAGGAAAACCATCAATATTGGTCATTTAATAGTTGATGAAGTTAATAGAATAATTATATGCCTTTTATTAAAGCAGTAGCCTAGTAATCTTCATAGCTAGGCAAAATCAGACTGGAAGGAGTTAAATTTAGAGAAAAAATGAACAAATCAGATACACAAAGGATAATTCATGTCTCTTCGTTCCATATTTACTTCTATGTATCTACTGTGATGCTAGAAATTCTTTTAAAACTATACTATGAATGTCAAGTACAAGATAAGAAACTAAGATTTTAAAGGTATTTTTAGATGGCAATGTTATGGTAAGACACAAGTATGAGCTTAAAGTAAAATTTCTTATCAAAACTGAAAAAAATGTGTCCACCTACACTTCATGGTATTTCAGACTCAGGGAGGAATTTCCAAATAATTCTAGTAAGAGGCTGCCCCGTAGTGAACTTAGAGTGAGTGAGCAGAGTCCCGTTCCTGGCCCTTGTCCGGATACCCCATGTGGACCTGCCTTGGTTCTCTTGTTAAGAATAGACACTTTTCGTGATTTTTGTATGGCAGTTTTATTGTTAAGATTAATGCTCTTTCAAAATAATAGGTCCCTCTTGGGGTCCTATTCAAGCTAGTTAGGAAATTATATTTCTAAGATTATCCATTTGAAATGTAACCAGAACTCACAAGCACCTGTCTACCAAGAACCTCCACCAGGCACACATGGAAATTCCTGGCCAAGAGTTCAGTGATGCATTATTTCTCTTCCTTTCTAGCTCTCCTTCTTGAAAAGCCCACTCAGTAAAGCATTTCCTACTGTCGCTTGGTCTAGAAGGTGCTGTGAGTATAACCAGGAGGATATGTTACCTGTAGAGCTGACCCCTGGTTCTGTTATCCTCAAAGGCCTCTTTGATCTCCTGCTCAGTTGCCAGCCAGTCCCCTTCGTCACTTCATTGCACAGGGAGACAGGGGAACTGATTTCTGTTTCACACGTGGCTGCTGCAGATTTAGACTGCTGCCCCCTCTCTCAGACCCCCGCCCCTTTATTACTGCAGCCTTTCCTGTCAGTTTGCCTGTCAGTTTAGTTGGCATGTAACCAGACATATTATTTTCTCGTGAACTAAATAATACAATGACAGATGTTATGGAAATAGGCAGATAATATCGCAACGTTCTATTCAGATGTGGAAGTAACTCTTTCGTCCCCTTCTCCACTTCCCAAAATAATGACATTGGAACTGTAATCTTGCCTCGCTGTTCAATTTACCATGATTGGAGGTGAATGCTCAAGAGGTTACATAAATGACATTCACACAGAGAACTAATATTTTTCCCCTCTCATTCCTGTCTCCACTCATCAACTCCATTTCCTTCCCAGCCGCTGTACTGAAAATATTGTAGTTCCTTTAAAATCTAAATATTCCTTATGTTACAGAAGAACCTTTGAAATAGACTTGGATCAAAAAATAAAATTGGGAAAAGGAATGTTCAGAAATAGAGGTTAGAGTTTGATGTCTTAGAGGGTAAAATGTCTAAAAAATATTATCATCAGTAGCATGTGCATATAAATAAACAAATCAAAACAAGAGGCTATTTTGCTACTCAAACTGGGAGATGAGACACTGTGGAAACATTTCACCTGGAGAGGAACTTTTTGACCATTAAGACCATCACAAAGTGAAACATGCTGCCTGTTGAGGGTACGGGATCCAGTAGGGAATGGATGGATATCTGCTATTCTGGTGGAACTTCCTGCACTGAGAAATCTGGGTTAAGTAGCCTTATGTTCTCTTCTGATTTTAAAACAGTATTTTGAGCTCTTTTCTAACACCACTTTGACAGAACTTAATTTTCAAGAATTAGGGGAAAACTGAAATTTATGCATATTGATTTTCTTATTCAGTTTTTGTATCCAGAGTACCTACCACAGTGCCTGATACAAAGTTATTTCCTCAATAAGTAATGGTTAAATTAATAAATAAAGAATGTAGTAAATAAGTGATAATAATTCTTATTAAAAAGCTTAATATCACTTAGACTGGGGTTTGTCATATTTAATCATGGCCTAGTCACCATTTAAAATAAAAAAATGACACTAATGATAAAAGATACAATTAGAATTTATATTAGCCAAGCTTGCAACCAATCTATCCAGGTTGGAAATATCTTTTTCTTAGCAAAGTGTAAGAAATACATTTAGAAACTGAAATGAGACTTAATTTGTTTGTCCTTGGAGGTCAGAATTCCTTATGTGGGCTTTCTTTCTCTGTACGCCCAACGGTTTGAACATCCTAAATAATTCTGTACTTCCAGTTCTTCTCTATCTAACCTCTACTCTGGAACAGAAGGAAACATAAACCTAATTTTATAGTATGTACTGTTTTCTGTCTTTATGAATCCTATAATTTAGGCTCTCAGTCTTTCAGTTGAGTTGATTGTAATTCACTAGATGTAAGTCAAAGTAGAAAAAAATATCTTTTTCCTTTTTAAACTGGTTACTGGCTTTTATTTCTGCAAGTCTTTCTTTCTAATTCAGCTTTCAGTTCTCTCCCTTAATTCATCTCCTACAACTAATCCTTACATGTCAGACTGAATCTTAATGGGAAGAGGTGAATGAGAGTCATCTCTACTAGGAAAACTTCATGGTGGCGATTAATACCTACCTCCAAGGTCTCCTACAAATGAAGGACAAAGTGGCCCTATGCTACCTGGTATTATACAACAGTATTAGCAAATATTTGTCTGTGGTTTAGGGAAAGTTGGGAGGCTCTTTGAAGTCTATTTGTTTGGTAGGCAGGATCTCCTCACCAGGGTAACAGTGTTTAAAGTTTGATATATTTTTTAAACCTTAATCAGGACATTTTGGTTGCTCCTGATTAAGTCTCCTAAGTGAAAAGATAAAAACACATTCTAGTGTAGATTTACCTTATGGCTATCTCCCAATAGGCGCACACATGTTCTACAAGAAAATTAGATGTAAAGTCAAACTATAGTAGCCCCCCCCCTCATCTATACTGTTCCAAGACCCCCAGTGGATGCCTGAAACCATGGCTGCTACCAAACCTCATATATACTATCTTTTTTCCTTACATACGTACCAATGGTAAAGTTTAAACCAGTCTTGCACTTTGGAGCCATTATTAAATAAAATAAGGGTTACTTGAACACAAGCACTGTAATATCGAGAGAGTTGATCTGATAACCTAGTTGGCTGCTAAGTGACTGGGGGGGAGTGCATTCAAGGTGGAGACCATGGATGGACTCCTGGGCGGGACCAAGCAGGTGGCATGAGATTTTATTATGCTACTCAGAATGATGCACAATTTAAAACTTATTGTTTATTTCTGGAATATTTTCAGACCACAGTTGACAACGGGTAACTGAAACCAAGAAAAGAGAAACCCTGGATAAATGGGTGACTCCTGCAATTGCCAACTGTGGTTGTCTGTGGCACCCAGTCAGGGAAAGCGTTATATGTGTAACATTTTATATATGCATTTTTATGAGGATAAGCAGAGGCAAATTAAACCATTTTAAAGCCTTTAATGTGAAAAATGGCTGAAAGCCTTTGCCACAGTGCATAACTTTACTGGCATTTGGTCTTGTTAGTGTCTAAGAGTTGTCTTACTCTTAAAGAAGGAAACAAAAGAAAAGAAAATAACTATATGTTTATAGAAATGTAGTTATAGTTAGGTAGACTTAAGAGAATTCTTCTGTGTACAACTGAATGTGCATGGTTTATCTTTTTTCTCATGTGACGAGTTTTATAAGTTAATTGGAGATCCAAGGATGACTCTTTCAGTGTACTTCATTTAAAGCTTCTATTGTCCTGTCACAGGGAAATTCACTTTTACTATATGCATAATTTTACAATCTGCATTAAAGTAGTTTGATATTACAATTAAGTGACTGAGGCATACAAAAGTGTAAGTAGCTTTGTTCTGATCACGTTGAATGATAGCAGGACCAAAGTGAAATTCTAGGAACTTTTAATTCAATAAGTGAAATAGCCATCCGGAGCTGTTGTAATTTCATCTACTTTGGGAAAAAAAAAAAAGGATATCTGCAACACTAGCAACACTATAGTTTCTGCTACTTAACTACTGAGTAAGCCTCCAAATACAACAAATTTTATATTAATAGAAAGCCGCTCTATATGCAAGTTTTATTTGCTGAAGGGAAAACCTCAGGTAGAATCCTCTACCCTTTAGGGAGGAAAGGGTGATGGGTAGGAAAGAAATAAGAAACAATAATTACATTTCATATTCAAACTGATCTGAAATCAGATAGGTTTTTCATTTTGTCTCATTTCTGACACTACTTAAGTTATAACATGTTAGAAGTTATTATCAATTTGAAATGGGATTTTGGTTTCCTCTCATGAAGGATTAACAGCTATGGTACTTTCCCACACTAAAATAACTAGAAAACCAAAAAAACGTATGTGATACAGTTGTTTCAGGTCTTGGACAACAGGCAGCACAGGAATGACCTCTGAGAGAGGGGATACAAACACAGTGAACTGTGTGACTTGACTGGGCATTTCTAATCCACAGCAGAGGAAGGTCTCACTCACTTGCAGAGACAACATGTGGCCTTCCATGTTTTTTCACTTAGTTTTTTTTTTCCATTTCACATAATGTTTTCAAGGTTCATTCGTGTCGTAGCATGTTTCAGTACTGCATTCCTATTCATGGTTGGATAATATTCCATAGTATGGACGTACTACGTTGTGTTCTTTCAGTCAGCAGTTGACAGACACTGTCTTGCTTCCACTTCGGGGCCACTAGGAATAATGCTGCTATGAACATTCATGTACAAGATTTTGTGTAGACACAGGTTTACAATTCATTTGTGTATATACCGAGGGGGAGAATTGTTGGGTCATATGGTGGCTCTAGTAAACTTTTTCAGCAACTGCCAGACCGTTTTCCACAGCAGCAGTAGCATTTTACATTCCCACCAGCAATGTATGAGGGTTCCAATTTCTCCATGTGCTCATCAGCACTTGTTATTATGTCTTTTTGATTATAGTCATCCTAGTGGATGTGAATTGGTATCTCATTGTGGTTTTGATTTGCATTTTCCTAATGACTAAGGATGTCAAGCATCCTTTCATGTGCTTATTGGCCATTTGCATATCTTTCTTGGAGAAATGTTCATTCTGTTCAAATCTTTGCCCATTTTTAAATTGGGCTCTTTTCTTAGCATTATGTGCATAAATGTGACATGAAGAGAATAAATTTTGGAATGAGATATATGCATTTCTAATTCCTGCCCTTTAATCATCTTGGATAAGTTCCTTAACGAGAATATATATTTTCCTACCTATAAAATAAAGAAATGATACTGGCCCATGTGCTTGTTTGAGGATTAAAAGGGAGCATGTATATAGATGGTAACACGATCAATCAAGAATAATCATTATTAATGCTATTAACATTATCTGAAATGAATCTCTTATTTTAAAATGCCATTAATTAATTCATATATTGACCCAGAATTTTTTCTTACCATTGTCGGAGAATTAAAATTACACTTGACATACAATATTATATCAGTTTCAGGTGCACAACATAGTGATTAGGCATTTATATAACTTAGGAAGTGATCATCCCATTAAGTCTTATACCCATCTAACACCATACGTAGTTATTACAATATTATTGACTATATTCCCTCTGCTGTAATTTACACCCTTGTGGCTATTTTAATAACTGACAATTTGTGCTTCTTAATTCCTTCCCCTTTTTTTACCCATCCCCCAACAGCCCTCCCATCTGGCAACCATAAATTTGTTCTCTGTATCTATGAGTTTGTTTCTGGTTTTTTTGTTTATTTATTTTGTTGTTTTAGATTGCACATATATGTGAAATCAGTATTTCTCTTTCTCTGTGTAACTTATTTTACTTAGCATAATATCTTCTAGGTCTATCCATGTTGTCACAAATAGTAAGATTTCATTCTTTTTTATGGCTAAATTATACTCCATTGTATATACAGGGTCTGGCATAAGTAACACCCCATTTTATGAGCTGGTAATCTATGCCAAATCTTAATTACAAAATCATAAGCATGTAATTCTATAACATAACAATATCACACTCAAGCACACTTTAGGTGACATTTTAGGTGAAATGTTCAAATTGCTATCCATCTCATGCAACATATTCATGTACAGGGTCCGGTGTTATTTCTGCTGAACCTTGTATGTACCACCTCTTCTTTATCCATTGTCTGTTGATAGACATTTAGGTTGCTTATCGTGGCTTTTATAAATAATGTTTTAATGAACATAGGGGTGCATATGTCTTTTTGAATTAGTGTTTTGGATTTCTTCAGATAAATACCCAGAAGTGGGATTGCTGGGTCATATGGTAGTTCTATTTTTAATTTTTTGAGGAACTTCCATACTGTTTTCTATAGTGGCTGCACCAATTTACATTCTCACCAGCACTGCATGAGTGTTCCCTTTCTGCACATCCTCACCAACAATTGTTCGTTGATTTATTTGATGATAGCCATTCTGACGGGTATGAGGTGATATCTCATTACGGTTTTAATTTGTCTTTCGCTGATGATTAGTGACACTGAGCATCTTTTCATATGGCTGTTGGCCATCTATATGTTCTATTTGAAGAAATGTAAATTCAGGTCCTCTGTCCATTTTTATATCACATTGTTTAGGTGTTTTTTTGGTGTTGAGTTGTATGAGTTTCTTATATATTCTGGATATGTATCATTGACAAATATCTTCTCCCATTCAGTACGATGTCTTTTCATTTTGTTGGTGGCTTCCTTTACTGTGCAAAAATTCTTTAGTTTGATTAACAGAACACTTTACCAATGTCAAATAAACACACGAAAAGATGCTAAACACCAACAGTCAACAGAGAAATGCACCTTAAAACCACAGTGATGTAATCCTCACATTCCACTATTAAGGCTAACATTACATTAAGAAGACTGGCAATACCAAGTGTAGGTGAGGGTGCATAGCAACTAAAACTTTCATCATACATTGCTCATAGAAATGCAAAATAGTACAAATGCCTTAAAAAATAGGCTTGCAGTTCCTTATAATGTTAAACATGCTCTTACCATACCTCCTAGCAAGTCCTCTCCTAAGTACTCATGAAAAACAACTTAAGTTCTCACAATGAATTATATCTAATTGTCCAGAGCACTTTTATTTATAGTAGCCAAAATCTGTAAATAACCCAAATGTCTATAACCGATGAATGAATAAACAAGAGGCCAAAATTCTTCAATTACTTCTTTCTTGCTTTCATTTCCTGTCTTCTTTTCTTTCTTAAAACCTTTATAAACTGTCCCTTATTTCATTGAGGCTTTCAAGTCTTCTGTGAGCCAGCCAAATCTCTCAATTTTTTTTTCTTTCTTGTTTCCTAAATCGCATTTACTATTACTAATTACATTTTCTTTGCATTCTCACTTCCATTGACTTCTATGGTGATTTTCATTATTTTTCTACATTACTCACTGGTCATTTTTAAATATATTATTTCTGGCCCATCTCCTTTCTTCTGATCTCTATGAGTAGCCGCAAAAACTTAGCCCTCACTTCTTAGTTTTTGTTCTGATAGATTTTTTTGCCTCTCACATATGGTGGTTCTGCCCACCCCACCCCCACTGCCTACACCATGGTTCAAGCTCTTCTCTTTGCCAGATTTATTCCCCTAAAAGGAAGTTATGATCATTTCACTCCCTTGAAGACCTGCTTAACACCTTTAATTATTCAATAACCAAAGTTAGCTATGATGTAATGGTAATAACTAAATTTGGACGGCAATAATCTGGGTTCAAATACTAGCTCTGCCACTTACTAGTAATAGTTAGGTGATCTTAGACAGGTCAATTATCTTCTTAGAGGTTCTGTATCTAAAAAATGGGAATGAATAATATCACATCATAGGTTTACTGTAAGAATAAAATGAGATGAATAAAAATGAAAGCAGTTTATAAAATGTAAAATTATTGAGTATGACTTTTCAACAAATATGTGTTTGCTCTTATATCTGCCAAGCACTGACTATACACCAGTGGACCAGCAGACAAGGCCTTTTGCACTTGTGGAGCTCACAATCTGGAGAGAAATATAAGCAATTGAAATAGATGTGGTAAGTTTTAAGTCTGGAAGAAATAACAGGTACTTGAAGTAGCACATAGAAAGAACATCGCACCTAGGCTAACAGTAGAGAGAAATTGTGAAGAAAGCCTTCTGGATAAAGTGGCATCTATAGTGACACCTAAAAGATAGGTTGAGTGGGCCAAATAAGGGGTGGAGCAGTGGGTGGCAATGGCAAAGAAGTGTGAAAAGTATTCCAAGCAGTGGGAATAATGGCATGAGGCCAGGATGGCAGAGACACCATGGAGCTTTCTAGAATAAAAAGGAGTTAAGTGTGACTGGAGTATAAAGTTAAGTACAAAGAGAGGGAGTTAAGAGTTGGGCGAGATGGGCAGTGATAACAGAGAGAAAATGCATGCAGTTTCTAGCATAGGTCAGGCAAACAGAAGGTACTGATGATTCAAGATGACGTAGGGGATACTCCAAACTGTGCATCAAGCATGGTGATAAGAAACAGAGGTGACCAATAGCGGGAAGTTACTTGGGTAGACAGACACAGCATCTTGCTCCTCACCACTGGGCAACATTCCCTGATAGGACTCAGTCCCAAAGATGAGAGATTGGTAAAAACAAGACAGGTCCTCAGTAAAAGGCTATTAACCAACCAATTTTATAATATTTATAAAGAGGATTGATTTTTCAAGGTATTTCTACATCTGATACCTTTTTAAAACTCTTCACTGTATCCCTGTGAGCCAAGCAGGAGCAGGTATCATTACTTTTATCAAGGGTATAGTTAGTCTCATCCATTATTGGATGAGAAGTTGAAGTGGAATAATTCATATAGAGTTGTTTCTTTAATCCTACATTTCAAATTTAACTTTAATCCAGGAATGACTGGCTGCCAAACAAATATACAGTGGGACATAATGGAAAAATCATTAGATTGAAGATTAGAAAACTGGATTCTAGTCTTAGCTTTGTCACAAACCTATTGGTTGGTTTTGGCAGGTCACTTTAAGCACTCTGTGCCTCCGTTTCTCAAGCTGGACTAGATCACTGATTGTAAGGACCCTTCTGACACCCAAACTCTCTGACTCCAAATGCAGAGAGCAAAGAAAAGCTGGGAGTTTGAATGTTTTGAAGGATTTTTAAAATTTATTTTTAGCCCCAATCTTAATTTTTATTTTGGTCTTCTGTCTTGTTTCTTGTTCCTCCTTGCAGTTGTGCCATTTCCCTTCCCCCTGAAAATATTTAAGAATCTGTCTTTTCATCACTTTAAAACTAAATATGCCCTTGAAACATGCAAAGAGGCTTTTGTGTACTTACAAATCGAGGTTATTATCGTACAAGTAAGTCACTTGAGTGCACTGCATTCCTCAGCTTGCTCCATTGAGAGCTTTATTGGGTTATATTGTCCTATCTTGGAGGGACTAGTTGAGTAGATAAGACTCTCCCACTCTAAAAGGTGGGCTATCTGATGAAACAGGGTGCCTAATGCTCCAGAGTGTAAGCAAAGGATTTGGTACTGCCCGAAAGACAGACTCACTTCTCTAAAACAAGTAGGTGCTCCACTTAAAGTGGTACAGTCAAGGACAAATGTTCTAAAATTAAACCAACCAGCTGCTCCACACAGACGCCCACCTGTCAATTATACTATCTTCTCCTTGTCCAGCTCTCTCTCTTCAGTGAAACCAGAACTCCCACTCACTGCAACCCTTTAAAAGCCTGAAACTTCACATCCTTTCCAAAAGGTTACCTATCCAGTAAAGCAGAAAGCCTGTTGCAAAAACATATTAATATTAGGGAACCTACTTACTTTAGGACTCTATGCTCCTTAAGCTTGCCATCTCAAATATAATATTTAAAACTTAAACCTAAATGATGCCATAAAGTGGCTTCAGAAGTCAATTGACATAAAATCTTCCTTGTTAGTGAGATGGCAATGCAAAACTAGAGTGTGAATCCCACTAAATTTCAAAAATTTAAAAATATGAGCAGTTTCAGTTTGGTGATACCTTGATAAACAGTAGAAATGGAAACAAATATATCAGTCTATCTTTAGGTCTCAGGTATGTCATCCTAACGATAAACAAAGTATTAAAATTATAATAGGTATCATAAATTATAAAAAGTTATAGTAAGGATCTATTAAAGATAATAAAAAGTTATTGAATAAACATATAAAATTTAGATGCTTATTTTTAAAATTATTTTTATTTCTTAGTTTGATATGCCCAATAACAAAACTCATTTGTTTTTCAACCCTTTTTATCTACTAAATGTAGCCACACTTCCAGCTTAATTATAAACCTCTTCTATGATATTTTTTATACAAAATAAGGGCTTAATCCAGTTATAGTTTTGTTTTGTTTTGGTTGGTTTCCTGAGCTGGGATTGAACTCAGGCTGCAGTGGTGAGAGCACCAAAACCTAGCCACTAAACCACCAGGGAACAACCCCCCTACTCCCCTTATAGTTTTATAAATTGTATTTCATAAAAATAAAGTTGTCTTGGTTTACTAGATTTCAGCTCTCAGTCAAAATGCGGTAACAAGAACCAGACTAACATCGATGCCTAAATCAACTAAAAAACTGAACAAAATATATGAAACAATTATTTTCAGGCATTGGACATCATGCAGCAGAGGACAGTGATCTCTGAGAGAGAAGAAGCAAATGAAGTGAGTCCTGTGATTGCCTCAGCTTATTTCCTAGAGAGAGTTTACAGGCTGGGGTGCAGGGAGTAGAAACCAAGGAGGAGCCCAATGGATTTCCTGAATTAAGGAGCTGAGAGTCTGGGAAAGCCAAGGTGGCTGGAGTTTGCAGGGCAAAGTGCCTCAGAAAAGAGAGCTGCACTGGGGAAGACTTCTGGGAATCTACCGATTGTCCCCCTCAAGTCTTCAGCTCAATACTGATTGATAGTTGCATGTAAGAAAACTACCTGAGGACAGAGAAAGAACCACCCTGAATGAGAGGAAGCAAACCTTCACAGCTCACTTAGAACCAGGAATAAGCAGCCAGAATGGAAAACCTTATAATTCAACTTTGTAATGAATCAATAGAGTAATTAGAAGTGTATTGCCTCGGTAGAAATAGCCCTATACTAAAGGGTGCATTGGTCCTCTACAGCAAAACTTAAAAGCAAGCCTCAAAAGGATTGAGCTGTTACCAAGTAACTTAACTCTATCTCGGAAAAAAAAGCTCAAGATTACAAAAATATCCAACACACCAGGTAAAATTCACAACATCTAGGTGGTGAACTTATTATACAACAAGTTGACGATGCACTGTAGAATGTATGCCTGAAACCTATGTAATCCTTGCTAACAGATGTCACCCTAATAAGTCTAACAATAAAAATAAATTTAAAAATTTTTTAAAAATGAAAAAAATTCACATCTTGCAGCCAAGCAAGCTGTACAAAAAGCAGGAAAAAACAACCCATAATGAGTAGAAAATAAATCAATATAAACAGATCCAGAAATGACACAAATGATAGAATTAGTAGTACTCAAAGATATGAAAACAGTTTTTACAACTATGTTTATTATGTTCAAGAACGTAGAGGAAAGATTGACTACATTAAGCAAAGTATGTAAAGTATGACAAAAATTCAAATCGAACTTACATTGTTGAAAAATACAATGTCTGAGATGAAAACTACATGGAATGGGATTAATAAATTAGACAGTACAGAAGAGATTTATGAAATTCAATACATAATAATAGAAATGATCCAATATGAAACACAGAGAAAAAAATAAAAAATAAATAGATAAATAAATCATTTATTTAGATAAATTAATCAGTGAGCTGTGGAACAACTTAAAGCAGTCTAATATGTATGTAGGTGGAGTCCATGAAGGAGAGAAGTGAGAAGTGTGGGACAGAAAAAAATTCAGACATAATGGCTGAAATTTTTCTAAATTTGATTACAACTATAAAACCACAGATCCAAGAAATACAACAAACTTTAAACACAAGAAACAAGAAGAAAACTATCCCCGGGCACATCATAATGAAATTGTTTAACAACCAGTAATAAAAGAGTTAACCTTAAAACCAGCCAGAAGGGAAAAAAGTGACACATTACGTACAGAAAAACAAATATAAAAATGATATCTTTTTTATAGAAACAAGGCAAGCTAGAAGACAGTGGGGCAGAATCCTGAAAGTGCTGACAAAAAATTGTCAACTTAAAATTCTATATCAAGTAGAAATATCTTCTAAAAACGAAGATGAAATAAAGACTTTTTCAATGTTGCATAACTATGGTGTGCCCCTGAAACTAATACATTGTATGTTAGCTCCATGTTTTGATAAAAATCTTGTAAAAATAAATTTTAAAACAAGAATTTTTTCAGTCATAGAAAAGAAAAAAAAGAGAAAAAAAGTTTACCACCAGCAGACCTGAATTATAGGAAAAGAAGTAATTTAGACCAAAGAAAAATGATACCAGATGGATATCTGGACCGATACAAAGAAATAAAGAACATCAAAACAGGAAAACAGATGGAGACATGTAAATAATTTTTTTCTTATCTTTAAAAGATAATTAACTTCAGAGCAAAAATATTAACAATATGTTGTGGAGTTGAGAATATATGTAGAAGTCCAATGTATGACAGCAGTAGCATAAAAGTTGAGAAGAGGAAATGGGAGTATACTGTTGTAAGTGTCTTATACTATATGTGAACTGGTAAATATTACTTAAAGTCAGACTGAGTTCAGTTAAAGGAATATACTATAAACTCCAAAGCAATAATTTATTTTTAAGTAGTTATAACTAATAAACAGAAAAGGAAATAAAAGGATCTCTAAAATACTCAATCAAATAGAAGACAGAAAAGATGAGGAATAACAATAGAACAAAAGCAATATGGTAGATTTAAACACAACCATGTCAACAATCACATTAAATGTAAAAGGTCTAAACACTCAAATTAAAGGCATAGATTATCGGGTTGGATAAAATCTTTTAAAACACAACTATGCTGCCTATAAGAAACCCCCTTTAAATGAAAAGACATAACTAAATTAAAACAAAAGAATGGAAAAAGATATACCATTCTAACTCCAATCAAAAGTAAAGTTTTGATTATATTTTGGCTATATTATTATCAGACAAAGTAGATTACAGATCAAAGACTATTACGAGGGATAAGGGGGCACATTTCATACTGACAAAAGAGCCAGTTCATTGAGAGGCTGTAACAATCCTAAATGTTTACGCATCTAATAACAAGACTTCAAAATACATAAAGCAAAAACTGCAAGGTGAAATGGGCAAGCTGGTAATTACTGCGGATGATTTCATCACCTTTCTCTCTATAATTGATAGAACAAGTAGAGAAAATCCATAAAGATACAGAAGGTTTCAATAACGTTGTCAACCAACTTGACCTAATTAACATTTTACATAACACTTCACCAACAGCAGTGTAATACAGTCTTTTAAAGGGCACAAGGAGCATTTATCAAATATAGTCCACATACTGGCCCATAAAACTAGTACCTATAAAAGTAAAAGGATTCAAATCATACAAAGCATGTTCTCTGACCACAAAGGAATTAAATTAGAAATTAATAACAGGAAGGTATCTGTGAAATCCCCAAATACTTGGAAATTAAATTATATACTTTTGAATAACCCATGGGTCCAAAAAGAAATAAAAGAGAGATTAGAAATAATTTTGAACTGAATTAAAAATGAAAACACAACCTATAAAAATTTGTAGGATGGAACTAAAGAAGTACTTAGGTGGGAAAAGTTCTCAAATCAATGATCTATGGTTCCATTTTAGGAAACTAGTAAAAGAAAAGAAAAATTAAACCCAAAGTAAACAAAAAATTGAATAACAATAAAAGCAAAATTTAATAGAAAAACATTGATACCAAAAGCTGCTTTTTTTGAGAACATGATGGTGTCTAGGATTTCAAAAACCACTGAAGAACTACTGCAGTTATGATCCTGAAAACTTCCATTTTTTCATAGATAAGAAAACTAGGCCAGTAACCACAGAAAATATCTAAGACTAGTATGTGTTTAGGTGCTTGCTCAAGCCTGCTTGACCAGTATTTTTTTTAAGACTATGAATGATCTTGTGTGCTACTGAAGAGAAGGAGTCAACAAAGCCACTTGAAATTATGTATTTTTACATAGGCATTTATACGTGTGTGCATGTGTTCACATACTCACCAAGAGCTCAGAAGTTGTGGTCAGAACATCTTGATTTCTTTATTCGTCTAAACCCTATTCTGTATTTGGCTTCTCCTTTTTAAAAATACTATTTGGAGAAATAGTTCATTCATTTATTCATTCAACATAATTATGAAATGCTACAGTATGCCAGAGTCTGTGGGACATGCTGGAGGACACAGCTGTTAACCAGACAAGCAAGATTCCTGCCCACTGAGCAATCTAATGTAAGATACAGACAAGGAAATAGGCAATAAACCATGTCCTACTGTAAAAGTGCTGTCATGGAAAGAACAAGTCCAAGGGGGTCCACAGCCGGAGTAACAACTTGGACCTGAAATATTCCTCAAGGTAGCAGTTAAAAAGAATTTTTAAAAAATGTGATAACTAAGTTTCATGAATTATTATGATTCATGCAATGCAATTTTAAGTATGGAGCAATACATAAAGTGTGAGTTTGATACTGAAAGACTTCTTGACTATTCTGTAGCTAATATTTACTTCTTAATCTGTCCACACCGCATTAATACTCTTGAAATTTTCATCTCAGAGTATAAATAAGACATATAGAATGCTATTTTTACTAATTTCCAGTATTACTGAAGGGTTTTGTGAGTATTCTAGAAAAGACAGAACATATAGGTGATGCTAACTAGTTAAGAACTTTTCAAGGATCTCTTTGTTATACTAGGGCATATGCAATAGCAGAATCTAAGCTAAGAATCCAGATCTTTAGGCAGAGTTGGAGGAATTCCAGGCTTAGAGACCTGAGGCATGACCAGAGAAATGTGGAGATGCCAAAGATTAGGTAGGAAAGGGTCTATGATTCATTCAGAAGCTCAACTATCTTTTAAAGCTACACACTTATCTTTAACTCATTGATTTCACATTGGACCCGTATCTTCAGAATATTATAAACTTCCACATTTCAGCTACAAGGTTGTTTACTGTTGTCGGTTATACTGAGAAGCTGTAAACAACCTAAGCAGCCTAGCTAAATAAATTATGTCTTAGTCACACAATGGAATTCTAAGTGGGTTTTTAAATTACATAGCCATATTTCTCAAACTTTATTGGGCATCAGAATCACACGGAAGGCTTGTTGAAACATAGATTGCTGGGCCCTACCTCCAGAGTTTCTGATTCAGTCAGCCTGGTATAGGGCCCAAGAATTTGCATATCTAACAAGTTTCCAGGTTGATATTAGTGCTGTTGGTTGGAGAAGCTACACTCTGAGAACCGCTGATGTAGTTATTTTTGTTGACTAGGAAAGACATCCACAAAGTAATGTTATGTTTACATTATATTCTATATGTATACATATAGAAGTTTAGATGGAAAAATATTATCAAGTTAGTCTTCCTGGATGTCTTTGGGGTGGGATCACCTTGTAGATTCTCATTGTCTTCTACATTGTTGAGTGACAGATTTTTTTCTGAAATAAGCATAGAACTATTCACTAAAACGTAACCAAATTTCTTCATTTAAATAGAAGGCCATTGAGTCCTGGCCAGTAGCACTAACAAGCTGGAAACATTGAAGTAGGCTTGATCCTAAGTCCCCCTCTGGCTTTTTAACTCTGACTCGTTGGGAGTGTATCTCCAGAATACACTCCTGCTGGGAACAAAAACAGAAGAGGCTGGCATTATACGGGGTGCTTCCACACTTTTTCCTATTTCATTTTATTAGTGCCATACAGGCTTCTTCTGGGACTGTTTGAAGAAAAACTGGGTGGGACCCAAAGGGCGACCTGCCAGAAGTTTGAAGCATCTGGATTGGCGCGCGCTTTGTTTCCTGATGCAGGGTAGATCCATTTCCCAGGGTATCAGATTAAGGCGTCTTGTTTCTGGAAAAAAGATTTCATGGTTTAAATTCCCGTTCACTTTTGTGTCTGTGGCACTCTGCTGTCTCCTTTCCAGCATGCAGCCTCAGGGGTCATGATGTCCCTTCCCTGCTGATATCGGCGTGCCAACTGTGGTGTCGTGCACACCAAACAGAGCTGCCATTCAGCTTCCACAGTCTGGGTTCAGGAAGCAAAAGAGCTTCTAACTTCCTACAAACCTTGACAGATCTTCCTCTAGCCTTGCATGGGAACAGTTCCCAGGGGGGTGGTGGGCGAAGAGGAGGCAGCCAGAGGGAACAGAGTAAATGTCAAGGGTGAGTATGTGACAGGAACAGAGAGAGAGCAAACAGTTGCCACCAAAGTTCAGGAAAAGGAAGGGTGGGCAACAGCATAGAGAAGTATGCCATAGACTTTTTAATCGAATACTTATTTGGTCAGTATTTAGTGGAATACTTACGTTTTTTGTGTCCTTGCATTACTGTGGTTGATAAACTAGGAAGTAGTCACATCATTTATCTTATTTAGAGCAAGCGTACCTCACGAACGTCTATCAGAATGCCAGTGTTTGGGATGTCCTATTGAAAACAAATCCCATATAAGGCTCACAATGGAGTCAATGTTTTTGTTTTTGTTTTTGTATTTTTGATGACTCAAAATATAAAATTATGTTCTGATTTAGGCTATTGTTAAAAGACAGACAATACTTCTATATTGACTTTCTAATAGGTGACATATTATTTGTTAGAAAATTTTATTCCAGAATATGTTGCTTTCCACCACTTCCAATGTGAATAAATGGGGCAGAATATTGTTTAAGATACAACTTCTAAGTTTTGCAAGTTCAAAAATAGCTAGAAATGTAGACACTGGTTAATGATGCAGTTATTTATAACTGTTGTTACAATACAAGTTCTTACCCACCTCACCTCTGGAGCTATAACATGAATTCAGTATTGAATCTGTTTAGGACTCTATAAAAGGAAGTTAAGTTGTTTAAAATTCTCATCTGTTACTTGAATGCCAAGAACAATGTTATAATTATGTTACAATTAATCAATTAATTTACCCAAAGTGTACTGAATACTTACTTTATGCCAGGCACTGTCCTGGGATACCTCAGTGATCCCTCTTTAGAAGTTTATATTCGAGACTGGGAAGACAGTAAATCATTAAACATTTACAAATCTAATGTGTTGGGTAGTAATAAGTACTAAGAACAAAAATAAGGCAGGGCTATTATGAGGACTTTGTATTTTACTGAAAGAAATGGGTGGGGATGGATTCAAGCAAGGGAGTGACATGATCCAACTTCTATTTATAGAGAATCACTTTGGCTGCTGAATGGAGAATCTGCTGTAGGAGGCCAAGTGCCCACTGAATTAGCACCCCTCCTCAAAGTTATATTTTATTGAGGACAGTTCTGTACCAGTAGACCTGGAGATGTGATCCTACACAGTTGGTTTTTGCCTTTCCATACTGTTGGTATAAAATTGGTTTCCAAAATAAAATTTTTACATCCAAAGTATTCCTTAAAGATTTTTTTTTTCCTGGAAAGTTACTTTTGGATACATTCATTTAGTTTATCTATTTAGTATTATTATTATTTAGTTTATCTATTAGTTTGTCATTTATTTTTTTGATTCACTTAATAACATTTTCTCTTCTCTAGCTTACTTTATTATAACAATACAGTACCTAGTACATATAACGACAAATATGTATTAGTGAACTGTTTATGTTATTGGGAAGGCTTCTGGTTAACAGTAGGCTAATCGAGTTAGTCTAGTTGCGTTTACAGAGAATCAAAAGTTATATTTGGAATTTTGTGTGCATAAGGGTGGGAGGGGTCAATGTCCCTCACCACTCCCTCCATTGTTCTAGGGTCAACTGTATTTGGTTTTCAAAATATTTCTGTGTATGTGCACTATACTTCAATTAAAAAGAAAAACTATTTCTGGGTGTGTGTGTGTGTCTGTGTCTGTGTCTGTGACTGGAGTTTTTTTTATATTAATTTTTTTTATTTAGTTTTAGATTTACAGAAAAGTTGTATAGATAGTACAGAGAGTTTCCACATTACCCACACTCCATTTTCATTAACATCTTAAATTAATGTGCTATACTGTAACAACTAATGAACCAATGAACTAATGATACATTGTTATTAACTAAATTCCAAATAACTAAATTGTTATTAACTAAATTCTAAACTTTATTTAGATATTTTTTTAACCTAATGTGTGACTGGAGTTTTAATATATCTTTATAATGAAATACCTGAAAATTTTTCAGGGAAGCTTTGTGTCTCTTACTACATACATTAACAAGATTGCTTGAGGTTTTGTTCTATGGTATTTTTTAAAATTTGCATAACATATAACAGTGTTAGCCTCCTGTTTCACATTATAGTGAATGTATTTTGGAATTCCTTTCTCATATTTCTTGGTTTCTGCTGGCAGTAATTTTCTCTTCCACCACCCTCTTCTCCCTCAAAGTAACAGGTTCACTAGGGAATGTGGCACCACCCCGCCCTAGGGCCTCTTTTATTTTCCCCATAACTCTACTATTCCCCCAGTAACTCTACTATGGCCTTTAAAAGGGCTGCATTCATGATCTGTCTGCACCAGCTCTGTCCTCTCCAAACACTGTCCCCTTGTCCCCTCTTCTCCAAGTCACACTGGCCTTGTTGTTCCTCCTTGAATAAACCAAGACTGATTCCACTTCAAGGCCTTTAAACTTGCTGTTCCTTCTTCCCAGAATGCTCTTCCCCCAGGATATCTGCCTGAATGCCTTCACCTCAGCAGTCAGTTCTCTGCTGCTTCCTCAATTTATAGTTCTGTATCCAAACAGGCAGCACACCTGTTCCTTCGAATAACAGGGCAGCTCTTCCCCAGGTGTGATTAAGGCCTAAAAACCTCCTGTGATCTTATCACTTACAGACACAAGGTATAAATCAAACCAGGACTATATGGGGCAAACAACATGAGGTATGCACACAATTCTATACATTCATGACATTTTCTTTCTCTTGACAGGTTATTTTCAGAGCTTTGTCACCACCATATGATGTGGAAAACCCTTATAGTGCCAAAGTACAGGAGCAGTTGAAGATCACCAATCTTCGTGTTCAGCTGCTAAAACGACAGTCTTGTCCCTGCCAGAGAAATGACCTGAACACAGAGCCTCAACATTTTGCACACTATGCAATCTATGATTTCATTGTCAAGGGCAGCTGTTTCTGCAATGGCCATGCTGACCAATGTGTACCTGTTGATGGTTTCAGACCTGTCAAGGTCCCAGGAACATTCCACATGGTATGTAAAACAAGTCCTCACCAATGAAAAACAAATCATAAGTTACATTCAGCTTTGGGCAGTGGTATCTAAGTTCCCTTGGAGTTGGTCTATGAGTATGCTTGCATAGTGCTGGTTGTTTCTTCCTCTGCTGATTCACTCCTCTGACTCCATACTCATCCTGTAAAGTGCCTACTAACTTGTTTTTTAATCTTCAATTTTAGAATTACAAATAGTCAAGCCTGATAACAAGTTTCCTTGGAAAACGTCCATGCCAGTTTTTAGTACCATGACCTTCAGATATAAAGTGTAAGATGAGCAGTAGGAGAGGTTGGCATAATCATATTAGTGGCATTATCACACAGAAACCAGCTTTGACAATAAATGGGGACTATTGTTGAATAGATTTTAAAGTGAAAAATATAAGCACTTCAATTTAATGTCTCAATTTATCTTTTGCTGTCCAGCCAATAGAATGAATAATAATTCTCCTCTGTGAAGAGTGGCCTGACCCCCTCTTGCCCTAAGACAGAGTTAAGCTTTCTTTCCTCTATGTCCACACATCTCCTGTGCTTTCTTCTGAACTTTTACTTGTCTGCCTCTCCCAGGAGATCATGAACTCCCTGAGGACAGAGAATGTGTGAGCTTTGTACCCTCAGGACCTAGTATTAATATATTACCTGAGCCTGGAGTGGGTCTTTGGAAGGCACTTGATTGAATGATAGCGATGTAGGAATAGAGAGAGGATAAAAAATTACTGTTATTGTTCGTTCTCACCTCACTTGTTCCAAAAACGATACAAGTGGCTCAAACAGCAAGCACCTTGTTGAGACACATCCGTGATGGGGAGGAGGCAAGGAGACAGCAAGTAATCGAGCACTCTAACTCTTTAACTTTATATTTTATGCTGATACTTATGATCAAAGCAAAATTTAAAAGATTAAAAATCAAAAGACCGCCTAATATCCTCAAGGATAGACGTGACAATTTTTCTTCTTTCTCCCAGCCCTGACACAGGCTGGGGCCCCGAGAACCGTGAGCCAGTTAGCCAGCAGGGCCGTTAGTTGGCTGGGCTGAGTCGCTGGGGGACGATGGGGCAGCAGTGGGGTAACTAAAACAAGCAGGACAGCTGCCAGAGAGCAGCAAAAACAGAAACAATGCTATTACTTCTGGAAGTGAAGCTGGGGCTCCCGAGTTGAAGAAAGTGCAGCATTCATTTAACAAACTACTAATTTCTAGACACTAAAGGATCTTTTAACGAATATTGCTTCAAATAAAGGGTGGAATAATATGTTATATATAAGTTAATTAAGTCCAGGTATGATTCAAATAGAAACTAACTCAGGTATTCTAGAGACATGTCAACCTACTGGACTGTAGTTTGTGTGAGGTAGCGTTCTAGTAAGTTTCTGTCATTGTGTTTAAGTGAATTAATGAAAGGAGAGCCCATAGGCTATAATGGACTGAATGTTTGTATCCCCCAAAATGCATATATTGAAACCCTAAAATCAACGCGATTGTATGTGGAGGCGGAGCCTCTGGGGGGTAATTAGGTCATGAGAACGGAGTCCTCATGACTGGGATGTGTCCTTATAAGAGGAGGCCAGCTATCTAGCTCCCTTTCTGCCATGTGAGGACACAGAGAGAAGCTGGCAGTCTGCGACCTGGCAGAGAGCCTCACCAGAGCCTGACTTCCAGCCTCCAGGACTGTAAGATATAAATTTCTGTTGTTTATAAGCCACCTCATCTGTGATTTTTTTGTCACAGCAGTCCAAACTAACAGTCCTCTACTGTCTCCCGTAATCCAGGCCTTATCTGTCCTTAAGCAAAAGGACAGATACAAGCAGGCCCCAATAACATGGCCTGTGGAATGAATGACCTATGAAGACAACCTGAATGGCTCTCATCAACCACACTAAATTACCAGAGTTCCAGGAGCCCTATGAAACATTCATGATTATGTATTTAAAAGCAATAGTTTTTCTCTTTTTTAAGTCTTCTGAATGTTAACTTTCAAAGAGGAGCACTTTCTAAGACTGAGGAGAAAATTCTAGACGTTTCCCTTATATTCTCTGGGTGTATGCAAATACTCTGCCTAGGATGAGAGCCACTTGGAGTAGGTGTCTTGCTTATGCTTTCACCCAACAGCAGCAATCCCGTCAACATCTCCCGTGGCTGGGACAAGCTGGGCAAGGTATGGAACCTGTCAAAACTGCAAGCTGATGACGAACCATACCGGTCATCTGGGCTACCTGACCCTCCACTTCATCCTGCCAGTACCACCTGCCCTTTTACTGCCCACCAAGAGTGGCTCTGCTGCACTCTGGCTCCTTCCTGTCTGGGGTCACTCCCACATTCCACCCAGGCCTTGCTGCCTTGACCTCTGCCACAGCCAGCTCCTGTGACCCATGTGGAGATGGGAGCCCCAGGTCCTATCCTAGGAGTCCTGGAAGCCTATAAGAGAGACACTAACAGCAAAAAAAACAAGTCTAGGAGGTGGTGCCTACCACTCATGATAATGGAAAGCTTTACATGCTTCCTGGTGTCTGGAAGCAGAGGCCCAGATTGCTGCAAAATAATCTGAACAAAGGATACCTGCCCATTGCTGAGATGACTGAATTTCGCAAGGCAGATGCAGGAGAGCAAAGTGTTGAAAAGTAGCTGGTATGTCACTATGCATGCATATCATTTCTGAACTGGAGCCTTAAGGATTGAAGTCAGTTATCTGCAAAGATTTTTAAGGTCAGCTGAGATGTCTTTCTGCCCAAACCATCCTGGGGAAAGCTGCGCTCATCATCAGGGACATGTAGCTACATGGTTACACTATGACCTCAAGACTTGTGGCTTTGACTTCACAGGAACTAAGAATGGCATTTCAAAAATGCCAGAGCAAAGTGTTCTGCACGCCTGTGCCCTCAGTTTCATGGGAGTGGACCCTCATCTTGAGCAGTGGAAGGAAATAGCAACATCAGTGAGGAAAAAGAATCTCTGTTTTTCGACATGATCTGCCAAGGCTTTACCAGTGGTGATGGTAACAAGGATGCCTGAGCTACGTGTCACTTCATCAAAATGGGCATTAATGTTTGTCTCTGCCAACCCTATGCCAAGAACATGGGCATAGATGGTGGACTTGTGGGAGCCTTCACTGCAGTCTGCAAAAATGCTGATGAAGCCATAAGAGTGGGGTAACAGCTAAAGATCTTGATCCATCCAGTGTATTCCAACCCTCCTCTCAATGAAACCCATATTGCCTCCATCATTCTGACCAGCTTGAATTTTTGACACCAATGGTTGCAAGAAGTTGACGTCATGGCCAACCTCATCATTAGCAGCTGATCTCCAACCTCAAAAGGGGGGCTCCTCTCACAATTGGCAGTTCATCCCTGACCAGAGTGACTAACAATTGAACAGATGGAGCAGCTGACTGACCAAGGAATTCTCCATCTGCATGACAAAAGTTGGCCACATCTCTGTGGCAGGGGTCATCTAGGACAGCTGGGTTACCTTGCTCACGCCATTCTCCAGGACACCGAGTGGTTTCCCTGGCGAGAGGAAACAGTGACAACCTTCCTGTCTTCAGTCTCTGCTGTTGTGAGATTCACACAGAGGATGTAGGAAGGTGGATGGTAGTAGGCGGAGCATTTCTTTCAACCACAATGCTTAATTAATTCTCAGTGATTGAATGTGTTACTCAGAGAATAACATGCTGTGAAATGGGACAGAGGGATCCATGGCTGGTATCTGGAACTTTCTGGCTCTAAATCACTATTCCCCATCCTCTTATTTCCAGCTTTTCCAAAAGTTTACATGTGCAAGAAAAGGATGCCCCCTCCAAATCTGTCAGTCATGCTATTGCAATATTGCAAGAGCTTTAACTGAGGTACCTCATAGTGTTGGGAGGGGTGGTGTCCTCTGTGGCTCCAGTGTCAGAAATAGCCCCTATCAGAGGCTTTGTGAGAAGACCTAGTTCTAACACTAACAGCTAGCCTGTTTGCCCTCCTGTGACTGAGCAATCTTATCAACAGACCATACTACAGAAGTTGTGTTTTATGAAAACCAACAAATCTGCTGCCACTGCAGCAAGGAAAATACAAAATGCTGTTTCCTGTCTTATTTGAAAAAAAGAACAAAGAAAGAAGGTCCTCTTTTTAATAATTGCAGGCATTTTAATGTCCCTCTGTCCTCCCTTATCCCTGCTGTCTTTTTCCTTACACATGAAGATTTATAACTAGCCTGGATTTTCATCCTATTCTACTACTTCACTGAACATCAAACCCCATCCTCTTAGAACTTACTTATTTGAAAACTGAAGAACATAGTTGTACTGTTCATCCCATTCCCTCACCTTCTAAGCAAAGAATAGCAGAGAGTAGACAACTACATTTTATTTTAGCACCCTTTTCAGTGATTGCTTGACCTCCTGTTGGGTTATTGACTCTGCCCCGTCGGATCTCGTACTCTCATTCAGTGCTGCTGTGCAATCAGTCATCTCAGATCATGAGTCAGGCCATGCAGAGTAGAACCAGGAAAGAGGTTATTCTGGGCTTTGGTTTTAAGCTTTGTATGCTGCCAGCTGGACTCGAGCTTCCCCCTTTGGAAAGATAACCACCATCTGCTCTAATCATGTAGACTTACTGCAGTCTGGTTTTTCAGTCACAATAAAGGTACTGTAGAACCTCCCCCCGCCCCCCCC